>CM060628.1:33917367-34012367 GCA_030578275.1 Meda fulgida
AATAAAAGCCGACAGGATGTGGGTTTAATAATAATAGAAGGCAACATTGTTACCATAATGTAAATGAATGGTGCATAGCACAGTATAACAGTCAGGGTAGACATAGTTGGCCTGAACTGAGAACTTATGCAGTCTTAAGGAGCCAAGTCCAACAGAGCTGCACAGATAACTAGACTGATAACTAGACTGATAACTAGACTGATAACTAGACAGATAACTAGACAGATAACTAGACAGATAACTAGACTGATAACTAGACTGATAACTAGACTGATATCTAGACTGATAACTAGACTGATAACTAGACTGATAACTAGACTGATATCTAGACAGATAACTAGACAGATAACTAGACAGATAACTAGACTGATATCTAGACTGATAACTAGACTGATAACTAGACTGATAACTAGACTGATAACTAGACTGATAACTAGACTGATAACTAGACTGATAACTAGACTGATAACTAGACTGATAACTAGACTGATATCTAGACTGATAACTAGACTGATAACTAGACTGATAACTAGACTGATAACTAGACTGATAACTAGACTGATAACTAGACTGATAACTAGACTGATAACTAGACTGATAACTAGACTGATAACTAGACTGATAACTAGACTGATAACAATCCAGCCTGAAGAGCAGGAACTTCTAGGTTATAGAACCTAATAAATGTAGACGGAGAGGCCCAGGCTGCCGCCATACAAATATCTGGACAGGCGCACGAAGAGGCCACGCCCCTCGTGGAATGAGCTCTGACACCCGAGGGCCAACGGAGGCCTTTAGATGTATAAGCTAATGAGATAGCATCCACTATCCACCTGGAAAGGCTCTGTTTCGAGGTAGCTAAGCCTTTAGTGCGGCCACCGAAAGAAACAAAGAGCTGTTCCTACAGCCTGAAGGCAGACAACCGCCCCACATAAAATCTCAAGACCCTGACGGGGCAGAGGAGATTCACTGTCCGAACCAGAGAGGCTGACAGAGAAATGACCTGCGCTCTGAAAGGAGTGGAAGGCACTTTGGGGACATATCCATGTCTTGGTTTGAGAATAACTTTGGAGTCATTAGGCCCAAACTCAAGCACGTCGCGCTAACAGAGAGTGTGTGCAAGTCACCCACCCGCTTGACTGAGGCGATAGCTGTCAGGAAGGTGGTTTTAAAAGAGAGATGCTTTAGACACAGACTGTAGAGGTTCAAACAGGTGACCCTTCATAGCCTCTAGGACCAGAGAAAGGTCCCATGCGGGAACCGTAGGGGGCCGAGGAGGGTTCATCCTTCTGGCTCCCCTCAGAAAGCAAACTATAAGGTCGTTCCTACCCAGTGGCTGGCCGTGCGCATGTCTCACAAACGCAGCAATGGCCGATACGTACACTTGGAGCGTGGATGGGGACCTACCCTTATCCAAAAGCTCCTGGAGGAAGGATAGAACCTCAGGTACCCCACAATCGTGTGGATCCACGTCGTGGATTAAGCACCAGTCTGAGAACACTGACCACTTGTAAGCATAAGCCGTCTAATAGAGGACACTCTAGCTTGCGTAGTCGTGTTTAACACCCCATTACCCGTTGGGGTACCCGTTGACGGCCCAAACGTGCAGAGGCCACAGCTCGGGGTGCGGGTGCCAAATCGAAGCCCCGGCCTGAGAGAGGAGATCCCTCCTCAACGGGACCAGCCACCGGAGCTGCCTTCGCCTAGGTCTGCTTGCTGCAGCAAATGCGTTTTAAATTAATATTAATATAATTTTGGGCTTCAGTATTCTCGAGAAAATAGGTTTTTCCCGTCACGAGCGTGGCAACACGAGAGTACTCTCGTAAGAGAACTCCTCTTCAGTAGCACATATATACACCAAACCTTCCAGTCTTGTAACTAGTTATATTATGAAGACATTCGCAGAGGGATTTGTAAATATATTATTCCTAGCCTGATTTATGTGATATTTTATTCCAAAAAACATGGCGAAAATCCATTTTTTAAGGTTATTGACAGTATATTCTGATTTACAGGATAACAAAAGTAGATACCCATAAACCAATCTGTAATTTGTTCCCCATCTAATATGTGAACACAATGAAAAATAATTTTGAACCTGGCTTTATCCAATAATCAGATTTCGTCTTTTAAAATATATGCAAATTAGTGCATGTTTAATTAGAGAATGCCTATTTTGCATATTTAAACATTAAATTACAGAAAACTTGTAATACATTTTTTTCTCATTTTAATCTAGTTAATCAACTGGGAAAGTTTCATGGTGATATCTGCTAGACACTCTTTCAGAAGACCCCTACTGAATCCCAGTGGATCGGCCCGTCAACGGCAGGGAAAGAGTTAATCTGGGATTCATCTCTCCTTGGTTTCTGAGTTCTTCATTCCTCCATTCAGTTTCTGCATTGCTTGGTTTCTGTTCACACCAAATCCACCTCTGGTTTGTTTTCCGAAAAGCTCTATTTTATTATTATTTCTAGGTTGCGTAGATGCTGTCTGATCACAGTTGTGGGGATTAGTGTTCCTGAGTAAAAGCATATAATATACCTCCTTTCTAGGGGTGCCAATAATTGTGGCACATGTGTTGGAGGGGAAAAAGTTTACTGTTTACATTATTTTTGTAATGTGCTGATATTGGTTGTATTATAGGTTTGTCAGATTCACATGCTATTATTACATGGCAGACACAGATTCAACATTCAACAAACAATACAATAAATACATTTTATAAAATTTAGTGTAGAAAAATAAGTAGGAAGTAGTAGGCTTACTGTTTTTGCCTATATAGAAGGGGAGTGTGCATTTTTTTGTTGCTAATTATAGCTTGACACAAATTTAACGATTTCTACTCAATTCTTGTGATTTGATTCCAATCTTGATTCAATATCGATTCATTTTGATACATATTAGGTATATACGTGTTAATTTTTCTCAAGAAAAATCATCTCTCACCTAATGCTATACAGAGAGCCCTGTCAGCTGGTATTATTATTAAAGGTTAAAAATTACAGCTAAATTAAATATAATGTCGTTTTAACAACATAAAGCCTATTATATTTTAATGATATAAGTAAAAACACAATACTAATATAGTGCACATAGGCTACTTAGCAAAACACTCCTCTCTATAATTTTTCCAGCCAACTAATGAGCTAAATATGATCATTAAATGGCTTTCCTGAGGTAAATGTGTGTAACATTGTTCTCCAGCTGTTTTATTGACCTCTTTCCAAGGTTGAAAAAAAAACTAGCTATTGATCGACATTACGAAAGAGGCATACATTTCGGTAAGTTGTAGGCCTACTGTATCTTTCAACATTAATGAACACTAATTGTTCAATCGTGTTTATTTACTATTAGAGATGATCGTGCCGCTTTAACTGGGGCGCTACAACTGAGTCTCCATAGCTGACTTGCTTTGATTAAATGTCAGCAAATATTGGTTGATTTAAATTAAAAGATTTCAGAGTTTGAAGGCAGGATTTTGAGTCACTAAACTAGTCAAAGAATACCGCGGCAGGCCTACATGTAAAAACAAACAATATCCTACATTAATGATGATTTACTTTCCGAACAGACATCAAGTTCTGCGCTCTCTCGCTTATTTTAACCATTTCGTTTGAAGAATGCTTTTACCTGAGTCATCCACAAACTGCAGACTGATGTTGATAAAGATCTTCATCACTGGAAAACGACAGGACGCGTTTCAGACTTGTTTTCAGTGGATTGTAGATTTTCCAATTTATACGTTTTTGTACTTTATGTTCGTATCGCGTTCGTTTTACAACGAGTCACATGATTCAGTCCGCGCATGAACTGTCCAAATGAGTCAGACTGAATCGAATAAAACCGATTTGACCGATTCATTGAATAAACCGACTCAAACAAGTGAATCATTCACCAGTCGGCCAGTTCACAGACTTTACAGTAAACAGTGAATCGCGCCACCGTCTGGCTTCGCTTGCCACGACAAGTGCTCTTAAAAATAATTATATAGGCTAAATATTAGTTGGAAAACTATATATATATAAATAACTTAAACTAAACGGAAATTAGACAGTTTGCCTTGGAAATAAACTGAAATAAAGAGCAATAACTAATAAAATGATAAAAGTACATAACTAATGGCTCAAAATAAAACTAAAATGAACAATATAAAAATAAAAGCTAATTCTAAATATGAATAAAACTATGATAAAACTAAAATAACACTGCTTTAAATAGCATTAAATCCTAAAATGTTTGCATATATTCTGTAGGGTGAAAGCTATTTAAAAGTTATATATTTATTTATTTATTTATTTATTTTAGTTGAGTTCACGTGTAATAAAATCTTGGCATGTACTTCTATCAATATACAATTTTGAAAGTGGTTAAAATAGTAAAAAAAATCACTATTTATCATATTTTAAGAAAAAGTTGCATACATCTTTGTTATGAATTTCATTAATTTTGTTACATTTCTGACAATTTCATGTGTCACTTTACACTGATAATTTGCTCATTAAGAATACTCTAAATTAAATAGACATTAGCAGTTCACAGCAGTGAATCAAATTAATAAAAAAAATCTAATTTTTGCTGGCTATGGCGTAGCCTATTCAACATACTGGCCTGCAACTCTTCTAGCATTGTGTGATTTTGGCAAAGCAAGGAATAAACACACCAAACCAGTGCCTAGCTTATACCGTAGCTTTACAGGTTTGATTTGATTGAAATGACAAAAGTGCAACCAAAAAACAGTGGAGGCAGAAGAACTCTGTAGAAACTCTCAGATTCTACAAAAAGCTATGTTAAACTTAGCCTAGCCTATATGTAGAATGAATTAATATGTTTAAAGTATGTGGGAAACGTACTTTTTTATGGTTTGGGGTCATAAATGAAACCGCATTTACTCGTTGCATTTGCACGTCTTCACCAGCAGATGGCGACAGCGCGCCGAGTATCGAGCGCTTCCAAATGTTTGCAAGTGTTTCAACTGTTTTGAAGTTGCGAAAATCCCCGCTTCTCCCATCAACTACTTGTATCCTTACATGATATACTACTGAACTGGTATAAAACAATATATATATATATATATATATATTTTTTTTTTTCCCTCTAAGGACAAAAACAACATGCCGCCTTCTTGGCTCGAGGTTTTCCAGAGGGATGAGCTTCCGGTGCGTGACGTCACGCGCTCCCTCAGCAGCAACAGGCGTCAGAACGAGAGCGGAGAGCGAGAGAAACAAGGAACAAAATAAACAATTTGGACTGTAATAAGAGACACTGAAAATTCCCTTCCGTGTGAACATTTGATCGCTTCTGTGGTAAATACAACAATATTCGACATTCGTGATCGGTCGTCGGTTCGCCAACAGAAACTCTCGCCGATGGAAAGTTTGGGAAGGCCTCTGACGTCACACGCCTCGGCACTTGTTTTATCCGATAGGAAACTGGTGTTTTTCTCTATCATCTAACGTTACCTTGCTTCATAACTTTACTAAAACAGAGAACAATCACACTTTCCGATCCGGGTTGGGAAAACATCCTCAGGCGCGACGCGAAAATGATGCCGGTGAGTGAACGCGTCTGTTTTCATTTACTTGTTTGTATAAGTTCATAAAAGCTCAGTAGGTTTTCTTCTTTAAAATCTCAACTTTACTGTAGATATATTATTATAGTCACAATTTCGACTTTTTAATCTCGATTATATAATTTAATTGGCCTATGTCTTATGACATTTTTATGTCATAGTCCAAGTAAGATTTCTCAACGCAAAAAAGAACAGGTAATTTGACTAATAATGTTCCTAGTCAAAACTTGATCTTCCCATTTTAATTGGAGTTGTTTCCTAACATTCTGGGCTTATATATCATTATTACTAATAATAATTATGATTATTTTAATAATGAAAATGTAATATTTCTTATTTTGTTAAATTGTTTTATTTGGATATAATATTTAACAAAATAAGAAGTATCACTGTTACCACAACATTTTCATTATTAAAAATAGAGTATTTAAGAACAAATATAAAAAGTATGCACAATCAAAAACAGTCAGTGTCTGTAATATGAAATATGAGCCTCTTATGCATCCACTGTGGGAACACAAAGCTCCTGTACACTGTAGAAAACATGTTATTAAACGCTCTTCTGTTGGACAGGTTTGTAAACGCATCTCATAAGTTTGGTAAGATGTTTTACGTGTTGCTTGTTCAGATGCAGTGTATAAGTGTATTTCTGCTGATCACTGAGCCGCTCTTCACCAACAGCTGTGCAGATAGCGTTATTTATTTCACTACAAATGTTTAAAAAATCTCAGCGGTTGCTATTCTTAATCGCACTACGCCGAATCGTGGTTCCGGGTGGGTTTTGATGTGCAGCTCTATAAACACAGACACCAGGAGGAATATTAGTTACTATTAGATATTAGTTATATTATAATACTGTCACTTTAAGACTGAACGCACTGATCTAATATACTGATACACATGCGTCTTCTTTCTCAGCTGTTTACGTTCACTTAAGACATAACTAACTAGGCCTATGTTTACTAGTTTACTACTAGCCTATGTTTACTAGGCCTAGTTTACTACTAGCCTATGTTTACTAGGCCTAGTTTACTTCTAGCCGTTTACTAGGCCTAGTTTACTACTAGCCTATGTTTACTACGCCTAGTTTACTTCTAGCCTATGTTTACTAGGCCTAGTTTACTTCTAGCCTATGTTTACTAGGCCTAGTTTACTACTAGCCTATGTTTACCAGGCCTACTTTACTACTAGCCTATGTTTACTAGGCCTAGTTTACTACTAGCCTATGTTTACTAGGCCTAGTTTACTACTAGCCTATGTTTACTAGGCCTAGTTTACTTCTAGCCGTTTACTAGGCCTAGTTTACTTCTAGCCTATGTTTACTAGGCCTAGTTTACTACTAGCCTATGTTTACTAGGCCTAGTTTACTACTAGCCTATGTTTACTACGCCTAGTTTACTTCTAGCCTATGTTTACTAGGCCTAGTTTACTTCTAGCCTATGTTTACTAGGCCTAGTTTACTACTAGCCTATGTTTACCAGGCCTACTTTACTACTAGCCTATGTTTACTAGGCCTAGTTTACTACCAGCCTATGTTTACTAGGCCTAGTTTACTTCTAGCCTATGTTTTCTAGGCCTAGTTTACTTCTAGCCTATGTTTACTAGGCCTAGTTTACTACTAGCCTATGTTTACTAGGCCTAGTTTACTTCTAGCCTATGTTTTCTAGGCCTAGTTTACTTCTAGCCTATGTTTACTAGGCCTAGTTTACTACTAGCCTATGTTTACTAGGACTAGTTTACTTCTAGCCTATGTTTACTAGGACTAGTTTACGTCTAGCCTATGTTTACTAGGCCTAGTTTACTTCTACCCTATGTTTACTAGGCCTAGTTTACTTCTAGCCTATGTTTACTAGGCCTAGTTTACTTCTAGCCTATGTTTACTAGGCCTAGTTTACTACTAGCCTATGTTTACTAGGCCTAGTTTACTACTAGCCTATGTTTACTAGGCCTAGTTTACTTCTAGCTTATGTTTACTAGGCCTAGTTTACTTCTAGCCTATGTTTACTAGGCCTAGTTTACTTCTAGCCTATGTTTACTAGGCCTAGTTTACTTCTAGCCTATGTTTACACCTATGTTTACTAGGCCTAGTTTACTTGTAGCCTATGTTTACACCTATGTTTACTAGGCCTAGTTTACTGGTAGCCTATGTTTACTAACTAGTGTTAATATGTGCGTGCTTCGGATGTTTGCGCACATAAAACGTTCCCCACAGCGCGATAGTAACGAAGCTTCCTTTCGTGTCTTCTTGAAACATTCGTGACGATGACACACTGTCCCGAGCGTCCCAAGTTGTTTTGCATTTACAGTCACCTGACGTATGTAAAAGTGACATGATCGTTCTCTAAAGATGGCGCGGTGTGATTGGACAGAAGATGAGACCGAGTTCTTTATTAAACTCATAACAGACAAAAGTATTACAGGAATACTGGATTCTAAACAGCAAAGAAACGGCACAATTTATTAATGTGGAATAACACACACACACACACACACACACACACACACACACACACACACACACACACGTCTCCATTCATTAATAATAATGTCTAGTGCGGTGGCTGCAATATACATAAACCTACTAACATCCGTCACTGTGATTTTTTTTTTTTTTAATGAATTTTAGTTTGTCGCATAACATTGGTAAATGGAAACACTGTCATTTCGCAATAGATTTTTATCAACATTTAGAAATGTGTCCCTGGACCACAACACCAGTCTCGCGCCGCACGGGTGTATCTGTGGCAAATACATCGTATCGGTCAAAATTAGTGATTTTTCTTTTATGCCAATATCATGTAAATATCATGTTCCATGAAGATATTAGTAAATTTCCTACTGTAAATATATAAAACTATATTTTTGTGAGTGGATGCTGCACAATCGTGAACATAAATGCACAACTTTAAAGGAGATTTTCTCAATGTTTTGATTTTTTTGCTCCCTCAGATTCCAGATTAACAATAGTTGTATCTCGGCCAAATATTGTCCTATCCTAACAAACCACACATTAATGGAGAGCTTATTTACTCCGCTCGTGATGTATAAATCTCAATTTCAAAAAATGTATTATCGCGAAAGTTTCTCGCAAATCTGTATATAATATATTATATCTCTGTTATACACTGCTTTGTTGCTGAGGTTGGCCTGGATTTGTGGAGATGATGGCTTAAGCAGTGTGTCGGCAGCTCGCTAGGCTGCGGTGTCATCTGTCCCTTCCGGTGGTGTGTTTCAGATGTTCCTGACGGTGTACCTCAGTAATAACGACCAGCACTTCAGCGAGGTGCCGATCACGCCGGAGACGGTGTGTGCGGATGTGGTGGAGCTGTGCCGAGACCCCGGAGACAGCAGCTGCTATCTGGCGGAGGTGTGGCGAGGCTCCGGTGAGAACCGCTGCACACACGCAGGGCTTGAGATTCACACACGCCGAATGCTGCTGAAGATCAACTGTGGCGGGAAACGCTGTCAAATCACGAGCCAATCTGCCGTTACTTATTACGTTCACTCACTTTGCTGGGAAGTTTGTGCAGCGAAATCTGTGTAGTTTTAGAGTCATCATGATATATTAAATACAGCGTATAACACAGAATCTGCTGATATCTGCTCACTTGAACACACACGTCACACACAACAAATAACAGCGGGCTTGTGCATTTGCATTGAAGCAATAGTGAAGATTAAACAGCATTTGGTGAACAGAAAAGATTGTTATTTTCCAGCATCCTACATTTTTTTGATGTTCTCTTTACTGTCTTGATCTGTCCATCTAAAACACATGTTTGGTGATGAGGATGAAAGAGGAAGAGATGCTGGATGAGGGTTTGTCTGAATAAGAAATCATTGTGTGAAACCCAAATTTATATATATATATATATAATATATATATATATATATATATATATTTGTCACGACTGCCACATAGTGATTGGTTTGCAGAAATAAACATTTATTAACATAAATAGAAAAATATAAAAAACAAGAAAACATGGTCATCTGTAATGTCTGTCATGGTTGTAAGTGTATGAACCACAGAAAACTAAATACTAAACCAAATAACAAAAGCAAATTGAACCTGAGAACAAACCAGAGCCCAAATCAAACGCGAGTAACCCGGAGAAAGCCCTCTCTGAGCCTCAGCCACTAGCCCGCCGTAGCCAGAGGAGTAGAGGTCACTGTTATAGATTATATATGCTCTTTTGCTTTGTTTTTTGGCTAGTAGAAATTCTGAATGGCCGGTAACTTAGAAAAGTGAATCACACGCACAGAAAACATCTTCACTCTGTAAACTGCTAATAAATCAATGTCACGATTAAATTACAATGAAATGTCAAGTAACACGTTGATGCACAAAATCTAATCATTCTTAAATCCAACCTAAAAACTCTCTTTTTTAAGTTAGCTTGGTGTCCATTTGTTTTTTGTACGCTTTGTATTTCTCTCTGTGTATTTAAATAATATATACGCTTTGTATTTGTATTGTGTAAAGTGCCTTGAGAAGCTGCTTTAAAGGCGCTATATAAAATATATTATTATTTTTATTGAGTGCATTTACATGTGGCCATTATTCTTAACTCTTTTCTCGACGTTGTTTTACGTCTCCATCATTTTTGATCATATTCACAAAACTTTCATGGCTCCCAGAATATTGTGTGACTGTGAATATGTAAAAGTCAATATATCCAAAGAAAGAACAGAGCCTCTGCTTTTGAACAAACAAAGAAAAAACATTCTAGTTTTTAACAAAGCTGAGAAAATCATGTTTTTCTCAAAAACATTAAAAATAAAAACTCTAAACCTTCTGGAAACTTGAGCACACGTTTGTACAAGTTGTACCATTAATACATGCGGCCTTTATTAGTTCGATGTTGGATTAGAAGTGTATATAAATTAGGGCTGTCGATTTAACATGGTAATTTTATTTATGAATTATGGAAAAAAGTGTTAAAATTATATGAATGAATGACTTACTCATTTAGACATTTACTACCACTTACTGTTTTATTTTCTTACTTGGAGTGATCAGAAATGAATACCACGTTTTCATTTTGGGTGAACTGCCCCTTTAATACCCAGTTAAAACTGGTTCACCTCATGGCAGTATTTGATTGCTGTGTAAATGCATACATGTCCCCTCTGAGCTGCAATACGCGCTCTGCAAATATATCTGAATACCAATGCAGACGCAGCTTCTGAAAAAAAGGCTGTTAGTGCTTAAGTTTTTTTGAAATACTTTATTTTAAATCAGTAAGGAATGATTGACAGGTGTCCCGATTTGATTCACAAGATCTCCATTCGATTCAGTGAATTCAATGATTCAATTGTCACTGGCCCTACCACAAAAAAATTAATAAAATAGTTATTGTTTTTGACCCGTGTATCCTTGTATTTTAATAAATAAGGTTATGACACCCAATATTTTAGATACTAGTGAAATTTAACAATTCTTTATTTCAATACACAGCTAATTCACAGTTATAACTACTAACTAATAAGAAGATTATTAAAGACAAGTAAACAGTCATTAAGAAAAAAAGAACAAACAATTAAACTACAAGCAATAACACATAAATAAATTATGATATTATTATTATCTTTATCTTTTGGGGTTATTTCTCAGCCAAATTTGATCTGCAATTCACTTGCGCTGAATTTGATTGATTAATCGTCACATCATATGATTAGTTAGATTGAAATGTTAGTTGCTAGTATGAATGTGTGTGTGCAGAGCGTGCCGTAGGGGACAGTGAGAAGATGATGGATCTGCTGATACAGTGGGGACAGGCCCGGCCTGAGGTTCGGTTCTTCCTACGTCATGGCAGAGCTTCAGGTACGCCACGCTTCAGGCCACTGATCTTACAGCAGGAGTTAAAACTTCCTGATCATTTACTCTCCCCACGTCCTCCAAGAGATTCATGTCTCTCTTCAGTTGAAATGAAGGTTTTTGAGTGAATCACTCCAGGATTTCCTCCATATAGTGTCTTCAATGGGGTCCAACGGGTCGAAGGTCCAGATGTGAGTTTCAGTGCAGCTTCAAAGTCTCGACACGATCCAGCCGAGGAATACGAGTCTCATCTACACAAACCAGCGACATTTATATATACATATATTTATCTATTTATGTATATACTTTTTAACCACAAATGCTCGTCTTTCACATCCACGACTTCACGCATTACGTAATCAGGTGGAAAATTTAGCTATTTTTCTCCTCCAACTTCAGAATTGTCCGACATCTTTGTTTTACCTTTTATTTTAATTTTTTGTAAATGGCGTTTGACCCTGGAGTTTGCACGTGCTCTTTGTAAACACTAGATCTGTTCTTCCACCCTGATGACGTAATGTGTGTCGCATCACAGTGAGTGCAAGACCAGCATTAGTGGATAAAGTATATAAATGTGTATTTAGTTATAAAAGTCGCTGGTTTGTCTGGATGAGACTCGTATTCTCGGCTGGATCGTGTCGAGACTTTGAAGCTGCACTGAAACTCACATCTGGACCTTCGACCCGTTGGACCCCATTGAAGACACTATATGGAGGAAATCCTGGAGCGTTTTCCTAAAAAACTTTAATTTCTTTTCAACTGAAGAAAAAAAGACATGAATATCTTGGATGACGTGGGGGAGAGTAAACTATCAGTAAAATTTTAATTCTGAAGTGAACTCCTCCTTTAAAGGAGGGATGTCCCTCCTTTTGGGGATATTCAAATTAATTAACCAAGCATTAATATCATTGATCAACCCTACCAAACGTGGATGTTTTTTCACTAAGAAACAAACATTATGTTATTTGATTGATACTGAGAAGCTGCTTTGATGCAATTTATATTGTGAAAAGCGCTATATAAATACACTTGACTTGACTTTAAACCAGGCTCAGACCTTGGGAGTTTTATGCTGATTTATCCCAGATTTACCCCTCCCGAAAGAGTTTACAGATCAAATCTCAAGCCTCCCGATCTGATACAGCCTCTGATGCTAAAAGAACAGATGTTCTGTGCTGTGGTTGAGCGTGTGCTTGTGTTTCAGACTCCAGGAGTTTGAGCCAGAAGAGGAACACCGTGAAGAAACCCTCAGACAGACGCATGGAGAACGGGGTGAGTTTCACTTGCTTTCAAACGGGATCCCGGCGTTCTGTGACGAGCTCTTGCAGATGAAACTATGAGAGGAATGCGGGCGAGCAGGAAGCGGAGGAGTGTTTACTGATACTGTGTGTGTGCGTGTGTGTGTCCCCGTGTGTGTGTGTCCCCGTGTGTGTGTGTCCCCGTGTGTGTGTGTGTCCGTGTGTGTGTGTGTCCGTGTGTGTGTGTGTCCCTGTGCGTGTGTGCGTGTGCGTGTGTGCGTGTGTGTGTGTGCGTGTGTGTGTGCGTGTGTGTGTGTGCGTGTGTGTGTGCGTGTGTGTGTGTGTGCGTGTGTGTGTGTCCGTGTGTGTGTGTGTCCGTGTGTGTGTGTGTCCGTGTGTGTGTGTGTCCGTGTGTGTGTGTGTCCGTGTGTGTGTGTGTCCGTGTGTGGGTGTCCGTGTGTGGGTGTGTGTGTGTGTGCGTGTGTGCGTGTGCGTGTGTGCGCGTGTGTGTGTGTGCGTGTGTGTGCGTGTGTGTGTGTGCGTGTGTGTGTGTGCGTGTGTGCGTGTGTGTGTGTGTGTGTGCGTGTGTGTGTGCGTGTCCGTGTGTGTGCGCGTGTGTGTGCGTGTGTGCGTGTGTGTGCGCGTGCGTGTGTGTGTGCGTGCGTGTGCGCGCTGTGTGTGCGCGTGCGTGCGTGCGTGCGTGTGTGTGTGTGCGTGCGCGCGTGTGTGCGTCCGTGCGCGTGTGTGTGCGTGCGTGTGCGTGCGTGTGTGCGCGTGTGTGCGCGTGTGTGTGCGTGTGTGTGTGTGTGTGTGTGCGCAGGTGAGCGGCCCGCGGATGGACTTGACTCTAGCGGAGCTGCAGGAGATGGCGGCTAAACAACAGCATCAGATCGACGCGCAGCAGCAGCTCCTGGCCTCAAAGGTACAGGAGAAAACCTGTCAGGGTGGAGGAGACATGCGTTCGGTTTAGGAGATATAAACAAAATCTTATTCAATGAGTATTTTTTTTTTACATACACACTGTATATGCATATATATACACTGCCACACAAAATCTGTAAGATTTATGTTTTTAGAACATCTCTCTTCTACTCACCAAGCCTCAACAGTAACAGTAATATGTTTTTTTTACTTTCTATTCTTCAAAGTATCCTGACATTTTTATACACAACTGTTTTCAACACTGATAATAATCATAAATGTTTCTTGAGCATCAGATCATCATATTATCCTGATTTCTGAAGGATCATGTGACACTGAAGACTGGAGTAATGATGCTGAAACTCAGCTTTGATCACAGGAATAAATTACACTTTACTAGATATTCACATAGAAAACAGCTGATTTACATTACAATATTATTTCAAATTATTATTATTATTATTTACATTTTAATTTAATAAATAAAGCCTTGGTGAGCAGAAGAGACTTGTTTTAAAAACATAAAAAATCTTACCGATCCCAAAAAGTGATTGTTTTGTTTTTGACCCGTGTAACTTTGTAAACAGTCAGGTTACCCACGCTTCTTTGAAGTGCTTGAAATTTAACTCAAGGACTGGAAAGTCTGTAAAAACAAACACCTTGAAAGTGCTTGAATTAAACATGAACTAAACTTTGTTAGGTGCTATTTTAAAAAAAAAGTCCTTTATGCTCTGCCAAAGCCAGAATAAAAGAGCGCTACTGACTGGAGGGAAAGTGGGTGAAAACAAAAAATGGTTAATCAAATGAATTATTCCAAGGATTAATGCCTAATAAAGCAGCGTTTATAACAGCAAGTTACTTTGTTTACAGAGGAAACAGATTTATTTCTGCTGTTAAGCGCCACCTACTGACAGAGATTCGCATTTTCATTCAGGACTTCTGCTGTTTTTCCGCTTTTATTCATCTTACACTTAGTGTTGTAAATGATAACTGGTGGATTAATAAGAAGCTAATGTGCTTTCAAAAAATGTAGAATTAAAAGTTATTTTGAATATTATACTATATATAATCATATTTTAAATTAATATGTATAATGGTTTATAATAAAAGTACGGTTTTCTCCAGAGTAGCTATATACATACAGTCGTGCTCAGAATTAATGGTACCCCTGGTAAATATGATAAAAAATGGCTGGAAAAAATAAATCTGCATCATTTATCCTTTTGATCTTTCATTCAAAATATTGGCAAAAATCTAAACTTTCATTGAAGTAAAAAAATAGAAAGTGGGGGGGAAATCACATTATGAAATAAATGTTTATCTCCAAAACACGTTGGCCACAATTATTGGTACCCTTTTATTAAATACTTTTTGCAATCTCCTTTTGCCAAGATACCAGCTCTGAGTTTTATCCTATGATGCCTGATGAGTTCGGAGAACACCTGACAAGAGATCAGAGACCATTCTTACAGAATCTCTCCAGATCCTTCAGATTCCCAGATCCATGTTGGTGCTTCTTCTCTTCAGTTCACTCCACTCATCAGGTCTGGGACGGTCATGGCAGAAGCTTCATTTTGTGCTACTTAACACATTTTTGTGTTGATTTTGATGTTTGTTTTGGATCGTTGTCCTGATGGAAGATCCAACCACGGCCCATTATACGATTTCTAGCAGAGGCTGTCAGGTTTAGATTTTTTATCTGTTGGTATTTGATAGAATCCACGATGCCATGCATGTATCTGAACAAGAAGTCCAGGACCTCCAGCAGAAAAATATGACCACAACATTACAGATGGTATATTAAATTGTACACATGGGGTACTTTTTATCCTTGTGTGCACCAAACCCATCTTGCATGTTTGCTGCCAAAAAGCTATTTTTTAGTTTCATCTGACCACAGAACCCTGTGCTGTTTGAAGGTCCAGTCGTGTCTGACAACTGAATTTGCTGGGGTTTGTTTTTGGATGAGCAAGGAGGATTTTTCTTGAAAACCTCCCAAACAACATGTGGTGATGTAGGGGTTGTTCAATTTTTTTTTAATAGGCTTTCTGAACCCAAGACTCAACTAATCTCTGCAATTCTCCATCTGTGATCTTTGGAGAGTCTTTGGCCACTCAAACTTTCATCCTCACCATGCATTAAGACAATATAGACACACGTCCACTTCCTGGCAGATTTGTAACATCTTTAGTTGATTGGAAGTGCTTAATTATTGCCCTGATGGTCAAAATGGGGATTTTCAATGCTTTAGCTATTTTCTTTCAGCCACTTTCTATTTTGTGATGCTCAACAATCTTTTGATGCACATCAGAACTATATTCTTTGGTTTTACTCATTGTAATGGATGATTAAGGGAATTGGGCCTTTGTGTTTCCTCATATTTAAACTCTTGTAAAACAAGAAGTCATGGCTGGACAATTTCATGTTCCTAGTCACCCTGGTGTGCAAAAAAAAAAGGTAAATATGAATGGGAATATACTTCAGAGATAATGTGATTTCCCCTCCACTGTCAATTATTTTACTTCAATGAAAGGTTAGATTTTTGCCAATTTTTTGAATGAAATATCAAAAGGATAAACGATGCAGAATTATTTTTTACAGCCATTTTTCATCATATTTACCAGGGGTACCATTAATTCTGAGCACGACTGTATATATATATATATATAAATGAACTAAATTAATAACCTTTTTACAACAAAAATTAACCATCACTGGACCATATTTAAGCTGGACTATTACACTATTTTCTTCTAGAAACAAACTTGGTTGCATTATTTTCTTATCATCAGTGTAAAGTTGCTTTGAATCTGTATTGTAAAAAGTAGAGGTCGACCGATAGTGGATTTTACCGATACCGATATTTAGGTTTGACCGTACATGCCGATAACCGATTATTCAATCGATATTTTTGTAATGGATACTGGGATTAAACAAACATAACACTCCAAGGAAAACAGTGCTGAACTGAAATGTGCTAAATTAAATAAATATATGAATATATTAAAATGAGAAGTTGTACAGAACGAACTCTACAGAAAATAATTTAAACATTTAAATATTACAGGTCAAATGCGTGTTTTTTAGCTATAACCTAGAAACATAGCCATATGTAAATTTCAAAGGTAGCACATTGCAAGTCCCATTTGTTAACAAGGATGTATTAGCTAGCTTTCATGAACTATATGCATTATGCAATATACATTTTTACTGCATGTATGAATATTTGAGCAATACAATTGAACCTTGATCATTCTTGTTAGTTCATAGTACATTAAGGTAATAACAGAAAATAAAAAATTAAACTCAATTTAAAATGTATAAGTAAATGTTGAAATTAAAAAAACTAACTATGAATGATACTTCTACAACATTTATTAACCATTGTTGTGGCAAAACTTCTGTTAAACATCATCACTGCGTAAGAGACACTCAGAGTCAAATTAATAAAAAAAGAAAAGTATTTATTCTTGCAAGAATAGGCCCAGTCGCCAACACAGCAGTTACCCTGTGAAGTGAGTGACGCCCACCAGGAAGACATGAGACAGCCTTTATACTCTTTTCAAGGTTCCTCCTCACAGCAGTTACCCTTTCACCCACTCAGATAAGGTCCCCACTGCTGTTCAGTTTCTACTAAAGATACATCCTGGCCCTGAAATAAACTAGCCAAATCTGACCATTCCTAAGGTCAAGAGGTCCTGTCCCATATATTCCTGAAACGTCACGCACAAGCACGTACACACATATACTTTTACACATTGAATAGGTTCAATCCCTTATGATATCTGTTAGGAATAAATGACTATTAAAATTTCTACAACACCATTTTTAATGATAAAATTGTAATCTTATTGTAAAGTGTTACCATTTCATATAATTCATGCTTAAAGAAGATGGCCATATTTAAATATCTGCAAAGGCCAGAGCATTAAAATTACATAAATGTAGGCCTATTACATGTACAGTCTCTCACTTTATTTTGCTTCTATTTTAGAACACTTGATGGTTATCTAATCAAAATAACAATATGTACTGTAGTGATAAAAAAGAGTGATAAAAAAAAAAACATTTGGGTCTGGTCTGTGTGTTTTTGTCACATTGCTTTAATCGCTTGAGGTAGCCGTTACTGTTATTCCTCTCAGACTCGACGGCACACTTCTGTTCTTTCTCTGCTGATGCAGCATCTCGTCAACAAATTCATTACTTTATAATGATATGGTAATAATGTACTTTAGTGTTCTGTATTCATACCGTTTCGCTGTCAGTGTTTTAAATGCGCATCTGAAGTGTCAGCGCTCTCTTTGCCGCTTGTAATCTCCTGCTCGCGCTGCCTCACGTGTGAACGTAAACAACTCAGCCAGTGATAGTTTATGTGTCCTCCAGAGGGCGCTCTTGCTCTGTGTAACGCCAGCAGTCTCTTCAGCGCTCTCCTACTGTGTAATGACTGCGCACTTCTCAGCCACTCCAGCAACGCACGCAACACGGAAAAACTATTGGTGTGGATTGTTGCCGATAACGATAGTTCCACCAATCAACTATCGGCACCGATATATCGGCAAAACCGATTAATCGGTCGACCTCTAGTAAAAAGCGCTATATAAACAAAGATGAATTGACTTGACTATAAATTTCACTCATTAAATAAAAGGTTTTATAAGCCTGAAATGTGAGATTGATCATTTCATAAAACTTTTTGTTTTTGTCAAAGCCTGTATTATTTGAACTGTTGTTTAAATCATCATTTTTACATTCATTTTATGATTTAGATATATATAGATCTGGCTTGTGCTGGTCTTAAAAGTCCTTACGTTTCTGGGAAAAGCCCCCGGGATCAGATGGTCATTGATGTCCTGTGTGTGTGTGTGTGTTTCAGGAGCAGCGTGTGGTTCTCCTGAAGCAGCAGGAGCTCAGGCATCAGCAGGCGAGGTCTGAGCAGCAGAAGCTCCAGCATCTGAGGAACGCGGTGGAGAAGCAGGAGGAGCAGCTGAAGAGGGTGCGCGCGCTGAAGGGGCAGGTCGAGCAGAAGCGCATGAGCAACGGCAAACTGGGTGAGCATCGCAGATCACGCTTCTCTAGCGATGCTGCTGGCGATACGACACGCATGTTTTTCTGGAGGTTCAAGTGAAGGCTGCATTATGAGCATCGCAGATCACGCTTCTCCAGCGAAAACGTCTCGGGTTACTTGCGTAACCCATGTTCTCTTTCATAGGTTCACTCGACGCTGCGTAGCGATGACGCAATGGGAACGCGGTGCTGATTGTCTGAACCCTTTTAGAAATAGAATCACACCAATTCATTGGCTGATGGCGTGGGCGCCTCATCAGCGCCGCTATATCACTCAATCTCATACAGTGAACACGCCATCTGCTCCTCAGATTTTCCACCGAAGAAGCAGCAGCTCCTTCGGCAGCGAGAGGAGCTTGGCAGCGAATGCAGCGCCTTGTTCCCTTTTTAGAGAATATGGGTTACGCAAGTAACCCGAGATGTTCTCTTTCATTCGACGCTGTAACAGTTCTGAAAGAATTTTCCATTTCTTGTGCTGTAATTCTACTCCCCACCTCAAGGGGGAGCTATGGAGGTTTCTTTGGGAAGGGCTATCCTTTTAAGAGAGACAAGTAAGAGTGTTTAGAGAGGTACTGGCATGGCTTTGAGTGTTTGCTCAACTGAGCCGTATGCAAGAAACCCTAGTATGAGGAATCTTTTTGGTTCAACAGCTCAATGTAAGTTGTATATATTTTGTAATTCTATGTTTATTATCTGTGTCAATTGCATATTTTGATTTGTATTTGCCTATTTGTTTAGAGGGTTCTCTTTTGGCTTCATTCAATATGGACACTTCATCTGGACTATGTTGTGCTCTGATTTTACACCTTTGTTGATTACCCGGACTGGTGCTTGGTCATGATTCAAAACACTTTTTGTTGGACTTCTACTCCGGGACTTCTAATGAACTTTTGGAATATTGGAAATGCTCGCTTCTAACCTGAACTGTGGTGAGAAATTGACTATATTTCGGCCTGGACTCAAACGTGGGGTGAACTGAAATGTTCTAACATAATGAACTTATGATTTTCTTTTGATTTTCTTTTTCTTTGGATGTGATGATTTGCTGATAATATTGCTGTTGTGCATATATCTGTATAGTTTGGGTTATCTCACAAAAACATAAATACACTTAACTCTACTCTTGGATGAATGGATCCCCTTCATTTAGTATGTGACCAAAACAAGAGTGTTACAACGCTGCATAGTGATGACGCGTTGGGAACGATATACCACACACGCCAAGCTTAGCGCTGCCAGATCTGGCCCAACAAGGAACTCTCCTTTAACTTTTTTTAGTTTTTTTTTAGCCAGACCAAACTCAGTTAGGACCTAAGCGACTAGTTCATACGGAAAGAACCCGGGAACCAGGGCCCGCATCTAATGAGCCCTCGGCGGCCGGCCCCAAAGCATACAAACAACTGAGACAACTTGCGCCACTAAAAAAGTGGTCTGCTGAGCATTCAACCTGAGACCCAAGAGACCGGAGGTGGTGGAGAAGGACGTCCCTGTGAAAACACACCAACTCTCTGGAATGAGCCAGTCGTCTAGACAATTTAGCACACAGGTGCCTTGGAGCCTCAAGGGGGCCAGAGCTCCATCGATGCACTTGGAGAACGTCCGCAGAGCCAAAGCTAGACCAAATGGAAGGACCCGATACTAGCATGCCTTTCCCCCAAAGGCGAACCTGAGGAACTTCCTGTGCCGTGGAATGACCTGGATGTGGATATAGGCGTCCTTCAGGTCTACCGTGACATACCAGTCCCCTGTTCGAATCTGCGCCAGGATAGTGTTTAACGTCAGCATCTTGAACTTCCTTTTGTAGAGGGAAAAATTCAGGCAAAGCAGGTCCAATATGGGGTGCAAACACCAGTCCTTCTTTGGGACAAGGAAGTAGCGGCTGAAGAAGCCACGGTCCAAGTCCGAAGGAGGAACAACCTCTATCGCTTCCTTCAGGAGGAGGAACGTCACTTCTTGCGACACACCTGGCAGAAGTCTCCAGTCACCAGACTCCCTGTGTGACTGCCAGCGAGAGGTGGTGGGCACAGAGCTAAACAACTGGAGGAGGGCCTGAGGCGTCCTCTGACTGTGAAGGTTGGCCCACAGGGGTCACTGAGGAGATTTCTCTCATTCCTGGGTCTAGTATAGAGGCTGGAGCATTCAACGCGTGAAGAAAGCCAGATGTGTCTCCTTACGTGGGTGAAACAGCTCAAGCGAGATGATGTATTGAGGGGAGATATCCTGGAGCGTCTCCATCATTCAATACAGAAAGATGGTTTTGGCAGGCTGACTCTGTATCCCCAAGCGTGCATGGCAGGGGGTATAACAGATTTTGATCTGGAGGGCATCTCAAGGGGAAACGGATATGCTTCAGCGGTCTGACCCTCCCTTCTGAGATGGGGAAGCTCTCTGTTTCCTGACACGTGGATCAGGAACGCCCCTGCGAAGCTGAAGCAGCGGGTTTAGCTGGCTACCTCAGGTCAACGTGTCTGCGGGGGCGCTGGCGGGGCATCAGACGGCCATGAGCTCCCCAGACCGTGCGAGGCGGGGGATGTCTCGGCTCGTCACTCCTTCAAGAGGCCTCTTTCCGGTGTGCGAAGGGGTATTGGCGTGAGGGAAGGAGTGGGAGATTCACGAGCCCTCTTAGGCATAAACTGCTTAAGGGCAGCCGATTGCGTCTTAGCAGTTCGGAATTTGTCAACCACTGAATTGACCGCCTCTCCAAACAAACCTGACTGGCAGATAGGGGCGCCCACTAGGAAGACCTTCTCTTTTTTGTGGATTTCTGTGAGAGTTAGCCATAGCCACCAAACCCGCCATGGTGCACCCAACCGCGCGTGCAGTGTGCTTAGTTGCACGCAGCGCAAGGTCGGTATCTCTGCAGAGCTCCTTGACTACTTCCGTAAGGCCCCCATCCTCATCCATTTCCTTAAGGACGTCCGCTTGGTAGGCCTGATGAATGGCCATGGTATGGAGCACCACACCTGCCTGTCCAGCCGCCGTGTGTGTATATATATACAGGTCCTTCTCAAAAAATTAGCATATTGTGATAAAGTTCATTATTTTCCATAATGTAATGATAAAAATTAAACTTTCATGTATTTTAGATTCATTGCACACCAACTGAAATATTTCAGGTCTTTTATTGTTTTATTACTGATGATTTTGGCATACAGCTCATGAAAACCCAAAATTCCTGTCTCAAAAAATTAGCATATTTCATCTGATCAATAAAAGAAGTGTTTTTAATAATAAAAAAAAGTCAACCTTCATATAATTATGTTCAGTTATGCACTCAATACTTGGTCGGGAATCCTTTTGCAGAAATGACTGCTTCAGTGTGGCGTGGCATGGAGGCAATCAGCCTGTGGCACTGCTGAGGTGTTCTGGAGGCCCAGGATGCTTCGATAGCGGCCTTAAGCTCATCCAGAGTGTTGGGTCTTGCGTCTCTCAACTTTCTCTTCACAATATCCCACAGATTCTCTATGGGGTTCAGGTCAGGAGAGTTGAGCACAGTAATACCATGGTCAGTAAACCATTTACCAGTGGTTTTGGCACTGTGAGCAGGTGCCAGGTTGTGCTGAAAAATGAAATCATCATCTCCATAAAGCTTTTCAGCAGGTGGAAGCATGAAGTGCTCCAAAATCTCCTGATAGCTAGCTGCATTGACCCTGCCCTTGATAAAACACAGTGGACCAACACCAGCAGCTGACATGGCACCCCAGACCATCACTGACTGTGGGTACTTGACACTGGACTTCAGGCATTTTGCCATTTCCTTCTCCCCAGTCTTCCTCCAGACTCTGGCACCTTGATTTCCGAATGACATGCAACCACTGAGCAACAGTCCAGTGCTGCTTCTCTGTAGCCCAGGTCAGGCGCTTCTGCCGCTGTTTTTGGTTCAAAAGTGTCTTGACCTGGGGAATGCGGCACCTGTAGCCCATTTCCTGCACACGCCTGTGCACGGTGGCTGTGGATGTTTCTACTCCAGACTCAGTCCACTGCTTCCGCAGGTCCCCCAAGGTCTGGAATCGGTCCTTCTCCACAATCTTCCTCAGGGTCCGGTCACCTCTTCTCGTTGTGCAGCGTTTTTTGCTACACTTTTTCCTTCCCACAGACTTCCCACTGAGGTGCCTTGATACAGCACTCTGGGAACAGCCTATTTGTTCAGAAATTTCTTTGTGTGTCTCACCCTCTTGCTTGAGGGTGTCAATGATGGCCTTCTGGACAGCAGTCAGGTCGGCAGTCTTACCCATGATTGCGGTTTTGAGTAATGAAACAGGCTGGGAGTTTTTAAAAGCCTCAGGAATCTTTTGCAGGTGTTTAGAGTTAATTAGTTGATTCAGATGATTAGGTTAATAGCTCGTTTAGAGAACCTTTTCATGATATGCTAATTTTTTGAGACAGGAATTTGGGGTTTTCATGAGCTGTATGCCAAAATCATCAGTATTAAAACAATAAAACACCTGAAATACTTCAGTTGGTGTGCAATGAATCTAAAATATATGAAAGTTTAATTTTTATCATTACATTATGGAAAATAATGAACTTTCTCACAATATGCTATTTTTTTGAGAAGGACCTGTATGTATATATATATATATATATATGTGTGTAGATATATTTTGAAAGTCTTTACATGGTGCATGCGTAGACTATTGAATCCAAATATTAACACTTAGTTGTTAAATCTGAATATTCATGTGGAAATAAATGTTGTGGATCATGTACTTACTCAAAAAGCAAATTTTCAGCTTAGGATCTTGAGCTCATCAGTGTAACTCATACTGTGTGTGTGCTTCAGTGGAGCAGGTGGAGCAGATGAACGGGCTCCTCCTCCAGAAGCAGAAGGAGCTGGTGGTGGCCGTGTCTAGAGTGGAGGATCTGAGTAAACAGCTGGAGAGCCTGAAACAAGGGTCGATGGACTCGCTCCACAGGGACTCGAGCTCAGGGGCTGAGCTGGACCGACTTTACAGGGACCTGCAGGTACTGCCCGAGATACAGAGCTCAGTGTGTGTTTAGAGTATCCGACTGTGTGTGTACACGCGTAAACCAGTTCACAGCATCTGACTGTGTGTGTGTGTGTGTGTGTGTGTGTGTGTGTGTGTGTGTGTGTGTGTGTGTGTGAGAACCTGTGTTCACTGCATCTGACTGTGTGTGTGCGCGTAAACCTGTGTTCACAGCATCTGACTGTGTGTGTGAACCTGTGTTCAGAGCATCTGACTGTGTGTGTGCGTGTAAACAGCATCTGACTGTGTGTGTGTGAACCTGTTCAGAGCATCTGACTGTGTTTGAGTGTGAACCTGTGTTCAGAGCATCTGACTGTGTGTGTGTGTGAGAACCTGTGTTCAGAGCATCTGACTGTGTGTGTGTGTGTGTGTGTGTGTGTGTGAGAACCTGTGTTCAGAGCATCTGACTGTGTGTGTGTGTGTGAGAGAGAACCTGTGTTTAGAGCATCTGACTGTGTGTGTGCGTGTAAACCTGTGTTCAGAGCATCTGACTGTGTGTGTGTGTGTGTGTGTGTGAACCTGTGTTCAGAGCATCTGACTGTGTTTGAGTGTGAACCTGTGTTCACAGCATCTGACTGTGTGTGTGAGAACCTGTGTTCAGAGCATCTGACTGTGTGTGTGTGTGTGTGTGTGTGTGTGTGTGTGTGTGTGAGAACCTGTGTTCAGAGCATCTGACTGTGTTTGAGTGTGTGTGTGTGTGTGTGTGTGTGTGAACCTGTGTTCAGAGCATCTGACTGTGTGTGTGTGTGTGTGTGTGTGTGTGTGTGTGTGTGTGTGTGAGAACCTGTGTTCAGAGCATCTGACTGTGTTTGAGTGTGAACCTGTGTTCACAGCATCTGACTGTCTGTGTGTGTGTGTGTGTGTGTGTGTGTGAGAACCTGTGTTCAGAGCATCTGACTGTGTGTGTGTGTGTGTGTGTGAACCTGTGTTCACAGCATCTGACTGTGTGTGTGTGTGTGTGTGTGTGAACCTGTGTTCACAGCATCTGACTGTGTGTGTGTGTGTGTGTGTGGGAGAACCTGTGTTCAGAGCATCTGACTGTGTGTGTGTGTGTGTGTGTGTGTGTGTGTGTGAGAACCTGTGTTCACAGCATCTGACTGTGTGTGTGTGAGAACCTGTGTTCACAGCATCTGACTGTGTGTGTGTGAGAACCTGTGTTCAGAGCATCTGACTGTGTGTGTGAACCTGTGTTCAGAGCATCTGACTGTGTGTGTGTGAACCTGTGTTCAGAGCATCTGACTGTGTGTGTGAACCTGTGTTCAGAGCATCTGACTGTGTGTGTGTGTGTGTGTGTGTGTGTGTGTGTGTGTGCGTGTAAACCTGTGTTCACAGCATCTGACTGTGTGTGCATGTAAACCTGTGTTCACAGCATCTGACTGTGTGTGTGTGTGTGTGTGAGAACCTGTGTTCAGAGCATTTGACTGTGTGTGTGTGTGTGAACCTGGGTTCACAGCATCTGACTGTGTGTGTGTGTGTGTGTGTGTGTGTGTGTGTGTGTGTGTGAACCTGTTCACAGCATCTGACTGTGTGTGTGTGTGTGTGTGTGTGTGTGTGAACCTGTGTTCAGATCATCTGACTGTGTGTGTGTGTACCTGTGTTCAGATCATCTGACTGTGTGTGTGTGTGAACCTGTTCACAGCATCTGACTGTGTGTGTGTGTGTGTGTGAACCTGTGTTCAGAGCATCTGACTGTGTGTGTGTGTGAACCTGTTCACAGCATCTGACTGTGTGTGTGTGTGAACCTGTTCACAGCATCTGACTGTGTGTGTGTGTGTGTGTGAACCTGTGTTCAGAGCATCTGACTGTGTGTGTGTGTGTGTGTGTGTGTGTGTGTGTGTGTGTGTGTGTGTGTGTGTGTGTGTGTGTGTGAACCTGTTCACAGCATCTGACTGTGTGTGTCCGTGAGCCTGTGTTCACAGCATCTGACTGTGTGTGTGAAACTGTTCACAGCATCTGACTGTGTGTGTGAAACTGTTCAGAGCATCTGTCTGTGTGTGCGTGAACCTGTGTTCAGATCATCGTGTGTGTGTGTGTGTGTGTGTGTGTGTGAACCTGTGTTTACAGCATATGACTGTGTGTGTGTGTGTAAACCTGTGTTCACAGCATCTGACTGTGTGAGAACCTGTGTTCAGAGCATCTGACTGTGTGTGTGAACCTGTGTTTACAGCATCTGACTGTGTGTGTGTGTGTGTGTGTGTGTGTGTGTGTGTGTGTGTGTGTGTGTGTGTGTGTGTGTGTAAACCTGTGTTCACAGCATCTGACTGTGTGTGTGTGTGTGTGTGTGAACCTGTGTTCACAGCATCTGACTGTGTGTGTGTGAACCTGTGTTCAGAGCATCTGACTGTGTGTGCATGTAAACCTGTGTTCAGAGCATCTGACTGTGCGTGCGTGTGTGCACCTGTGTTCACAGCATCTGACTGTGTGTGTGTGAAACTGTTCAGTGCATGTGTGTGTGTGTCTGTGTGTGTGAACCTGTTTACAGCATCTGACTGTGTGTCTGTGTGTGTATGAACCTGTTCACAGCATCTGACTGTGTGTGTGTGTGTGTGTGTGTGTGTGTGTGTGTGAACCTGTGTTCAGATCATCTTGACTGTGTGTGTGTGTGTGTGTGAGAACCTGTGTTCAGATCATCTGACTGTGTGTGTGTGTGTGTGTGTGTGTGAACCTGTGTTCAGATCATCTGACTGTGTGTGTATGTGTGTGTGAAACTGTGTTCAGATCATTGACTGTGTGTGTGTGTGTGAACCTGTGTTCAGATCATCTGACTGTGTGTGTGTGAACCTGTGTTCAGATCATCTGAATGTGTGTGTGTGAACCTGTGTTCACAGCATCTGACTGTGTGTGCGCGTGAACCTGTGTTCAGAGCATCTGACTGTGTGTGTGTGTGTGTGTACGAACCTGTTCACAGCATCTGACTGTCTGCGTGTGTGTGTGTGTGTGTGTGTGTGAACCTGTGTTCAGAGCATCTGACTGTGTGTGTGTGTGTGTGTGTGTGTGAACCTGTTCACAGCATCTGACTGTGTGTGCGTGAACCTGTGTTCAGAGAACCTGACTGTGTGTGCGTGTGTGTACCTGTGTTCACAGCATCTGACTGTGTGTGTGTGTGTGTGTGTGAGAAACTGTTCAGAGCATCTGTGTGTGTGTGTGTGTGTGTGTGAGAAACTGTTCAGAGCATCTGTGTGTGTGTGTGTGTGTGTGTGTGTGTGTGTGTGTGTGTGTGTGTGTGTGTGTGTGTGTGAACCTGTGTTCAGATCATCTGACTGTGTGTGTGAACCTGTTCACAGTATCTGTGTGTGTGTGTGTGTGAACCTGTTCACAGCATCTGTGTGTGTGTGTGTGTGTGTGTGTGTGAACCTGTTCACAGCATCTGTGTGTGTGTGTGTGTGAACCTGTTCACAGCATCTGACTGTGTGTGTGTGTGTGTGTGTGTGTGTGTGTGTGTGTGTGTGTGTGTGTGTGTGTGTGTGTGTGTGAACCTGTTCACAGCATCTGACTGTGTGTGTCCGTGAGCCTGTGTTCACAGCATCTGACTGTGTGTGTGTGTGAAACTGTTTAGAGCATCTGTCTGTGTGTGTGTGTGTGTGTGTGTGTGAACCTGTGTTCAGATCATCTGTCTGTGTGTGTGTGTGTGTGTGTGTGTGTGTGTGTGTGTGTGTGTGTGTGTGTGTGTGTGTGTGTGTGTGTGTGTGTGTGTGTGTGTGAACCTGTGTTCAGATCATCTTGACTGTGTGTGTGTGAAACTGTTCAGAGCATCTGACTGTGTGTGTGTGTGTGAACCTGTGTTCAGATCATCTGTCTGTGTGTGTGTGTGTGTGTGTGTGTGTGAACCTGTGTTCAGATCATCTTGACTGTGTGTGTGTGTGTGTGTGTGAGAACCTGTGTTCAGATCATCTGACTGTGTGTGTGTGTGTGTGTGTGTGTGTGTGAACCTGTGTTCAGATCATCTGACTGTGTGTGTGTGTGTATGTGTGTGTGAAACTGTGTTCAGATCATCTGACTGTGTGTGTGTGTGTGTGTGTGTGTGTGAGAACCTGTGTTCAGATCATCTGACCGTGTGTTTGTGAACCTGTGTTCACAGCATCTGACTGTGTGTGTGTGTGTGTGTGTGTGTGTGTACGAACCTGTTCACAGCATCTGACTGTGTGTGTGTGTGTGTGTACGAACCTGTTCACAGCATCTGACTGTGTGTGTGTGTGTGTGTGTGAACCTGTGTTCAGAGCATCTGACTGTGTGTGTGTGTACGAACCTGTTCACAGCATCTGACTGTGTGCGTGTGTGTACCTGTGTTCACAGCATCTGACTGTGTGTGCGTGAACCTGTGTTCAGAGCATCTGACTGTGTGTGCGTGTGAACCTGTTTTCAGAGCATCTGACTGTGTGTGTGTGTGTGTGTGTGTGTGTGTGTGTACGAACCTGTTCACAGCATCTGACTGTGTGCGTGTGTGTGTGTGTGTGTGTGTGTGTGAACCTGTGTTCAGAGCATCTGACTGTGTGTGCGTGAACCTGTGTTCAGAGCATCTGACTGTGTGTGTGTGTGTGTGTGTGCGTGTGTGTGAACCTGTTCACAGCATCTGACTGTGTGTGCGTGAACCTGTGTTCAGAGAATCTGACTGTGTGTGCGCGTGTGCGCGTGTGTGTACCTGTGTTCACAGCATCTGACTGTGTGTGTGTGTGTGTGTGTGTGTGTGTGTGTGTGTGTGTGTGTGTGTGTGTGTGTGAGAGAAACTGTTCAGAGCATCTGTGTGTGTGTGTGTGTGTGAACCTGTGTTCAGATCATCTGACTGTGTGTGTGAACCTGTTCACAGTATCTGTGTGTGTGTGTGTGTGTGAACCTGTTCACAGTATCTGTGTGTGTGTGTGTGTGAACCTGTTCACAGCATCTGTGTGTGTGTGTGTGAACCTGTTCACAGCATCTGTGTGTGTGTGAACCTGTTCACAGCATCTGACTGTGTGTGTCCGTGAGCCTGTGTTCACAGCATCTGACTGTGTGTGTGTGTGAACCTGTGTTCAGATCATCTGTCTGTGTGTGTGTGTGTGTGTGTGTGTGAACCTGTGTTCAGATCATCTTGACTGTGTGTGTGTGAAACTGTTCAGAGCATCTGACTGTGTGTGTGTGTGAACCTGTGTTCAGATCATCTGTCTGTGTGTGTGTGTGTGTGTGTGTGTGTGTGTGTGTGTGTGTGTGTGAACCTGTGTTCAGATCATCTTGACTGTGTGTGTGTGTGTGTGTGAGAACCTGTGTTCAGATCATCTGACTGTGTGTGTGTGTGTGTGTGTGTGTGTGAACCTGTGTTCAGATCATCTGACTGTATGTGTGTGTGAAACTGTGTTCAGATCATCTGACTGTGTGTGTGAGAACCTGTTCAGATCATCTGACCGTGTGTTTGTGTGAACCTGTGTTCAGATCATCTGACTGTGTGTGTGTGTGTGAAAACCTGTGTTCAGATCATCTGACTGTGTGTGTGTGTGTGTGTGTGTGTGTGTGTGTGAACCAGTGTTCAGATCATCTGACTGTGTGTGTGTGTGTGTGTGAACCTGTGTTCAGATCATCTGACTGTGTGTGTGAACTTGTGTTCAGATCATCTGACTGTGTGTGTGTGCGTGAACCTGTTCAGATCATCTGACTGTGTGTGTGTGTGTGTGTGTGAACATGTGTTCAGATCATCTGACTGTGTGTGTGTGTGTGTGTGTGTGTGTGTATGTGTGTGTGAACCTGTGTTCAGATCATCTGACTGTGTGTGTGTGCGTGAACCTGTTCAGATCATCTGACTGTGTGTGTGTGTGTATGTATGTGTGTGTGTGTGTGTGTGTGTGTGTGAGAACCTGTGTTCAGATCATCTGACTGTGTGTGTGTGCGTGAACCTGTTCAGATCATCTGACTGTGTGTGTGTGTGTGTGTGAACCTGTGTTCAGATCATCTGACTGTGTGTGTGTGTGTGTGTGTGTGTGTGTGTGTGTGTGTGTGTGTGTGTGTGAGAACCTGTTCAGATCATCTGACTGTGTGTGTGTGTGAACCTGTGTTCAGATCATCTGACTGTGTGTGTGTATGTGTGAACCTGTGTTCAGATCATCTGACTGTGTGTGTGTGTATGTGTGTGTGTGTGTTGAGTGTGTGTGTGTGTGTGAACCTGTGTTCAGATCATCTGACTGTGTGTGTGAACCTGTGTTCAGATCATCTGACTGTGTGTGTGTGAACCTGTGTTCAGATCATCTGAATGTGTGTGTGTGAACCTGTGTTCACAGCATCTGACTGTGTGTGCGCGTGAACCTGTGTTCAGAGCATCTGACTGTGTGTGTGTGTGTGTGTGTGTTTACGAACCTGTTCACAGCATCTGACTGTGTGCGTGTGTGCGTGTGTGTGTGTGTGTGTGTGTGTGTGAACCTGTGTTCAGAGCATCTGACTGTGTGTGTGTGTGTGTGTGTGTGTGTGTACGAACCTGTTCACAGCATCTGACTGTGCGTGTGTGTACCTGTGTTCACAGCATCTGACTGTGTGTGCGTGAACCTGTGTTCAGAGCATCTGACTGTGTGTGTGTGTGTGTGTGTGTGAACCTGTTCACAGCATCTGACTGTGTGTGTGTGTGTGAACCTGTGTTCAGAGAATCTGACTGTGTGTGCGTGTGTGTACCAGTGTTCACAGCATCTGACTGTGTGTGTGTGTGTGTGTGTGTGTGTGTGTGTGTGTGTGAGAAACTGTTCAGAGCATCTGTGTGTGTGTGTGTGTGTGTGTGTGTGTGTGAACCTGTGTTCAGATCATCTGACTGTCTGTGTGAACCTGTTCACAGTATCTGTGTGTGTGTGTGTGTGAACCTGTTCACAGCATCTGTGTGTGTGTGTGTGTGTGTGAACCTGTTCACAGCATCTGTGTGTGTGTGTGTGTGAACCTGTTCACAGCATCTGACTGTGTGTGTGTGTGTGTGTGTGTGTGTGTGTGTGAACCTGTTCACAGCATCTGACTGTGTGTGTCCGTGAGCCTGTGTTCACAGCATCTGACTGTGTGTGTGTGTGAAACTGTTTAGAGCATCTGTCTGTGTGTGTGTGTGTGTGTGTGAACCTATGTTCAGATCATCTGTCTGTGTGTGTGTGTGTGTGTGTGTGTGTGTGTGTGTGTGAACCTGTGTTCAGATCATCTTGACTGTGTGTGTGTGTGTGTGTGTGTGAAACTGTTCAGAGCATCTGACTGTGTGTGTGTGTGAACCTGTGTTCAGATCATCTGTCTCTGTGTGTGTGTGTGTGTGTGTGTGAACCTGTGTTCAGATCATCTTGACTGTGTGTGTGTGTGTGTGAGAACCTGTGTTCAGATCATCTGACTGTGTGTGTGTGTGTGTGAACCTGTGTTCAGATCATCTGACTGTGTGTGTGTGTATGTGTGTGTGAAACTGTGTTCAGATCATCTGACTGTGTGTGTGTGAGAACCTGTGTTCAGATCATCTGACCGTGTGTTTGTGAACCTGTGTTCACAGCATCTGACTGTGTGTGCGCGTGAACCTGTGTTCAGAGCATCTGACTGTGTGTGTGTGTGTGTGTGTGTACGAACCTGTTCACAGCATCTGACTGTGTGCGTGTGTGTGTGTGTGTGTGTGTGTGTGTGTGTGTGTGAACCTTTGTTCAGAGCATCTGACTGTGTGTGTGTGTGTACGAACCTGTTCACAGCATCTGACTGTGTGCGTGTGTGTACCTGTGTTCACAGCATCTGACTGTGTGTGCGTGAACCTGTGTTCAGAGCATCTGACTGTGTGTGTGTGTGTGTGTGTACGAACCTGTTCACAGCATCTGACTGTGCGTGTGTGTGTGTGTGTGTGTGTGTGAACCTGTGTTCAGAGCATCTGACTGTGTGTGTGTGTGTGTGTGTGTGTGTGTGTGTGTGTACGAACCTGTTCACAGCATCTGACTGTGTGTGCGTGAACCTGTGTTCAGAGCATCTGACTGTGTGTGTGTGTGTGTGTGTGTGTGTGTGTGTGAACCTGTTCACAGCATCTGACTGTGTGTGCGTGAACCTGTGTTCAGAGAATCTTACTGTGTGTGCGCGTGTGTGTACCTGTGTTCACAGCATCTGACTGTGTGTGTGTGTGTGTGTGTGTGTGTGTGTGTGTGTGTGTGTGTGTGTGTGTGTGTGAGAAACTGTTCAGAGCATCTGTGTGTGTGTGTGTGTGTGTGTGTGTGTGAACCTGTGTTCAGATCATCTGACTGTGTGTGTGAACCTGTTCACAGTATCTGTGTGTGTGAACCTGTTCACAGCATCTGTGTGTGTGTGTGTGTGTGTGAACCTGTTCACAGCATCTGTGTGTGTGTGTGTGTGTGTGTGAACCTGTTCACAGCATCTGACTGTGTGTGTGTGTGTGTGTGTGTGTGTGTGTGAACCTGTTCACAGCATCTGACTGTGTGTGTCCGTGAGCCTGTGTTCAGATCATCTGTCTGTGTGTGTGTGTGTGTGTGAACCTGTGTTCAGATCATCTTGACTGTGTGTGTGTGAAACTGTTCAGAGCATCTGACTGTGTGTGTGTGTGAACCTGTGTTCAGATCATCTGTCTGTGTGTGGTGTGTGTGTGTGTGTGTGTGTGTGTGTGTGTGTGTGTGTGTGTGAACCTGTGTTCAGATCATCTTGACTGTGTGTGTGTGTGAGAACCTGTGTTCAGATCATCTGACTGTGTGTGTGTGTGTGAACCTGTGTTCAGATCATCTGACTGTGTGTGTGTGTGTGTATGTGTGTGTGAAACTGTGTTCAGATCATCTGACTGTGTGTGTGAGAACCTGTGTTCAGATCATCTGACCGTGTGTTTGTGTGAACCTGTGTTCAGATCATCTGACTGTGTGTGTGTGTGTGTGTGAGAACCTGTGTTCAGATCATCTGACTGTGTGTGTGTGTGTGTGTGAACCAGTGTTCAGATCATCTGACTGTGTGTGTGTGTGTGAACCTGTGTTCAGATCATCTGACTGTGTGTGTGAACTTGTGTTCAGATCATCTGACTGTGTGTGTGTGCGTGAACCTGTTCAGATCATCTGACTGTGTGTGTGTGAACCTGTGTTCAGATCATCTGACTGTGTGTGTGTGTGTGTGTGTGTGTGTGTGAACCTGTGTTCAGATCATCTGACTGTGTGTGTGTGCGTGAACCTGTTCAGATCATCTGACTGTGTGTGTGTGTATGTATGTGTGTGTGTGTGTGTGTGTGTGTGTGTGAGAACCTGTGTTCAGATCATCTGACTGTGTGTGTGTGCGTGAACCTGTTCAGATCATCTGACTGTGTGTGTGTGTGTGTGTGTGAACCTGTGTTCAGATCATCTGACTGTGTGTGTGTGTGTGTGTGTGTGTGTGAGAACCTGTTCAGATCATCTGACTGTGTGTGTGTGTGTGAACCTGTGTTCAGATCATGTGACTGTGTGTGTGTATGTGTGAACCTGTGTTCAGATCATCTGACTGTGTGTGTGTGTGTGTGTGTGTGTGTGTGTGTGTGTGTGTTGAGTGTGTGTGTGTGCGAACCTGTGTTCAGATCATCTGACTGTGTGTGTGAACTTGTGTTCAGATCATCTGACTGTGTGTGTGTGCGTGAACCTGTTCAGATCATCTGACTGTGTGTGTGTGTGTGTGTGAACCTGTGTTCAGATCATCTGACTGTGTGTGTGAACCTGTGTTCAGATCATCTGACTGTGTGTGTGTGTGTGTGAACCTGTTCAGATCATCTGACTGTGTGTGTGTGTGTGTGTGTGTGTGTGTGTGTGTGTGTGTGTGTGTGTGTGTGAACCTGTGTTCAGATCATCTGACTGTGTGTGTGAACCTGTGTTCAGATCATCTGACTGTGTGTGTGAACATGTGTTCAGATCATCTGACTGTGTGTGAGAACCTGTGTTCAGATCATCTGACTGTGTGTGTGTGTGTGTGTGTGTGTGTGTGTACCTGTGTTCAGATTATCTGACTGTGTGTGTGAACCTGTGTTCAGATCATCTGACTGTGTGTGTGAACCTGTGTTCAGATCAAATGATGTGTGTGTGAACCTGTGTTCAGATCATCTGACTGTGTGTGTGTGCGTGAACCTGTTCAGATCATCTGACTGTGTGTGTGTGTGCGAACCTGTGTTCAGATCATCTGACTGTGTGTGTGTGAACCTGTGTTCAGATCATCTGACTGTGTGTGTGTGCGTGAACCTGTTCAGATCATCTGACTGTGTGTGTGAACCTGTGTTCAGATCATCTGACTGTGTGTGTGTGTGTGTGTGCGAACCTGTGTTCAGATCATCTGACTGCGTGTGTGTGTGAACCTGTCTTCAGATCATCTGACTGTGTGTCAACCTGTGTTCAGACCATCTGACTGTGTGTGTGTGAACCTGTGTTCAGATCATCTGACTGTGTGTGTGTGTGTGTGTGTGTGTGTGTGTGTGTGTGTGTGTGTGTGTGTGTGTGTGTGTGAACCTGTGTTCAGATCATCTGACTGTGTGTGAGAACCTGTGTTCAGATCATCTGACTGTGTGTGTGAACCTGTGTTCAGATCATCTGACTGTGTGTGTGTGTGTGTGTGTGTGTGTGTGTGTTTGTGTGTGAGTGTGTGTGAACCTGTGTTCAGATCATCTGACTCTGCCAAAATGTCCCCACAAGGATACTAAAACTACACAGGTCTTTTTGATGGTACTCTCAAGAAAAATTGATTAATAAACATAATTGTGTTTTTTTTGTTGTTTTTTTAAATATAGTTTGTACAGTATAAAAAGCATTATTTCTATGGAGAGTCCCCACAAAGATAGCATACAAACGTGTGTGTGTGTTCACCAGATGAGGAAGAACATGAACCTGGAGCAGAACACCAGACTACAGCAGCAGAGAGAGAACTTGAACAAGAGGAACCATGAGGTGGCCAACATGGACAAACGAGTGAATGAACTGCGAGACCGCTTGTGGAAGAAGAAGGCGGCGCTACAGCAGAAAGAAAACCTTCCTGTAAGTGACAACACTCGTCAAAGAGGATCTATTCTGATGTTTTCCATCTGTTTATTAGGGCTGTCAAAATGTCTGAAAAGCTCAATTTAAATTTCTTTATTAAATATTAGCAAAATTCTAATTATATTTGAATTCTACAGGCAAAACTTAATGTTAGAGGATAAAAGTACTGTATTGTCTCCTGTGCCCACAAGAGGGCGCAAACGAGCGCAATAAGCAAAGTGTGTATATATATACTGTGTATATATACCAAATCAAGCATAACATCTTTTAGTGTGTTGTGGCAAAATTTTTTATTAAACATTATCACTGCGTAAGAGACACTCTGAATCAAATTGTCTTTTCAAAAGTATTTATTCTTGCAAAGAAGGCCCAAGTCGCCACGCAGTTGCTATGCTGTATGCTGAGTGAGTCAGGAAGAGCCAGGCAGCCTTTATAGCAGGGCTTCGTATTCCCCAGATAACAGGACCCAGCTGCTAGTTTTCGATTTATCACTAGCTGACCATCAAGACCCCCCCCCCCCCCCCCCCCCCCCAAACTAGATGACCTCTGAACTCAGAGGCCTGAGGGTTCTACCTGGCTGTTCCTGAAGTGTCTCGCTCCTGCTTTTCATGGATATAAACATGCATCAATTCCCCATTCAGTGGCATATAGTCCCCGCTCTCACAACACACTACTAATGAAGAACACATGTCTCACACTACTTTGTAATACATACTGAAGATCAATGAAAATCAAATTTTTCCATTACAATTTCCCCCTTTTTATCATTCTCTGATAACTTGATTAAAATAAAATAGTAATAGCAATTATTATATTAATACATCAAATTTAAGTCATTACATCACACTTATACTCTTCATCCCTGATTTTCATATAAATGATCACTCTTCTTAAACTTGTGTGAAGTTTAAAAATAAGATTTTTAAAAGAAGCAGCTTAGGCTGTTTTTATGGGGATAGTCCCTTAAGTTTTTAGCAAGCAAGTAAAGACTTTATCTGAAGCCGGGCTAAATGGATAAGCACTGTTACCGCGTTCCTGACCTAGATCAGACCCTCAGTATAAACAAGAAATAGTATAGATCATAGTAGGAGAAACCTCTCTTAACTCAATTTAACACCTCTCACTGTAACTTCCACTGCTTGTATCGTCGTCATATTTGTGCTCCTCATCATCATTCAGATAAACTGTCATTTTCACCAATTAAACAGGCATTCCAGCTTTCACAAGTTTCTGTACTGAGCTGGAAACATGTCGTAGCACATGGTAAGCATAACAGTGTTGACCATCCTATCACTGAGATTGGTAGTACCGTTTGAAACCAACCTCCCAAAGATTCATCACCCAACCAAACCATTTACCATCAGTTTGTCCAGGCTTTCCTCATGTTTTCAATTACATGTGTCATGTTGTCAGAGTAATCAGGAATATTCAGTGGTTGTGTGGCTGCACGGTCACAGATGTCTGCAGACTGCTTCGTTGGTGTCTTTCCTTTCTCCAGATCAGCCACAGCTCTGAGCACTTCAGTCATTTGTTGTGGAGTCAGACACTTTGTTTCTTTTGCTGTCGACAGTCAGTGGGACAGCTTTCCAAGCGTGTGACATTTGCAGACAAAACCAGTAGCTCGTTGATATCTCCAGTTCCTCCTTTTGCAGCATCGCCAGTGCACAGGCTTTGTTTCCTTGACACTTCATCATGGCTTTCTGCACTTCTGGGTTCACTTGACCTTTTCTCGTGTCTCCGTTTCCCATCCAGGCCATCTCCTCTCTTGTCTCTTGTTCAAATTCAGGTGCCACAAACGTTTTACAAACTGCAATTTTGAAAGACTGTCTTTGTGTCCTTCATCTGCTAGGTGCTTCAGAAGAGACAGTCAGTCACACACACACACACACACACAAACGTAGCTTCATCACATGCACAGATCAACAAATCATCCACATACTGCAACAGAGCCGTTGCATTTTGTGGAATTTGTGACAAAAAGGATTTAGTTCTCGAGCGGCCATAGCAATGCCAGCTGAAGATCTGGCACAAAACGCCATTCAGTTGGCTGATTTTATCCCTAATCTTTTTCACAGGGAAAATTGGAGTGTGCACTGGAGAATCGTGATATGGTATAATTATTCCCTCATTCAATAGAGAGTCAAAAACTGGCATAATTATACCTTGCAATGCCTCCCGTTTAAGGGTATATTGCGATTGACGCGGCCTGTAATCAGATTTTGGAGTGATTACAACCGGTTCACATCCCTTAATTAAACCCACATCATACTTGTGTTTTGGCTACACTTTTGAAGGTATTTCTGCCAGAGCAGGATGATCCCACCCCATGTTTCTCCTCTTCACAGTAGCAGTTCTCTGTACTTCAACCTCAAAATGACAGTGTGACATAAATGCTCCCACACTTTTGCTGTTTCACTCCTGCACTCATTTCAGCCCAATCTGTTGTTTTCATGCATTCTCTCACATAAGGGCCCAAATCTGCCCACGCTTGCTCTTTGGCCTTGATCACTGATAAGTGTGGCACAGCTTCCCCTGCTATCAAATAGAACTGCATTTGTTTTTCTGTCAGGCAAGCTGAAAGCGGACAGACATTTTCTGTCCAGAAAATCGTATCAAATTTCACAGTCTCGTTTTCTGCCTCGTCAAACCAATCCTCCTCATACTGTGGCTCACGTTCCATTACGACATGTGACGTGCAATGCATTTTGTCAGGCATCATACTTTCTGTTTAATGGCACTGTTTGATCTTTTGCCAATTCCAAAATCACTTTTGCCACATCAACGTCTTTTATGTGCCATTCGTATGCCCACTGTGGCTCAAATTTAGAACAACACCCCAAAGGGATCAGCAGTGAGGATTAAAATTAATTGACACATCAAGTCTCTGGCCATTAGCGGTGCGCTTCTCTGTGGGTGAACAGAGAAGCGAATGTTTCAATGCTCTCTCCGTCTCGCACTGTAAATCTATCAGAAATTATGTGGCCTGAGGCTGAAGTACTCATGCACTGACCCTGTCAATTTTAGCACACACGGCAAGTCACATGGTCGAGTGGGCGGCCCCAGAGTCCACCAAAAAATACACTAATGTTCCCTCGACTAACACTGGATATCTTGGCATTTTTAAAAACCCTGAACTTTTGTACATTCTCAAACATTCATCAGAAACATCATTACTAAAAACTTCATCAGTCACACGTAAAGATTTGCAAGCATTTTCTTCATTGCAGAGAGCAGGTTGTAAATCTGTGTGTGTGTGTGGTTAAAAAATGTTCACTTCCCTTTTCTGCAGCCGGCAGCCGATCGCCCTTCGCGCGCCCCTCTCCCCTCGGCTCTCCGCTCTGCTCGCCTCAGTCCGCCTCCTGCTTTCCTGGACAGTCTTTAGCCCAGTGGCCCTCTTGTTTCCACAGTCTGCATTTCGTGCAGTCTCGGAACTCATGTTCGTCAGTCCCACACAAGCCGCAATTCCACTTCTGTTGGTTTCCGTCACGTCTCCACTTCTTATCAGCCCGTTTCTGCTGCGATTGAGGCGCGCTGACATTAGATTGGAGTCGTATAACTGCCAGCTGAAGTTCTTTCTCCCACTTTGCCTTGACTTTTTCTTTCTTTATCAGCAGCTGCTCTTCCGCGTGCACAGCGTGTGTCATGGTGGAGGTCAGCCGTCCGTTCTTCCACTCGATGTAGCTTGTTTTCACCGCTTGCGCGATTTCTGGTCTCAGTCCATTCAGAAAACAACCTTGCAAATGGCACCTGGTTGATGTCCTCTGTCAGCCGGCTCTGTCAAGCCCCTGTGTTTTTGAAATGTCTCAAAAAGTCTGGTGTAGTAGTCTCGAACAGATTCTTCTCTCATTTGGCAACAGCTGTTAATCTTTGCGGTGTCCACGCGTGCTGGGAATGCCTCTCTCATGGCCCTCGCGAGAGCCTCCACAGCCGCCCGATACAGAGTGTTGGTGTCATCTTCCCAGTCTCTGTGGATCCGCCGTCTTTCTGGTCCCTGCATTCTTCCGCTCACCTTGTGCCAGTTTGTGGCCCCCAGTTTCACGCCCAGCAGCCGTTTCAGCTCCTGTGTGGTGGGGCTGAATTCTTGACAAAAAGTGATTAATTCATCTGAAAACTTGTCACCTGCGTCATCCGGATTTGGCAGATGGGCCATGGCTTCTTTCATGTCAGTCACCATCCACAGTCTGAAGACCATCTTTCGCTGTCCGCTGGCCCCGGTACCATCTGGATCAGGGGTGTCGGGGGCCGCCGCAGAACCGCCATCAGAATCCTCTTCATCATCGCCGGAGGCTTGTGCTGGTCTTCTGGGCGGAGAGCAATCGAGGTCGGGGTTCGTGTTCCGGGCTTTCAGCTCCGCCACGGGATAGTGATGATTATACGCCGGTGGCGCCGGCACGATCGCCGTTGCATGTGGAGAAACACAAACACACGGTTCGTTAGTCGGTTCTGGTGGTGCTGACTCACTAAAAGTTTCCTTTTTTTGTCTCATTTTCAGTCCTACATGCTGATTCTTTCTGCATTTGTCTTCGTTCTCTTATCTGCTTCAAGCCAGCAATCCACAGTTTGTTCACATTTTTTACACACATGTTGAACGCAGCCACAACAACCTTTTTGTTTCTCACTGCCCTGATCCACTGATTCCCGCACCACCTTTAATCTCGTGGTGCTCAATGTTCCCTCCCTGGGAAAATCATGATGTTTGATTAATTTCTCTATATCCTGCATACAATTCTGCCCGTAATTTTTCCTCATTTGACAGAAAACCGGTATATCATATTTGGCAAGCTTGCTTTGAGACTTCCCCATACTGGCTGTTTTCTATTCTCTGTGGATCCCTTCGACGCACGTCTAATAATCTAAAAGATGTCTCAAACAGATCCGATTTTTAACTTAAAATCGTCCAGGCTTGCACTTTTTTCCAGTGCTTTAATTATGGTTTACTTTTTCTCTGGAGTGCTTTCCAGTGCAATTGATTTTAGTTCACCTAATTAATCAAATGTGGTTCTTTTGAAACCACCCTTGCGAGAGAACTGTCTCTTGTTAGAAACTTGTCGACCTGTCCGTAGGTCTCAATTTCTCCCCGAGAACTTCTCGCACCACAGAAATAGTCTCAGCCACTATGGTTCGCTCACTCTTATACCAAAAGAAAATAAATGTAGCCGTCTCTTACCAGAGATTTTGTTGCCACCCGAGTTTGTTTTCTCAATTCCAGTGGAGGTCTCCTGGGCCCGATAGCGGTCGGCCCCTCTCTCTCTCTCAAGTTTACGAGGTAGAGCTGGAACTGCTCCGTCCAGATGGCCAAACACCGCTCTCAGGTCCAGAAGGCATATCCAAGGAATCTCACTATTCTGACATCAAATTGTTGTCAAAAATTCTTATTAAACATCATCACAGCGTAAGAGACACTCTGAGTCAAATTGTAAATGAAAAAGTATTTATTCTTGCAAGAATAGGCCCAGTCACCAACACAGCAGTTACCCTGTGGAGTGAGTGAGACCGACAGGAAGAACTGGGCAGCCTTTATACCATTCTCAAGGTCTTCATTCTAGCATCTGCTTTTCCTAGTAGTTTTCCACAGATAGGAGACCCACTGTCAAGTAGCCATTCCCGTTTATTTTCAGACCATCAAGGGTCTAAGGTCAAAGGTCCTGTCCCATATGTTCCTAAATGTCACCCTCAGATACCAACACATGCATGCATCCTGTTCACAACCTTGTATCAATGAAAGTTACAAATTAGCCAAAAACATGGGGACAGGAGTCAATAAACGTGAAAACAAAGTAACTTCGATATTTTGATGTACATTTTAAAAGTAATCCGTTTCTTTACTAGTTACTTGAAACAGTATTCTGATTACGTAACTCGTTACTTGTGGTGATTTACCCCAGCACTGCTGATGGTCATAAGATATTATATCATAGGGACCGTCTCATGACCAGATTTGACAAATGTATCAGGTCATTTGCTTTATTTATTATTTTTCAGAAAGTCTAAAGATTAGAGCTGTGTCCCAAATGACACACTATGCACTTATACACTATGCACTCAACCGTGTAGTGTATAACCTTTAAGTTTATTTTTGTCTTTCAACATCGGAGTCTGATATCCCGTGATTAAAGCCAGTCGAGTGCATGAAGTGTCCAACGCTCCACGTTGCTTAGTTTTTCTGGTTAAATAAGTTGTTGTGGCAAAAATTCTCATTAAACATCATCACTGCGTAAGAGACACTCAGTCAAATTAGTAAAGAGAAGTATTTATTCTTGCAAGAATAGGTCCGGTCTAGTACACAGAAGTTACGCGGTGCAAGAGAGTGACACGGACCAGAGCAATCTTTATACTGTTCTTCCAAGGCCATTTTCCCTACAGGGTTGCCAGTAATTTTCCACTGACAATGGACCCATATTGCTAGTTCAGATTTATTACTAACTAACCCTTTAGCCCCCCTTGCCTTGATGACCTCTGGCCTGGAGGTCACAGGTTCTCTCTCGTCTGTTTTCTGGTGTGTTGCTCCTGCCTCCCCAGGCATATAAACATACATACATTTCAGAAAAGTCCCCCTCTCTTATCTCTCTACATTCCTTTGCGGTATCTACTGAAAGTAAATGAAAATTAAAACATACATCTTGTTTCACACATTGAAGCTTCAATAGAAACACATGTATCAGTGAAAATCAAAATTTTGCTATTACAAAGTGCATTACCAGGAACTTAAAGTGCACTTTTTCTTTTTAGGATTTTCAGAGTGAACGCACTACTTGCACTATTTATACTACAGAATGGCATAGACTAGTGCACAAGTCCGTGATCTGGGACGCAGCTAAGGTTTTGTGTGTGATGTGATGGTGTTCTCCACAGTGTCCTCCCGATGGCCAGCCGGCTCCGCTGACGGGAGTGTCCCGCGTGGCGGCCGTCGGCCCGTATATCCAGTCCTCCACGATGCCCCGGGGCTCCAGCAAACAGGACCTGCTCATCAAACACACTTACCCAGAAGGCACTGCAACGGTCCCGCATCAGGAGAAGAGCGCTCATCCCGCAGCAGGTTTGCACACACATTCACATCTGAGACCCTGGACCACAAAACCAGTCACAAGGGAATTTGAGGGTGCAAAAATATCTAACATTGAGAAAATCGGCTTTAAAGTTGTTCATTTATGTTTGCGGTTTTGCTGCATCCACTCACAAAAATAAATGTTTTATATATATTTACGGTAAGAATTTTGGCATAAAAGATGTATTGTGGGCTATTGCCAGAAATATACCCGTGCGACATGTGACTGGTTTTGTGATCCGGGGACATTTGAGTTATTTTACACAGAGAAGAACTATATGCAAATAATGTGTCATTTTTTCATAAGCAATCCGATTAAAATGCTAATACAATACAAATTACTATATATTCTTATAAATTAATTAATTAATTAAAAACAATATATATTAGATTTATATTTATATACACTACCGTTCAAAAGTTTTTGATCTGTAAGATGAATTTTATGTTTTTGAAAGGAGTCTCTTCTGCTCATCAAGGCTGCATTTATCTGAGCACAAATACAGCAAAAACTGTAATATTCTGAAATATTTTTACAATTTAAAATAGCTCATTTGTATTTGAAAATATTTAGAAATGTAATTTATTCCTGTGATCGAAGCTGAACTTTCAGTATTATTACTCTTCAGTGTACAAACATTAAAAAATCTTACAGATCTAAAACTTTTCAACGTCGTGTACATCTAAACAATTTATAAATTGTGTATATATAAATGTATAAATTGTTTACATTTATGCATAAATATAAAATATTATCTAGGCTTTTAAGAAAATAAATGATATAAAATTAAAAGACGTTTATTTTGAATGAATCTCGCAGCTTTTTAATGGGTCAACAAGATATGAGATACGACAGAGCAGCGATTTTAATAATCTTCAGTGTGCAAAACTCATATTAAAGGCACAAACCGCGTATGCGCTTCGTATTCAGAAGATCAGGGCACAAAGAGATATTGTGCTCAAACTCCACGTGTGTTATATCTGTCCTGTTCGACGAAAGCAACAGATATGAGCTGCGTTTTATTTATCATCAGCTGATTCCAAGACCCACGGCCGCAATAGGAGAGAGAGCGGCTTCAGCACTGGTAAGAGCATCTCGTCTCACTACTTTACATTGTGTTTCTGCAACTTACTTTCAGTTTCATTTGCGTCAGTGTGTGCGTCGGCAGTAGTAAAGTGCACAAAAACATTTATGGTGCTTTATTATCTGTTAATAATTGCCTTTTGTGGAGTTTAACAGTAACAACCTTAAGGATGCACTAGGTATGTCAATTTACATAAATTAGTATAATCCACCGTTGTTTAAATTAACGATCAGGTAATCGATTGTTAACCTTAACCTCTTGCCGCTACAAAGTTATCACGTTACTTAACCAGCACTTGCTAAACCCACACAATTTTCTTTACAGTGAATATAACATCACTCGAGTGCTTTTAAATTTACTGACATATTATAAGTGCTCTATTTTTATAGCATGACAAACTTACAGGGAGTCCAGAAACAGTGACACGCATTTAGAGAAAAACTGGAGCTTTGCAGAGCTTTTTCATGTTCTCACAGCCACACTACACACTAAAGAGATGAATATGGTGAACACATAATAGGTGCTCTTTATTTCTGCAGGTCTGCCCTCAGCTAAAGTGTCCTCAAAGCCGTCTAACTGGAGTTCGGCCAGTGCGAAGTCCTCCATTAATAACGGCTCCAGCAGTCTCCCCCGCTTGGTGACCCAGGCATCTAATGACCCAGGTGCCCTCCACACCCCACGTCCCTCACCACACCTGCCACTATCTGATTTATCAAAACCAGTACATTCACACCTGGTCACATAAATGTGTTTTCGCAAAACGGATATAAATCCGATCTTCAGTTCAGTCTATATGCAGATTTAATGGAGTGCACGTCACCGAAAGCAACAGATATGATCTGCGTTTTATTGATCATCAGCTTATTTCAAAATCAAAGACTGCAATAGGAGAGAGCAACAACTAGTAAGATCATTTAGTTTCTTTACTTTTAATGAAGAGGATTGTGTTACGCGTCTGCAATTTCACTTTGATTTGCGATAGTTTGCACGTTGGTTTAATGAATAGATGCTCATCTGCAGTAGCGCGTCATATCTGGCTATAACATGACATGTAGCCTAAAACACGCTCTCACACGTTTATCTTTTAGCATTGTTGGGAGGAGTAACATTTACACATGCGGTTTCCACAACCAGATGCATTTACACTTGTGCGTTTTCTTCTGGACCGCGTCACAGATCTCCTCCTGAAGCGGTTTGAGCGATCGGATCGAAATCCGTCTCGAATGCGTGTATTTATTCAATATACGTTTCATTAAATCGGATGCATGTATTGTGAGTTGAAACACGTGCTTGTGCTCCAGATAAAGCAGAGGTGCAGAAACGGGACCCCAGGGTGCGCCCCGCCTCCATGTTTGAGTCCATCGAAGCGCCTGCAGCTTCTCTACGCAAGAACCAGAGCAGCGAGGACCTCGCCAGAGACGCACAGGTGCTGGACACGTGCACACACACATATGAATGTGTTTTACTGTACACTACCAGTCAAAAGGTTTGAATGTGAATTTTTATTAATGTTTTTCAGAAAAGTCTCTTCTGCTCACCAAAGCTGCAATTATTTGATTAGAAATACAGTAAAAACAGTGAAATAATATAATGTAAATCAGCTGTTTTCTATGTGAATATCTAGTAAAGTGTAATTTATTCCTGTGATCAAAGCGGAGTTTCAGCATCATTACTCCAGTCTTCAGTGTCACATGATCCTTCAGAAATCAATTTAATGCTCAAGAAATATTTATGATTATTATCAGTGTTGAAAACCGTCGTGCTGCTTCATGTTTTTGTGGAAACTGTCTTTCTTTTTTTTATTAAAAGAAAAAAAAGAAAGAAATTGAGACTTTTATTCAGCACATACCCATTAAATTGATCAAAAGTGACTTTCTATTCGTCAAATAATCCTTAACCATAGAAACATAGAAAACAGCTGTTTATATTATAATAATATTTCACGTTTTTTACAGTATTTCTAATCAAATAAATGCAGCCATGGTGAGTAGAAGAGACTCTAATTTATTCCAAACGTTTGGCGTGTAGTGCAGAGTCTCTTCATCTCAATATGCAAGAAATTCAGCTTTGGAATAAATGACATTACTATATAGTCACATAGAAAACAGCTGTTTTACATTTATTGAATTACAAAAGTTTGGTCTGTAGTGTACATGTTCTCTTCGTCTCAATATGCCGACACCATCAGGTTGATTTTTAAAAAGTGACAGATGTTTCTTTACTCTCAGAGCGCCGTCAAGAGCACAGTCAAGGTTCCTCCTCCAGTTCCCAGTAAACCTAAACAGGCCAGCCTGCCCAAGGCGGGCCTCAACGCCAACGCCGGGACCTTCCCAGGCAAGGGTAAACCCTCCCAGCAGCCTCCCACTGGTTCCCAGCATGCTTTACCACCGGGCAGTACTTTACCCCTTCCCTCGACGCTCGAGGCCCCTCTGGCCGCCACCGTACACCCCTTTAGTCCCGATCCTCCCGGGGCCAAAGAAGTTCTGCTGAAGCCCCAGATGCTGGCCACCAGCTCCATCTACAGCATGTACACGCAGCAGAGCGTGACGGGAGCGCTGGGCCGAGCGCAGACCCGCAGCAGCAACTTCATCAGCGGTGAGTCCGGCACGACATGCAGTCAATGAGCTTTATCCAGAGCGACTTTACAACTGTAGCCTATAGGCTGCTGTCCCTTTAAGAGCTGCACGGATCCAGTATACTGATACACATGAACACAGAAAACAGTGTCTCGCGCTTGAATGGTTTAAAGTCATATTGAAATGCTCACAAAGGAATCGATAAGATGAAATGGAAATTTAAATTTTAAAACAAGTATCCGATTCCTGTTGTATTCTTGGAATCGAGTTTCATTTTCCAACCCTAGTCAGGCCCGTTTTCAGCAGGACATTCAATCATTTAGCAGAGCGACTTAAAACGGATTACAACTACAGCCTAACTAATATACATTTCACGCATTATTAAAGACGATAAACACTACAATTAGCAATCGCAGCAAATAGATACAACTGAGCAAAGATACGATTGAAATAAACAGTGTTTTAAGATATTCAGGTAGAAACTATAAGCAAATGTAAAATGACACTGCACTTTATGAATAACATTCAAAAGTTACAAAAGTAATTCAGTCAAGAACGAGTGAATTTCCTTTCTTTTGTTGTTTGATTGGTGTTATAGATACGGCAGCAGGAATATTAGTGCTTAAGGCCCGTTCACACTAATGACGATATAAAGATATTCTTAAAATCGTTCTCAATATTAAAGAATAACAGAGTTCACACCACAGATATAATAAGAACGGCACAGAGAAACAGTCGTTAGAATCACTTTCAGAACGATTTTATCCAGCTGATGAATGATAAAAACATTGACAGCCAATCAGAATCCATCCTGCTGTAACACACTCGAGTGTTTAAAGCGGCAGACAAGCATGAATAACCAGAACGATATCATCCGCTTGTGTGGACGCTAATAAAGTTATCTTTATAGTTATCGTTCTTGGTGTGAACGGGCCTTTAAAGGTGCATTGTGTGATATTTAGGAGGATCTGTTGACAGAAATGCAATATAATATACATATGTTTTCAGTGGTGTATAACGACCTTACTTAATGAACCGTGGTGTTTTTATTAGCTTAGAATGAGCATTTCTGTCTACAAACACCGCGGGTCTCCTTACAGCCATGTTTCTACGGTGGCCCTGAGCGGACAAACGCGTTTCGTCACTGTGTTCTTCTTCGTGTAAAGAAGCTGCTAAACTCAGCGAATAAAACACTGACACAATGATGAACAAGTAACATTAATATTCACAATAACATATTGTTTTACTGAATAATTAAGTAAAACCTTATTTCTTAATTTATCTTTGTAAAGAAAGCTCATTGCTTAACTGGCTCTCTGCTGTCTCAGACGACATCACTTCCTGTCACTTCCTGTCGGCCACCGTCACTTCTGTTGGATGCAATTCACAACCTCACCACTAGATGCTGCTAAAAATTACACAGTGCACCTTTAAGAATGTTTACAAAAATGTAATTGTGATTAAAAAAAAAAAAAATCATTATATTCCTGTCCATGTAGTTTACGGGAAGCCAGTGACGTCCACAGGCCAGCCGTCTCAAAACCAGATCCCTGAGAACCCGTACCTGGACCCGCCCAGTGTCCCCGAGACCGAGAAGGACCACAGTCCTGCTCCTGAAACCCAGGAGCCCGAGCGCATTCCCAGACCCCTCAGTCCCACCAAGCTCCTGCCCTTCATCTCGAACCCCTACCGCCACCAGAGCGACGTGGACCTGGAGGCTCTCCGCAAGAAACTCTACAACGCGCCGAGACCCCTGAAGAAGCGCAGCTCCATCACGGAGCCCGAGGGCCCCGGCGGCCCCAACATTCAGAAGCTCCTGTACCAGAAGACCACTCTGGCCGCGATGGAGACCACAGCGAGTCCTGCGGGACACGAGGAGAAGGAGACGCCGGCAGGAGCTGAAGGAGCGTCACTCCAGGGGCCGAAGCCGACAGACACCGAAGCAGAGAACGTCCCTCCTCCCCCACCCCCGCCTCCACACCCGGCTCCACAAGCCCACGCTGCCATCTCCCCTCCACCTCCGGCCCAACAGCCCCACGCTGCCATCTCCCCTCCACCTCCTCAGCCGGCAAGCCCTCCTCCTCCTCCTCCTGCTCCTCCTGCTGAGAGCCTCATTGAAGACTTCCCTCCATATCCTCCTCCTCCCTATCCCAGCGGAGCCGAGCAGGAGCCTCCAGAAGACACCTTCAGCATGAAGCCCCCGGAGGTCACCGGACAGGTTCGCTTTCCACCCGTAAGTCCCGTCTAGCGAACACTTGATATTGACACATATTTCAATTCAATTACTAAGATTTCGATTCACAGGTTTGAAATGTGATTCAATTCCGATCTCGATTCAGTTAAATCGGAAATCAAATCGGATCAGTGATCAGTCCCTTGTGCTTGAGCTGCAGCCTTTCCTGTATAACTTCCGTACCTTGAATGCAATGCATGTCACGTGGGATGAAAGCGTCTGTGAAATGCATGAGTGTGAGATGTGTGTTTTTTGCGTCCAGGGTAAGTGTGAGATGTGTGTGTTGTGTGTCCAGGGTAAGTATGAGATGTGTGTGTTGAGCGTCCAGGGTAAGTGTGAGATGTGTGTGTGTTGTGCGTCCAGGGTAAGTGTGAGATGTGTGTGTGTGTGTTGTGCGTCCAGGGTAAGTGTGAGATGTGTGTGTTGTGTGTCCAGGGCAAGTGTGAGATGTGTGTGTGTTGTGCGTCCAGGGTAAGTGTGAGATGTGTGTGTGTTGTGCGTCCAGGGTAAGTGTGAGGTGTGTGTGTTGTGCGTCCAGGGTAAGTGTGAGGTGTGTGTGTGTGTTGTGTGTCCAGGGCAAGTGTGAGATGTGTGTGTGTTGTGTGTCCAGGGCAAGTGTGAGATGTGTGTGTGTTGTGTGTCCAGGGCAAGTGTGAGATGTGTGTGTGTTGTGTGTCCAGGGGAAGAGTGAGGTGTGTGTTGTGTGTCCAGGGTAAGTGTGTGTTGTGTGTCCAGGGGAAGTGTGATATGTGTGTGTTGTGTGTCCAGGGCAAGTGTGAGATGTGTGTGTGTGTGTGTGTGTGTGTGTGTGTGTTGTGCGCCCAGGGTAAGTGTGAGGTGTGTGTTGTGCGTCCAGGGTAAGTGTCAGATGTGTGTGTTGTGCGTCCAGGGTAAGTGTGAGATATGTGTGTGTTGTGCGTCCAGGGTAAGTGTGAGGTGTGTGTGTTGTGTGTCCAGGGCAAGTGTGAGATGTGTGTGTTGTGCCTCCAGGGTAAGTGTGAGATGTGTGTGTTGTGTGTCCAGGGGAAGAGTGAGGTGTGTGTTGTGTGTCCAGGGTAAGTGTGTGTTGTGTGTCCAGGGGAAGAGTGAGGTGTGTGTTGTGCGTCCAGGGTAAGTGTGAGATGTGTGTGTTGTGCGTCCAGGGGAAGTGTGAGATGTGTGTGTTGTGCGTCCAGGGCAAGTGTGAGGTGTGTGTGTGTGTGTGTTTTGTGCGTCCAGGGTAAGTGTGAGATGTGTGTGTGTTGTGCGTCCAGGGTAAGTGTGAGATGTGTGTGTTGTGCGTCCAGGGTAAGTGTGAGATATGTGTGTGTTGTGCGTCCAGGGTAAGTGTGAGATGTGTGTGTGTTGTGCGTCCAGGGTAAGTGTGAGGTGTGTGTGTTGTGCGTCCAGGGTAAGTGTGAGGTGTGTGTGTGTTGTGCGTCCAGGGCAAGTGTGAGATGTGTGTGTGTTGTGTGTCCAGGGCAAGTGTGAGATGTGTGTGTGTTGTGTGTCCAGGGCAAGTGTGAGATGTGTGTGTGTTGTGTGTCCAGGGGAAGAGTGAGGTGTGTGTTGTGTGTCCAGGGTAAGTGTGTGTTGTGTGTCCAGGGGAAGTGTGATATGTGTGTGTTGTGTGTCCAGGGCATGTGTGTGTGTGTGTGTGTGTGTGTTGTGTGTCCAGGGCAAGTGTGAGATGTGTGTGTTGTGCCTCCAGGGTAAGTGTGAGATGTGTGTGTTGTACGTCCAGGGTAAGTGTGAGATGTGTGTGTTGTGTGTCCAGGGGAAGAGTGAGGTGTGTGTTGTGTGTCCAGGGTAAGTGTGTGTTGTGTGTCCAGGGGAAGAGTGAGGTGTGTGTTGTGCGTCCAGGGTAAGTGTGAGATGTGTGTGTTGTGTGTCCAGGGGAAGTGTGAGATGTGTGTGTTGTGCGTCCAGGGCAAGTGTGAGGTGTGTGTGTGTGTGTGTGTGTGTGTTGTGCGTCCAGGGTAAGTGTGAGATGTGTGTGTGTTGTGCGTCCAGGGTAAGTGTGAGATGTGTGTGTGTTGTGCGTCCAGGGTAAGTGTGAGATGTGTGTGTGTTGTGCGTCCAGGGTAAGTGTGAGGTGTGTGTGTGTGTTGTGCGTCCAGTGTGAGATGTGTGTGTTGTGCGTCCAGGGTAAGTGTGAGATGTGTGTGTGTTGTGCGTCCAGGGTAAGTGTGAGATGTGTGTGTGTTGTGCGTCCAGTGTGAGATGTGTGTGTGCCGTGCGTCCAGGGTAAGTGTGAGATGTGTGTGTGTTGTGCGTCCAGGGTAAGTGTGAGGTGTGTGTTGTGCGTCCAGGGTAAGTGTGAGATGTGTGTGTGTTGTGCGTCCAGTGTGAGATGTGTGTGTGTCGTGCGTCCAGTGTGAGATGTGTGTGTGCCGTGCGTCCAGGGTAAGTGTGAGATGTGTGTGTGTTGTGCGTCCAGGGTAAGTGTGAGGTGTGTGTTGTGCGTCCAGGGTAAGTGTGAGATGTGTGTGTGTTGTGCGTCCAGTGTGAGATGTGTGTGTGTTGTGCGTCCAGTGTGAGATGTGTGTTTGTCGTGCGTCCAGGGTAAGTGAGGTGTGTGTTGTGTGTCTAGGGGAAGAGGACGAACCTGCGTAAGGCTGGGTCGGAGCGCATCGAGCACAGCATGAGAGTCCACTTCAATCCTCTGGCTCTCTTACTAGACTCGTCTCTGGAGGGAGAGTTGGATCTGGTGCAGCGCATCATAGACAAGGAAAGTTACATTTCATACTTTAAACCTGAACATATACTGGATGTCCTTGAGTGTGACTGATTGATTATTAGTGTTTTATTTTACATTGCTGGTCAAAAATGTGGAACCATTAAAGTCCCCCTGTAGTCAATAATTGTATCCCTTAAAACTCACCAAATTTCTTTGAAAAAAAATTCTTCATGGCTTATCTTGAATGTAACCTGACACCCTTGCCTCATTTAGTATGCGTGGTTCTATGAATATGCAGATGAGCCCCGCCTCCACTCACTCACTCAGAGATCCACTGGTTGACAAGCACACGTTGATCTGATTGGTTACAAGGTCGTTTGTGACGTCAGAAACACCAGCGATTTCACACCGTGTTTTTGAGACTGTCTTTGGTTCACTGCAGTTTTAAGCAGAAAATACTCAGCAATGCTGTCGACTTATGAACTTACACATGTGTGTCTTAGAGCATATTAATAACACCACATAGACACATAAACAACATTAAAAGCTGGATTTTCAGCACAGGGGGACTTTTAAGAATATTTCACTGTTTTTACTGTATTTTTGATCAAATAAAAGTAGGCTTTGTGAGCAGAAGAGACTTTAAACATTTTTAAAAAATCCTAAGTATTCCAATCCTTTGACGTTTAACGAAATATCGTTTAAAAAACGTTTGAAAATGATGTTCAACAAAAAAGTTGTTTAAATTTATAATTGTCACCATTTCTGAACAAGCTTACGATTAGGCAATATACACAACAAGCTTACGTTATATCTCAAGGTTTTATTTTAGTTGAAATCATTAAACCATGTGTAAACAAAAACAAAAGCATTTAAGCTCAAGCCGCGCGAAAGGAAAAAGCGCTAATAAAGCAGACTTTATCATACAGCGCAAATTATCATACAGAACGTACACTCGAGTCAGTGTATGGTATTGTTTATAATGTTTCATATGTTCATGAGATAAACAATAATATCCACATGATCGAGTGAGAAACGCGCTGTGCTGACAGACGTTGCAGGGACAGATAACTGAGCGAATTCCAAATATACCGTTATTTTTACAGGAAAAGTATATCGTCTACATGTGACGCTTCGATTCTGCATGGGATGCAAGACTCTCTCTCGCACACTCTCTCTGTCTCTCTCTCACACACTCTCTCTCACACTGTCTCTCTCTCTCACTCACACACTCTCTCTCACACTGTCTCTCTCACTTTCACTCACTCTCACTCACTCTCTCTCACTCTCACACACTGTCTCACTCTCTCTGTCTCGCACACTGTCTCACTCACTCTCACTCACTCTCTCTCTCACTCTCTCACACACTCTCTCTGTCTCTCTCTCTCTCGCTCACTCTCTCTTTATCACTCTCTCTCTCACTCACTCTCACACACTCTCTCTCTCTCTCACACTCTCTCTGTCTCTCTCTCACTCACACACTCTCTCTCACACTGTCTCTCTCACTCACTCTCTCACACACTCTCTCTCTGTCTCTCTCTCAGTTCAATTTCAATTTCAAATTTGCGTTATTAGCATGACTGTGTAACACAATGTTGCCAAAGCATCAACATATTATATATAAATAGTAAAACAAACAAGTAAAACATAAGTATAAATCATGGCATATGTATCATTGTAAATAAATCTTAATAAATAAATAAATACATTGGGTCAATGTAGAGAATTAGCTGTGTCTGGCGCTGTGAATAGCTAGCACATATTAAGCCGCTAGTGCAGCTGTATTATCATCTTCTCTAAGTAAGAAGGACATTTTTTCAGTGTCACTCAGTTCAAAAAATGATGGAATCAGGGTGTCAAATCTGGGCAGAAACGTTTCTCTTATGTTGGTGTATTTAGTACAGAAGATCAGAAAGTGTTCCTCATCCTCTATGTGCTGTAGATCACAGTGATCATCTCGCTCTCACTCACTCTCTCACACTCTCTCTCTCACACTCACTCACTCTCTCTCTCTCACTCACACACTCTCACTCACACACTCTCTCTCACACACTCTCTCACACTCTCTCTCTCTGTCTCACTCACACACTCTCTCACACTGTCTCTCACTCACACACTCTCTCACACTGTCTCTCACTCTCACACACTCTCTCTCACCTCTCTCACACACTGTCTCTCTCACTCACTCTCTCTCACTCTCACACACTCTCTCACTCACTCTCTCACACACACACTCACTCTCACTCACTCTCTCTCTCTCACACACACACTCTTATATTGGTGTATTTAGTACAGAAGAGCAGAAAGTGTTCCTCATCCTCTATGTGCTGTAGATCACAGTGATCATCTCACTCTCACTCACTCTCTCACACTCTCTCTCTCACACTCACTCACTCTCTCTCTCACTCACACACTCTCTCTCACACACTCTCTCTCACACACTCTCTCTCACACACTCTCTCTCACACACTCTCTCTCACACACTCTCTCTCTCTCTCTCACACACTCTCTCTCTCTCTCTCACACTCTCTCTCACACACTCTCTCACACACTCTCTCTCACACACTCTCTCTCACACACTCTCTCACACACTCTCTCTCACACACTCTCTCACACTCTCTCTCTCTGTCTCACTCACACACTCTCTCACACTGTCTCTCACTCTCACACACTCTCTCTCTCTCACCTCTCTCACACACTGTCTCTCTCACTCACTCTCTCTCACTCTCACACACTCTCTCTCTCACTCACTCTCTCTCACACACTCACTCTCTCTCTCACACACACACACTCTTATATTGGTGTATTTAGTACAGAAGAGCAGAAAGTGTTCCTCATCCTCTATGTGCTGTAGATCACAGTGATCATCTCACTCTCACTCACTCTCTCTCTCACTCTCACTCACTCTCTCTCTCACACACGCTCTCGCTCTCTCTCTCTGTGTCTCTCTGCGCGTGTGTGAAAAACCGCGTCGTACACTAGTGTACACTACGTCAAACACGGGTACTCTGCACATCCATTGAGATGAGTACAAATAGTACAGATCGCTTGACGGAGAGCGAAACTCAAGCGCTCAGTGTTCAGCGAGTGGACTTAGCCTCTAACACACACACACACACACACACACACACACACACACACACACACACACACACACACACACACACACAGGTGAGTGAAATCCAAGGATTTATTAGCCAGTAGCGCTGCACGATATTGAAGAAAAGTGTGATAACTCATTAAATAATGCAATATTCGAAATGCGATACGATAATGCTTAAAGTGTGTAAAATAAACTTAAATTATCTTTAAAATATATTTAAAATGATAACCTACATACTGTTTCACTTTATTTTAGTGACAAGAAAACATCCATACAGCTTTTGAAAGATCTGCAGTGTTTTACTGTAGCGTTAGAAGTGTTATTTTAGCATCAGTGTAAACCACGAGTTCAGGTGAACCTACATTAGGTTTATTAAACAACAGAAACTGAATAATCAGTTATTGCAAGCTGTCGCGATATGCATGTCACGATATATACATTTGCGATATTTCAATAGTTTAGATATATGTTCAGCCCTAGCCAATGAAGTGGTTTCAATTGTTCTGAAAAATAACTTTGCAGAGATCTTTGATGCCAGAAATAATTAGGCTTTATTTTCGAACGCCGTTCCGTTCCATAGAATTGCGCTCTAACGCTCTGGCCCTCCGGCCTTCTAGTGTGCCCCCGAGTATTTTTGTGTACAGAGTTATATACATGCATCTTCCAAAGAAGGTAACACACCCTATAGATAGTTTTGGGTAGATTTAGTCGCATATGAGTGATTTACTAGTATTGTAGAGGGTTGCCGTAGTGACAGTAATATAATGGTTACATTGAATGTTTTTGCTTGTTGACCCATCAGGTGGAGGACCCGAGTCAGCCGAACGACGAGGGCATCACTGCGCTCCACAACGCTGTGTGTGCCGGGCACACCGAGATCGTCAGGTTCCTGGTTCAGTACGGAGTCAGTGTGAACGCAGCGGACAGCGACGGATGGTGAGACGCGCTTCACACAGGAGTGTGCCATATATATCGTCTGTGATAATATCCTGATTGTTGTTTTAACGATGTGCAATCTGACATCAAGTATATCCCCACACACACCCAGAGAGTGCACGCGTACTCTACGTGATGTAGTCGTGTAGATTAGACTAGTGTGGGTGTGCGTTTAGAGTGAACACTTACACAGCGTGATTTACTCTAGATTTATATAATTTTATATAGTTAATAAATATCACACTAAGAGTGCAGTTACGGTGTGTGTGTTCCAGCAATTCATTGGTGTGAGTGTGCGAGAGCGGGAGAGTGCGCGCAAGAAAGTGTGTGAGTCTGCGCGAAAGAGTGTCCGCGAGAGTGCGCGTGCGAGAGAGAGTGTGCTCGTGAGTGTGCTCGTGAGTGTGCTCGTGAGTGTGCTCGTGAGTGTGCTCGTGAGTGTGCTCGTGAGTGTGCTCGTGAGTGTGCTCGTGAGTGTGCTCGTGATAGTGTGCTCGTGAGTGTGCTCGTGATAGTGTGCGTGAGTGAGTGTGCGCGAGAGAGTGCGAGCGAGAGTGCGTGCGTGCTTGCGAGAGCGTGTGCTCGAGAGAGAGAAGAGTGTGTGTGTGTGTGTGTGAGAGAGAGAGAGTGATCCAGCCGTAACGCTGTGTGTGTGTGTGTGTGTGTGTGTGTGTGTGTGTGTTCCAGGACTCCCCTGCACTGCGCGGCGTCCTGTAATAATGTGTCGGTGTGTAAGTTCCTGGTGGAGTCTGGGGCCGCTGTGTTCGCCATGACCTACAGCGACATGCAGACGGCAGCGGACAAGTGTGAGGAGATGGAGGAGGGATACACACAGTGCTCGCAGTTCCTCTACGGTGTGTTACACACACACAAGCACTGTGGTTACACCTGCACCAATCATGCGATCATTTACAGTGGACTTACAGCAGTAGTTCACTTCAGAATGAAAGTTTCTGATAGTTTACTCTCCCCCACGTCATTCAAGATGATCTTTTCTTCAGTGGAAAATAAATTAAGGTTTTTGAGTGAATCACTCCAGGATTTTTCTCCATATAGTGACTTCAGCGGTTTGACGTCTCGACACGATCCAGCCGAGGAATAAGAGTCTCATCTACACAAACCAGCGGATATTCAAATTAATTAACCAATCATTAATACCATTGATCAGCCCTACCAAACGTGGATGTTTTTCCACTAAGAAACAAACATTGTTATTTTGATTGATACTGTGAAGCTGCTTTGATTCAATCTATATTGTGGAAAGCGCTATATAAATATACTTGACTTGACTTTATAACAAAATAAACATTTATATACTTTGACCACAAATGCTGGTCTTGCACTAGCTGTGATGCGCCACACATTACGTGATCACATTGAAAGGTCACACGTAATGTAAAGTACCAAGTAAAGAACGTGCGAAGACTAAATCGAACGCCCTTTGCAAAGAAAATTAAAGGTAAAACAATGATGTCGGACGATTTTAAAGTTGGAGGAGTTTCTCGCTCTATTCTACATTTCTGAACCAAAACACGCTTGACCTTTCAACCTGATTACGTAACGTGTGTCGCATCACAGCTAGTGCAAGACCAGCATTTGTTAGAAAATTATGGATGGTTTGGCTAGATAAGACTCTTAGTCTGTGGGACTAGAATGTTTAAATCCAGAGGAATCAGCCGTTTTAACTAGTGTAACGGGCCGTCACTGCATCACCTCTCAATGACATCATATCCGCGCTAACCTCGAATTCCGGATTTACTTCCGTAGAAACCATGGAAGCACAAAAGACACTTTTAATATATTATGTCTTTTATTAGACAGGTGGGCAACTGTTTGGATACATTAATCGACATAAAACTAATTGTTATATACACAGTTAGTCTTATTGTTTGAATCTCTTGTTTTTCTTGATTTCCACAGGTGTGCAGGAGAAGATGGGCATCATGAACCGAGGCGTGGTGTACGGCCTGTGGGACTACGAGAGCGAGCAGGAGGACGAGCTGTGCTTCAGAGAGGGCGACAGCATGAGTGTGAGCCGCAGGGAGGACGAGGACGAGACCGAGTGGTGGTGGGTGCGCATGGGCAACAGAGAGGGGTACGCACCCCGAAACCTGCTGGGGGTGAGTGACACCACACACACACACACACTCTCCCACGCTAGAGTAGAGACCATAGACTGTAAAAAATATGGTCTGTGACGTCACCCGAATGTTTCTGAAGAGCATTTCTGAAGCCCAAAGTGGGCGGAGCTGGCCGTCGCCATCTTGGCAGCGCGTCACTCCAGGATAAACGAAAATATGCAGCGAGGCGGATTAGCTGAGGTGATGTGACACTAACGCTAGCAGACAAACGGCTAGTAGTGACCTCAGCGACAATGCACCTGTTACTCAAGTGGCAACGCACTTAATTATGCAGAACTTTAAAGCTTAATACAATTTAAACGGATGAGTTTTAAAAAAATTCACCCCCCTCACAGTCGTCATGAAGAGCAAAATTAGCTATATTGACCTAAACCACTTTTTGCACCAGGCTGTAAATATATTTTTTTCTGCTGTAAAGTTGGGCATTTTAACATGGGGGTTTATGGGATTGACTCTCTTTTGCAGCCGGTCTCTAGTGGCCAGTCGATGAACTGCAGTTTAAGTCACTTCCATGTTGAATTGCAGAGACCAGAAGGTTGCCGCTTGATAGAGAAGAGCACATTTAGGTCACACCCACTCAGGGGGGGGAAACAATAGTTCTCTTTCAAGCATACATTTCGGTGTCTCACTATGGGATATCCTAACTCCCGTATTGCCAGATCGCCTGCCTCAAAGTCTCCTGCCAACCACAGAGTCATGACTCTAACTACTACGCTCAATACTGCATGTGCTAAAGTTTGAGCTGTAACATCCAGTTTATAAAACCTTGGAAATGTATGCGGCAAGGACCAACTCACCACTTCGCAAATATTCTGTATCATTGTCTCTTTTAAAGAGAGCCCACGAAGTTGACATTCCCCTTGAGTTTGCACGTTAACCAGCTGAGGGCGCATGACCGTTACTGGAATATGCTAATGAAAACGCCTCCACTATCCAGTGCGATAAACGCTGCTTAGTAATCGGCTTCCCCGTTTGTGGTTTCACCCAAGATACAAACAGCTGATCACTCTCCCAGAACCCTCTGGTTCTTTCCATGTGAATGCGTAAAGCACACACTGGGAACAACGCATTTAACTTTTGCTGTTCTGATGAAGCAAAAGGGGGTGGGTAGAAAGCTCTTAGCTCAAAAGGCAACTATTTTGGGCATACATGCAGGATTAGAGTTCATAACTACCCCTGCATCCCCTGTGTACATGCTGAATGCACCTGTTGTGGCAAAAAAATCATTAACCAGTCAAATATCACTGCGTAAGAGACATTCAGAGTCAAATTAATAAAATAAGTATTTATTCTTGCAAGAATGGTTCAGTCTTAAACACACAGAGATTACGCTGTGCAAAGAGTGACACACAGAACCCAAAACCAGAGCCATCTTTATACTGTTTCTCCCAAGGTTGTTTGCTATAGGCCAGTAAATTCAGTAAATTTCCACAGACAATGGACCCATATTGCTATTACTAACTAACCCTGTTAGCCCCCCTTGCCTAGATGGCCTCTGACCTGGAGGTCAGAGGTCTTTGCCCATCTGGTTTTGGGGTGTCATGTTCCTGCTTCCTCAGGTATACAAACATACATAAATTTCAGAAACTTTTCCCCTCTACACAAAGAAAAAACAAATGGCATTCCTTTGCATTGTCTCAAGAATAAAAAGAAAACATATGCATACATTGGAGGTTCGATAGAAACACAGAGCTCTACCTCGTAATTTTCACTACTGATCAATGTAAGATTAAAATTTCTCCAACACACAGAAAGTGCGTGAATCTCACTTACGCGTCTCACAGAAGCCAAGCATAGCAGCAGCGCCGCCTTAAACGACAATATTTTGTAATCTATCTTTTCCAATGGCTCAAATGGGGAAAATGACAGAGCATCAAGTACCAGTACTAAATCCCATGATGGGGAAAGCGGTTTTGAAACTGGCAAAGCGTTGCATGCACCCTTCTTTAACCTACATACTAAAGGATGCTGCCCAATAGGTTTTGATAATAAAAACAATGTGACAAGCAGATATAGTGGCCAAATCCACTTTTATGGGTGAAAACGCTTTCCCTTGGTCTATCAGATCCTGTAGAAATGATAGAACAACTGCCACTGAACACTGAAAGGGAATCTCGTTCTTAGCCACGCACCAGCGCTCAAACACACCCCATTTACATTCATAAAGAGACCTAGTCGCTCTAGCATTCTGTATTGTTCTGATGACACTGTCAGACAGACCGGTTGTATTCTAATTGAACCACTCACTGGCCATGCCCATAGTGCCAGGCGTGCCCCCCCCGCCTGTGACAATAGATCTATGCGTAACAGGAGAGACCACGGGTCTTCGTACAGCATATGCATGATTTCCGCCAGCCAGTATTTCCCTGGCCACCTCGGAGCTATTAATATCAGCTCTAGTCCCTCCCTCACTCTGTAGAGTGTTGGGGATATTAACGCTATCGGTGGGAACGCGTCAAGTTAAGTGTATTTATATAGCGCTTTTCACAATATAAATTGCATCAAAGCAGCTTCACAGTATCAATCAAATAACATAACAATGTTTGTTTCTTAGTGGAAAAAACATCCACGTTTGGTAGGGCTTATCAATGGTATTAATGCTTGGTTAATTAATTTGAATTAATTAGCGTAAAGTAGAGTGCTGGGCCATTCGTGCGCCAGCGCATTGATCCCCAGAGGCGCGCTCTGAACTTTCAGGGAGAAAAACAGAGGACACTAAGCATTGTCGTGGGACATGTACATGTCGCTCTGCCGTATATTTCCCAAATCTGTTCTACCACTTACTTGTTCAATTTCCATTCCTCGTAAAGGGGATTGCCCCTGAACAGCAGATCCGCACCCTGGTTTGTGACACACTATACGTGTGTCGCCCTCAGGGATAAAAGATTGGCATTGCTCCACAAAATCAGTTTGCGGGGCCAGCATGTGCAAGAAAAGTAATCTAAGGCCTCCCTGTTGATTTATATAAGCCACAACTGTAGTGTTGTCTGTTCTCATGTGAACATGATGCCCTTTCAGAAAAGGAAGAAAAAGCTTCTACGTTAGAAACACGGCCAGCATTTCCAGATAGTTTGTGAAGATTAGTCAAATGATAGCCCCATCTTCCATTCATTTTCCTGCCCTCGTGAATGCCCCACCAACTGGACAACAACGCGTCCGTCGTTATGATTTTTCTGGCTTGAACAACACCCATGGGTACCCCTTGAACCAGAAAGGTTGGGTGACTCCACTGGCACAGTGCCAAGACTGCCGCTTACGTCACTCTCACTCTCCTTCGGGAGTGCCTTAATGGGTCCAGCCTCAGAGACGCTACCCAGCGCTGAAATTTTCTCATGAACAGCTTGCCTAAGGGAATAACTATCAAGGCTGATGACATCAGTACCAATAGCCTGAGGCATGTGCAGAAAGAGACCCTTTTCCCCCTCTGAAATTCGGCCAGGTATCGGGTGAATTTTCCCACCCTGTCCTCTGACAGTTGCACTCTGAAGGTCACCGAGTCCAGTTACAGCCCCAATATGTTATAGACTGTGCGGGCCCAGGTTCTGTATATGTCCCAGAAGCATGATTGTGTGATCTCTGACTGAGCTTTCACCAACCAGTCGTCTATGTAAGTAGCGAGACGGATGCCTTTTTCCCTGAGCGGGGTCAGGGCAGCTTCTGTACATTTTCTAAACACTCTTGGGCTGAGAGACATTCGAAAGGGTAGAACCAGATATTTGAATGTCACTCCAAGGAAAGCAAGCCTCAGGAATTTCCTGTGGGGTGGATATATCTTTATGTGAAAATATGCGTCTTTCAGGTCGATCGATGTAAACCAATCGCCTGGGCGCACCAGTTTTAGGAGTGTAGAATGAGTGAGCATTCTGAACTTGTACTTCAAGTATTTGTTCAGTGCACACAGATCTAATTTGGGATAAAGGGCACAAGTTCCTTTCTTTGGGACCAGAAAGTATCTAGAGTAAAACCCACTATGGCTTTGCTCGAGTGGGACCACTCTTATCGCCCTTTTCTTAAATAGAGTAAATTTCTTCCTGAAGAACGTGCTTTAACTCTCCCTGCACCTGAGAATGAATTATCCCTTTGAAATGTGGGGGGGAAAGTGGTAAACCGCAGTCTGTACCCGAATTGTATTGTCTTCAATACCCAGCGGGACTGTGTGCACTCTCACCAATTGTTTAGTCACAGCGTTCTGGTGCCATCGAGTGGCTGAGTCGTGAACGAGTTTGTGGTCTGTACAGCGAATGTGTGGGCACTTGGGCAGAGTCTGAGTGGCTCATCACCACTAAGGGATCGATAACTCCCTGAGATGATGTTATAATCTGTTCCATGAATATGTTTTGCAAAAAAAATTAGGATATTATGTTTTGCAACATTCTCTGGGGGTACAGTGAAAACTTTAATTTTGAACATGAAAAGTGCTTGTGACTAGTGGGTGGGTGTGCACCACTGCACCGTCTCTTTTCCTTTTCACCGCTCTGCTTCCCCTGGCCCAACCGGGTTCTGTTTTCCCTACAGAACATCTGGGAACTGTGAAACTCGTGATTTGTTGAACGCTGAATGACTGAGGGTCGGGAGCTAGCAAACTGGAGGGCTGTTGACGCCCTTCCCTTGGGAGTTATTCTTCCTCCTCGCTCCCTGGTGATGAGGATGAGGTTGAGGAGCTCTGAGCTGCTTTAGGCGGATAGTTCTTCCTAGGCCAGGCAGTTCTATGTTCGGGTACTCCGCTCTGACCCCCTGCATTCACGTTCAGTCTCTGCCGTCTCGCAATGTGAAAGTTAGGTGGTGGGCGAAGGTCTGTCGGTGTGGCGGAGGTGGTGCAGTCTGCGTCTTTCTCGGTATACAGAGTTGCAAAGCCTCATCATCCCTCTTTTTCTCTTCGCATCTTTTGCATCAGTGCAACGACAGGTGCGTCTAGGATGGCTTCTTTTTCCCTGTCAGAGAGATTAGCTAGATTAAGCTATCATCCCCCGCGGCTTGAACCGCACATCTCTGAAGACGCAGAGAGATCCGTGACAACAGATCTCTTCCCAGTATGTCTGACCTGGCATGGTAGACGCTTCGTCGTGCAGCTCCACTTGGTATGCAGTCAGCAGAGAGATCGCGATCATAGCCCTGACAGAGAGAGCGACTGCTTTAAAGGTGCGTTCCGTCATGCTCGCCTGGAATCGGTCCGCTTAAGATTGCAACGTTGGATTTGCAGCCACCGTGCACTTTGGGTGCAAGTGCGTGGCAACTAATGGCTCTGTGGGGGGCATTCTGAGAAGGCCTTCCTTCTCCATCCCCTCCACATCGAGAGTGGATCCTCCCGGCATCTTGCTTGCAAACGGCTTGTCCTTCCACGTAACCGCGACCTCCAGGAGCTTTGGAAAACTCTTACCTTCATAGTGAGACTTTGCAGTCTCTGCTACCACTGTCAGCCACAGAATATTTAGTTTCTCTGCAGCGTGTTTGCACAAATCTTGCAGATCAACACTGAGAAGCGGGGAGGATGGTGCGCAGGGGGGAGGAATGGGGAGTCCTCGAAGTCTTCCTCTTCATCAGAGAGAAGAAAGTCCGATGGCTCCTCTTCCTCAAAATCAAGCCCGCCCTCTTCCCCGTCCGTGCTGAGCAGACTGGGCCTCTAGAGGCATGCACACATTGAGCTGCTCACCCCAGGATAGGCATGCCTTGTTGGGCAGCTCTAAAGGAATGGATACCTGCGAGCTGGCTGCTGGCGCGGGGCTAGGTGTCATGAGGGGATCCTGGCCCAACAGACTAGCTTGGCGTGCTAGCCTGCGACAAAGGCATTTCATGGTGAACATGAACCGGGATTCTCAATAGCCAATTGAGGATGTTTTAAGCCCGAGACATGAAGAGCAGACGTGGTGTTTGTCATTGCATGAAATTTTGTTCCCGCATTAACAAAAGTCGCACAGAATCTCCCTCACTAGCCGGGATAGTCTGCATTGCTGCATCCATCGTTGTGTCAAACAGTCCTTACAATCAGCTGGAATGCAAATCAAAAGAGCCAGGCAAAAAAATGGCATGGTGGCCAGTAATTCATCTAGAAGTTTGTTGAAAGGTTTGTAGGCTTCTGGTGTGAAGCGAGAAGAGGTTTTTGAATGTCGTAATGACTTTGTATTGCTCCCCTTATACTAAGGAATGGGGTAGCCACTCCCAGACATTACGTCTGCCAGCCAACTGGGGCTGGCGTAATGTAATGGGGCTTCTGAGGAATACACGGAACGGGGGCGTATGCCATAGAGAGACACCGAAACGTATGCTTGAAAGAGAACAATCTAACCATCTCCATTGAATTTGCATTGCAAGAAACTGGCTCTTTGTCATTTCTGACTTATTACAAAAAACAAAACTATGTCTAAAAGCTGCTATGCAGTAAATATTTAATTGATGAGTTGTCCGTACAATATATAACAAATGATTTTACTCCATAATTCAGCATATTAGAGCTGATTTACAGCAGTTTTAATTTGTTTCATAATTGATGAAGTTTACAACATTTAAGTTATTTATCTGTTTATCACTGTGTAAAAGTCTGCAAAAATACAGAAAACGTTTCCTTAGCACTGTAGTTTACTCCATTTACCTTTGGTGTTGCTTCATTAAAGCCTATATTGCAAAATATGCATGCAGTATTTGTGAATCTATAATTGATATTTCTAACTGACATGCTAAAGCCAAAGAAACACTGTCTGTGTGTATTATAATCGTTTTCTTTTCTTCCTCAACAGTTGTATCCAAGAATCAAACCTCGCCACAGGAGTCTGGCGTAAATGAGCGAAGACTTTCATCATCATCATCATCATCATCATCAGTGCTTGTGAACCTCTTCATCATCATCAGTGCTAGTGAACATCATCATCAGTGCTTGTCAACCTCTTCATCATCATCATCATCATCAGTGCTTGTGAACCTCTTCATCAGTGCTTGTCAACCTCTTCATCATCATCATCATCAGTGCTTGTGAACCTCTTCATCACGCTTTTACTTCAGTCCTGTTGGATATTACTGTGATATTCTTTGTCTCTTTTTACAATATTATTGAATGGAATTAGCTGAATAAACTTTATATTTGTATATCAAGACTTTTTCCACAAATATATTTTCACAGGTTATTGTGGCCTGTATTTTGTATTCCGCGCTTTATTGAAGGATTTTTGGAGATGAGCCAATCTTGGACAATATTTGTATGGTTTTTTTTTTCATATGCACAATGTTTAACAAATGAAATGTAAATGTATTTGTAGAACCATGCTGGAAAAGTGGAGTTAGTACCGTGATTGCCTTGATTATGAAAGTTCATTGAGGCTGGAGATGAACGTAATATTGTGACAGATTTTATTATGCATTCCTTTCTTCTGTTCAGCAAACAAACTGTTTTTTTTTTTGCATCTTCAGACTCTGTTATTTGACAAACCAGCTGGAGGTGAAATTTAATGTGATCAAATAAAAAGCAACTGAACAGTTGTCATATGAGTGAAGTGTGTAACTGTGTCACAACATTAAGAGCAACTCCCTGTTACTTTTCCGGTTACAAATCTTGTGTTTGTCTAAATGCTGTAGGACTGGAGAAACTGGAAGAGAGGGCTACTCAGAAAACAAAGGAGTTTAACATTTGATCTCTTGCTATATTACCATCCCCATTCGAGACACGATCACACTTGAGTTGATCACCTCCCAATTTACACATTCCCTTCACCCATCCCTACATGAATTCAGTCAGTCTGGCAGTCCAGGAGAGGTCATCGGCTATATATGTCCCAAGGAATTTGTAGGAGGACACCCCGTGAACACAGACCCCGTTGATGCTCAGTGGGGCTGCTTCCCCCTTGTGTATCCTGAAGTCCTATGACCATCTCCTTAGTTTTGCTGGTGTTGAGCAGCAGGTTGTGTTTGGAGCACCAACCTGTTAACCTCGTCCCTGAACGCAGTCTCATCCCCTCCGCTGATAAGGCCGATGACCGTAGTGTCATCCGCAAATTTAATGGTATTGGAGGGGTGGATGGGTGTACAGTCATGCGTGTACAGTGAATCCAGGAGAGGGCTCAGCACACAGCGCTGGGGGGAGCCTGTGCAGATGGAGGGGGGAGAGCGATGTTGATCAGCTTGTCCACCAGGATGAACAATGGTGTTAAATGCCGAGCTGTAATCTATAAACAGCATCCTGACGTAGCTCCAGGTGGCTAAATCAAGTTTTATTTAACAAAGTTCGGGAGGAGCACGTTCAGGTAAGCAACCAATCAGCACAAGAGGAAGCTGGTATAAATATAGCCTTCCCTCACCTCTGTCTCATGACAGTTTCACATCAAATCACCTCACTCTCGGCTGGTTTCTATCCCAGTAAAGGGGGGTATATGCAGGGACCAGGAGCAGTGAGAGATGGTCCGACATGCCCAGGTGTGGAAGGGGTACTGCCCTGTAGGCTTGCTTCAAGTTGGAATAAACATGGTATAATGTGTTATTCCCTCAGGTTGAGCACTGTACATACTGTACAAAGTTGTGGAGCACAGTCTTAAGGCAAGCTTGGCTGAATCCCCAGCCACAATAAAGGCTCTGGATGGGCCTGCATTTGTTTGTTTATGGTGGTGTACACCTGAGAGAGCTCTGTGCTCACATTGGCGTCTAACACTATGCAGATCTCTATCAGTTCTTGCTTTCCCTGAGACTCGAACTCATGACCTTGGCATTGCAAGCGCTAACATTCTACTGTTTGAGCTACAGAAAAAGCTGTACACAATAAGGCACTTTTCACAATTCATATGTCAAAACAGCTGTACAGAAATTCTAGGAAAGGAAAAAGCTCCACAAGAGTGTTAGCGGAAGGGAAAAGCCTCTCGTCCTCTGGCCTGACTGTCAGTGCACATATTCTCTACTTACATTAATTGTGTTCAAGTGTGTTTTGTCCGACTTTCATTGGCCTGTGAAAAAGAAAGGCTGTAATACTCAAAATAGTTTGTGCACATGAGTGTATGTGCAAGGATAAACTATTATGCATGTAACACAAGCACAGGTCCCAGACCTTTATTTTTGCAAGTCCATATGTGAACATAAACATGATGAACACACTCCTGAACATGATGAACACATGAACACACTCCTGAACACGATGAACACTCCTGAACATGAACATGATGAACACACTCCTGAACATGATGAACATACTCCTGAACATGATGAACACACTCCTGAACATGAACATGATGAACACACTCCTGAACATGAACATGATGAACACACTCCTGAACATGAACATGATGAACACTCCTGAACATGATGAACACTCCTGAACATGATGAACACACTCCTGAAAATGATGAACACACTCCTGAACATGATGAACACACTCCTGAAAATGATGAACACACTCCTGAACATGATGAACACATTCCTGAAAATGATGAACACACTCCTGAACATGATGAACACTCCTGAACATGAACATGATGGACACACTCCTGAACATGTTGAACACACTCCTGAACATGATGAATACTCCTGAACATGATGAACACACTCCTGAACATGTTGAACACACTCCTGAACATGATGAATACTCCTGAACATGATGAACACACTCCTGAACATGATGAACACTCCTGAATATGATGAACACAATCCTGAACATGATGAACACACTCCTGAACATGATGAACACACTCCTGAACATGATGAACACATGATGAACACACTCCTGAACATGATGAACACACCTGAACATGATGAACACACTCCTGAACATGATGAACACACTCCTGAACATGATGAACACACTCCTGAACATGATGAACACACTCCTGAACATGATGAACACATGATGAACACACTCCTGAACATGATGAACACTCCTGAACATGATGAACACACTCCTGAAAATGATGAACACACTCCTGAACATGATGAACACACTCCTGAAAATGATGAACACACTCCTGAACATGATGAACACACTCCTGAAAATGATGAACACACTCCTGAACATGATGAACACATTCCTGAAAATGATGAACACACTCCTGAACATGATGAACACTCCTGAACATGAACATGATGGACACACTCCTGAACATGTTGAACACACTCCTGAACATGATGAATACTCCTGAACATGATGAACATACTCCTGAACATGATGAACACTCCTGAATATGATGAACACAATCCTGAACATGATGAACACACTCCTGAACATGATGAACACACTCCTGAACATGATGAACACATGATGAACACACTCCTGAACATGATGAACACACCTGAACATGATGAACACACTCCTGAACATGATGAACACACTCCTGAACATGATGAACACATGATGAACACACTCCTGAACATGATGAACACACTCCTGAACATAATGAACACATGATGAACACACTCCTGAACATGATGAACACACTCCTGAACATGATGAACACACTCCTGAACATGATGAACACACTCCTGAAAATGAAGAACACACTCCTGAACATGATGAACACACTCCTGAACATGATGAACACACTCCTGAAAGTGATGAACACACTCCTGAACGTGATGAACACACTCCTGAACGTGATGAACACACTCCTGAACGTGATGAACACACTCCTGAACGTGATGAACACACTCCTGAACGTGATGAACCCACTCCTGAACGTGATGAACACACTCCTGAACGTGATGAACACACTCCTGAACGTGATGAACACACTCCTGAACGTGATGAACACACTCCTGAACATGATGAACACACTCCTGACCACTAATTGTTTCTCTACATTTTCGACTCTCCCATTCGTTTTAAATGGGCGGTCATTTTTGACCAATATAATCTCAGATTAATGAGGTCTAAGATCAATCGGTTTCAAACATAAATACAAAACCTGTCCTAATTTAAAGAAAACAAGTTGACAAAAAGATTGAATCCAATATTTGCTGATAAAATAGCATAACGTGATTACAGTTTTTTTGGATTGCTTAAGCACGATTTTCAAAACAGGGCCCGTGTTTTCAAAACACTATACACAATTAGCACAACCACACACCCAATTAGCAAAACACTAGATAGAAACACAGATCCTTTGAATAATTAAACACACACGTGTCACATTACTATACTCTGTTTGCATGAGTTACACTCTGCTTTGATAAACCTAAAACACTTTTAGCACTTCTACTTCCCTATGATTAGAGTAGGCTACCATCAACAAGGTACAAATATAATGTAAATTCACCAAACAATACATAAGTTTACAGTAAAAAAAAAAAAAAAATAGACATTGTCTCTTCGCCTAGCTGGATCTGGCCAGAGAATTTCATCAACATCGCAGGCAATGTTGTCATCAGCAAGACACCTTGGAAAGCAACGTCTTTTGAATGACGAATCCATCCTTGCATTGCTGCTACCTCCATCTGGTCACAGGCCTCCTCCATGGCTTGGATGAGGGGTACCTCAGCCTGGAGACGGAGATCATATACCTTCCACTGCCATGCCGAGAAAAACTCTTCTAAAGAGTCGAGGAATGAAGAGTATGGTGGAAGATATAGGACGGTGAAATGTGGATGCTGCTGAAACCAGTTCTGAACCAGAGCGGTGGAAAGACACATTGTCCCAGACAACAATGTATTGCATATGATCGATTTGATTTGCTGCGGTTATGCTGTGCAATTGGTCCAAGAATGTAAGTATGAGTGCTGTGTTGTAAGGGCCCATATGGGCATGGCGGTGGAGGACCCCATTCTGTGTAATGGCTGCACAGTGTTATATTACCCCCATGCTGCCCTGGGACATTGACTATAGCCCTGTGGCCAATGATGTTTCTTCCCCTCCTTCGTGTTCTCGTCGGTTGAACCCAGCCTCATCTACGTACATGAACTCATGCTGGATCTCCTCTCCATCCATTCATAAAACTCTCTGAAGAACAGTGTCAGGCAAAATTGTGTAGTTCAGTGTAGATCTAGTATACATATTACAGTACAGTAAAAGATTATGAGACGGTATGCAAGATCACACTGCAAAAGTGAATACATACCTCTGCATAATCATGCCGTAGTCGTTTCACCCTTTTGGAATTGCGCTCAAAAGGCACTTGATAAATTTGCTTCATTTCAATATGGTTTTTTTAGGATGCGTGCCAGTGTTGATGTTGAGACCTGATGGATATCGTTGAAACTGTCGTGGTTATTGACAATGTTAGCTTGGAGCTGATTGAGTGTTATAGCATTGTTGGCCAAAACCATGTTTACTATCTCCCTCTCTTGCTGTTCTGTGAACATAGGAGGCCTTCCCCCTTGTCGTTCCTGACCCTCAATCCTATGTAGAAAAAAAACAGTATACAAGAAGTACAGTAATTTCACAGGAAAAGGTAACAGAAGTGCTGATAGTGCATAGAATACAGTACTGTAAGCAGTTACTGAAACCATGCAGATGTTTTTGATATGATGATATTTTTACAATACCTATTTTCCAGTCGAAATTTTCTTATCACACTTTCCACTTTGTATCGGCTTAGATTTGGCTGTACTCGCAGTCCAGCCTCCCTCAGCGTCAGGCCGTGGTTGACGACGTGGTCAACCAGTGTTGCGCGGATCTCATTTGTCAGATTCGGTCCTCTTTGAGCACCTCGTTCTCGTCCTCGTTCTCGTCCTCGTCCTCGTCCTCGTCCTCGTCCTCCTCCTCCTCCTCCTCCTCCTCGTCCTCGTCCTCCTCTTCCTCGTCCTCCTCCTCCTCCTCCTCGTCCTCCTCCTCCTCCTCGTCCTCCTCGTCCTCCTCCTCCTCGTCCTCCTCGTCCTCCTCCTCCTCCTCCTCCTCCTCGTCCTCCTCCTCCTCGTCCTCCTCGTCCTCGTCCTCCTCGTCCTCCTCCTCCTCCTCCTCGTCCTCCTCCTCCTCCTCGTCCTCCTCCTCCTCCTCCTCCTCCTCGTCCTCCTCCTCCTCCTCGTCCTCGTCCTCCTCCTCCTCCTCCTCCTCCTCCTCCACTCTAAGTGGGTTTAGTGTTTTGCAAATCACTGAGTGTAGAGTTTTGCAACAAGTGTGAAGTTGACAATGTGCTTATAGTTGTGCAAATATGGGCCGATGTTTTGCTTCTTGAGTGTAAGGTTTTGCTAATAGTGTACTACTTTTAATTTTAGTGTGTAAGCAATCCAAAAAAACTGTAATAAGCTATTTTTTCGTAGGCTGGTCATTTTTTAACAGGGAACATCACAAGTGTGACCTTTGTGCCATTTTGTGCAAAATAAAGTTCAGTTCATGAGTGGTGCACAGAATCACGACTTCTCTGATATTAATGGGTTAATCGAAACCTCTGTAAAAGAGGCATTCAGCAACCCGTCTGAAATGAGTGAGTTCATGGCTTTGTGTGGTTTGGCTGAAGGAGTGTGTCCCGATTCGCCGGTTTTGGTCGCGGGACATTTTTATATGGCCTTTCCCACATCCGTGTGACTTCAGTTCTCACTCCAGTAAAGAACCGAACTCTGTGTGAATGTAATTGTATTAATGAAGAGAATCACACTGAACACTGTTTTATTGATTTTTGCTATTTTCCTTAGAAAATATATACCATACTGAGAGTTATTTTGATGCATGCTGGGATGGCGACTGGTTTTGAATATTTCCCAGTGGAACTAGGCAATGTTCACCCATAATCAGGAGGACAAGAGCCAATAATAACGACCTACATGTCAGCTGTTTTCCCATCGCGTGTGACTGTGAAAACAGGCCATTTCAAAACAAGTGATGAATTACTTATGCAGGCTTTTGTTGCTCTATAAACCACCATGAAGTGTAAAGAAAGAGCAGTGGAAAGCGGTCGGAGTGTGTGGGTGTGTTTTTGGAAGGGAGGTCGCTCAAACCTCTCACACACACACACACACACACACAGCTGTGGTAAAGCATGGCACAGGGACATGGCCTCGATCTTCTGCTGCCTGAGGAAAAAGGAGGACTGTATGCGCTGGTGCTGCTCTCCTTCTTCCCTCTGTACTGCTGGCTCCGTGGAGGAGGTCAGTGGCAGAAGTCTGTGTGCCTTTACTTTTTCATGTTTCTAAAGAGGTCAGTGGCGCGGTCACAGGAGAGTAGGGATGATGGGAACGGGACACGACTCGAGACAGATCCGCACTGAGCTCCAGCTAAGATATTAATCATATTTTAAGCATGTTTTTCTCTTATGTCAATGTTGTTCTTTTGTAAATAAATGCTAAGATGTCACATTATTGGCTTTATAAAAAGCACAAAAGTTTAAAGCCTATGTTTGTTCTCTGTACACTGCAGGTCAAAAAAAAGTTTGGAATAATTAAGATAAATTAATGTTTTTGAAAGACTCTCTTCTGCTCACCAAAGCTCAAAAATACTGTAAAAACAGTGAAATATTATTGTTTTTCCTTTGTGAATATCTATTAAAGTGTAATTTATTCCTGTGATGAAAGCTGAATTTCAGCATCATTACTCCAGTCTTCAGTGTCACATGATCCTTCAGAAATCACTCTAACATGACGATCTGATGATCAAGAAACATTTATGATTATCATCAATGTTATAATTATTGTGGAAACCGTGATAGACTATCTTTCAAATGGTCAGGTCAAAAATATTTTTCATCAAGGATGCATTAAATTGATCAAACATGACAGTAAAAAATGTGTAATGTTACAAAAGATATACATTTTAAAGTCCCCCTGTGGTGAAAATCCAGCTTTTAATGTTGTTTATATGTCTATGTGGTGTTTTTAATATGCTTTAATATGCTCTGAGTGAGTGAGTGAGTGAGTGAGTGAGTGAGGGAGTGAGGGAGTGAGTGGAGGTGGCGCTCATCTGCATATTCATAGATCCGTGCATACTAAATGAGGCAAGGGTGTCGAGTTACAGTCAAGATATTTTAAGACATGAAGAAGTTTGTATCAAGGAATCCTGATAACCGGATCCGGATCCTAATCCTCTCATATTTCTACAAAAATATGAAGCAGCAAAAACTGTTTTTAACATTGATAATAATAAGAAAATAATAAGAAAACAATCAGGTTTATTTGCTAAAGCTTGAGCACTGCTAGTTTTGCCATGGCATAACAAATGAAACAGGCTGTCTCATATCTTCTGCATGCATTGAGTGATTTAAACTTGAGCTGTATGTTTGGTCACATGGACTGTCGAATGTGACTATTGTGATTTGCAGTCATAGCGCCACCAACTGGCAGCAGGAAGTGTGTGACAACCTTCAAATCGTTCTCTTTCACTTCAGACTTGGCCAGAATAATGTCAAGACACGGGTGGTGTAAAACTGCCAAAGGATGTCTTAAATAGTGTTGACGGGTGTTTTTAAAGGCTACATTCACATAACTTGTTATATTTATTGTTTTCATTATAGCTTGACAATTTTCTAAATTACAGGCATTTGCTCCGACTAACAGCAAGTCCGACAATTTGGTGAATCTTTTGAAAATTGAAGACTATGTTTTTTAAAATATTCCTTCAAGGGGATTCATGCGATTCTCACCAAACTTGGTAAAGATGACCCCAAGACACTGAAGTTGCAAAATTGCAAACAGATTTTTGATATCTTAAATGGTGTTGCCATGGCGATGGATTAAATTAATGACAAAAATGGGAGACTGGAAGAGTCTCATATCCTCTAAATACATTTGATTTGGATCAAACTGGTGTCGTATGTTTGCTCATGAGGGATGATCACATGGATGTTGCTATTGTGGTTCACAGTCATAGCGCCACCAGCTGGCAGCAAGAAGCGTGGCATCGGAGTCTAAAATAATTATTTAATAGTTATTATTTTTTATAAAAGAATAATGATAAGAATATATATAGAATATATATTTATATATATATATATATATATATATAATATAATATATTTATCTATTAACTGTTGTTGACAGTGTCACTTTTATTCTATAGGCTGCTAACTGAGTGATTAATATCATCTTAATTTCGTTGTGTAGGGACATGCAATGACAATAAACTAAACAGACAAACAAACAAACATATAGAAAATATAGATATTGTTTTTCTTACCAAGAGCAGAGAGGATGAGATGGAAATTTCCTTTGTTTGCCATCGACCTGAAGGTCTGGAAGCGCTCCAGGAAGAGACCAGATTCAGCAAGAAAGAGCTGCAGTTCCTCTACAGGGCCTTCAAAAATGTGAGGGTTCCTCTACTAAAATAATATAAGGTGGAAAGCCAGTACATCAGCTGGGAATATCACCATCATATGGAACAAATTATTGTTACTATTTGGTCTACGTTTCGATTTTATTCTTAATTCACTGCATATTGTATTATGATGACGGTTTTCAGTGTTTCTGTTAGGAGCTGTTATGTGTTTCAGGAATGTCCCAGTGGAGTGGTGAACGAGGACATCTTTAAACTCATTTACTCACAGTTCTTCCCACAGGGAGGTGAGACAGCATTGCTCCTATAATTATATTATATAATGAATGCCTATATTTATAACAATGTCACAGTGCAGGCCAGGAAGGAGCAGAGGATCACAATTGCAGCAGATTTACTATTATTTATAAAACAAAGGCTTTTCAGCAGGCGAGAATCAACATGACAGCTTTGCTAAAATAAAGACCATACCAGACAGTGAGGAGAACTAAACCGAGGGCTAAAAACTAGACAAGTGCTGCGTGCACATCATGCTGTCATTACCCTAATTTCGAGATGACAACACGTGACGTTTTACTTGGAACTTTTCAAATCCTTGAACTGGAAACAATACATTTCAATGAAAACGATCACTGTCAACAGCCAACTGAATCTGGTGATACAGTGGTCACATGGTACAAGTAGGAGGTTTGAGAAAATCCTCAGTTTACAAGCTGCAATTATGAGTTCTATGAGGAAGTAAATGCTTTTTACAAGTTGGAATATCATAACTATGATAATTACATCATGGTGTAAACTCACCTAAGAAACAGGTGCGCAAAGCAATCAGTAACCATAGCAACAAACAATGGCATAATCAGTAACCGTGGAAACAGAACATAAACCTGATCTCTGATTCCATTTTAATCTATAAAAAAACTCCTCAACTTAAAAAAATCCTTCTCCTCCTAAGCCATTTGTCCTGTTCATCTTACATGGATGGCCAGGGAATATGCATGTGATGTACACTCCCTTAAAGGATTATTAGGAACGCCATACTAATACTGTGTTTGAACCCCTTTCGCCTTCAGAACTGCCTTAATTCTACGTGGCATTGATTCAACAAGGTGCTGAAAGCATTCTTTAGAAATGTTGGCCCATATTGATAGGATAGCACCTTGCAGTTGATGGAGATTTGTGGGATGCACATCCAGGGCACGAAGCTCCCGTTCCACCACATCCCAAAGATGCTCTATTGGGTTGAGATCTGGTGACTGTGGGGGCCATTTTAGTACAGTGAACTCATTGTCATGTTCAAGAAACCAATTTGAAATGATTTGAGCTTTGTGACATGGTGCATAATCCTGCTGGAAGTAGCCATCAGAGGATGGGTACATGGTGGCCATAAAGGGATGGACATGGTCAGAAACAATGCTCAGGTAGGCCGTGGCATTTAAACGATGCCCAATTGGCTCTAAAGGGCCTAAAGTGTGCCAAGAAAACATCCCCCAGACCATTACACCACCACCACCAGCCTGCACAGTGGTAACAAGGCATGATGGATCCATGTTCTCATTCTGTTTACGCCAAATTCTGACTCTACCATCTGAATGTCTCAACAGAAATCGAGACTCATCAGACCAGGCAACATTTTTCCAGTCTTCAACTGTCCAATTTTCGTGAGCTCTTACAAATTGTAGCCTCTTTTTCCTATTTGTAGTGGAGATGAGTGGTACTCGATGGGGTCTTCTGCTGTTGTAGCCCATCCGCCTCAAGGTTGTGCGTGTTGTGGCTTCACAAATGCTTTGCTGCATACCTCGGTTGTAACGAGTGGTTATTTCAGTCAAAGTTTCTCTTCTATCAGCTTGAATCAGTCGGCCCATTCTCCTCTGACCTCTAGCATCAACAAGGCATTTTCGCTCACAGGACTGCCGCATACTGGATGTTTTTCCCGTTTCACACCATTCTTTGTAAACCCTAGAAATGGTTGTGCGTGAAAATCCCAGTAACTGAGCAGATTGTGAAATACTCAGACCGGCCCGTCTGGCACCAACAACCATGCCACACTCAAAATTGCTTAAATCACCTTTCTTTCCCATTCTGACATTCAGTTTGGAGTTCAGGAGATTGTCTTGACCAGGACCACACCCCTAAATGCCTTGAAGCAACTGCCATGTGATTGGTTGATTAGATAATTGCATTTATGAGAAATTGAAGAGGTGTTCCTAATAATCCTTTAGGTATGTGTATTTAGCATGTATCATTGTGTTTAACTAAAATTATTTTATTTTTTTCAACCTTGCCAGTTTTGGTTGTTTCCTTCCTTTTCCCAAACTGCTTGGACCCAGATGATAGTATTTTTTTATTCAACCCCCCCTCCCCCCCTCCCCCCTCCCCCCTCCCTTCTCTCTCTCTCTCTCTCTTTCTCAGATTCAACCAATAATGCACATTTCCTATTCGAGGCATTTGATACTAACAAGAATGGCTGTTTGAGTTTTCAGGTAAGCTGTAGCCTTTCGTTTGAGGTACTGGCATGATAACGTGAACATTTGAGAGCCAGATTTTCTTTCTAGACCAGTGGTTTTCAGTCCTGGTCCTGTTTGTCTTCACACTTGATTCAGATCATCAGTTGGAAGAAAAGTCTCAATGAACTTAACTAAGAGAGACAGAGAAAATTTGAAGAACCTACAACACTCTCTGGTAAAGATTTATTTATTCAGCAAATTTATTTTTCTTCTTCTGTTGTTATTTTTCATTTTACAGGAGTTTGTTACTGGACTGTCTCTCATCCTTAGAGGCTCAATGTATGACCGGCTAAATTGGGCATTTAATTTCTCTGACAATGATAAAGATGGATTCATCACAAAAGAGGTTTGTTGATGGGGTCATCAGCATTCACATGAATATATCACATTGGTGTGTATAGAAAGACCAGTGTAAAAATATCTGTGTGTATGTGGTTTTGGTCTCTCAGGAGATGATGAAAATCATGAAGTCGATTTATGATATGATGGGGAAGTACGTGTATCCATCCATGCATGACGATATTCCTAGAGAATATGTGGAACGCTTCTTTCAGGTGAACTCAAACACACAGGAAGTTCATTTCAATTACTTCAATTAGAATCAAGAAGCTGTGTTCTCACGCCTAAATAACAGAGTCTAACAGAGGAGGGCGGGAGGGGGCACAGAGCAGGAATATAGGACAGGCGGGGCTAAGTTGAGAAGAATGTGGGAGGAGCCAGGGCAGAATATCCAGCAGGATGCAGACCCACAGTAGAGTCAAGGGGGGAAGAGGCATGGTGGAGGCTTGGCCGCTGAAACCAGGGGGACGACTGACTGCAGGGTGCCTGAGGACTGAGATAACGGCAGAGCGAATGAGGGCCAATGCAGAGATGAAGGGAAGGAGTAGCCCGCCGGAGCCTAAGGGGTAGAAGGACATGTCGCTCTACCTGCGCCATGGACTTCAACTGACCAAGGCGAAGCCAGAGGGACGAGGAAGGCCAGTGGAGTTGTAGGTGGAGCCGACTGGTCGACAGGCCGAGGTGGAGTGACGAAAACTAGTGGGTTGACACTCCAGGGCTGGACTGGCAAACACTGGCAAGCCCAGGGCACATCCAGGCCAGGAGGCAGAGCCAGCATGGAAAGAGCAGAAGGGCTGATAGGAGACAGCGCAGGAAGGGCTGAAGGACTGGGCAGTGCGGACAGGAATTTCACGAATAACTCTCTAGGTAGACACAGGACAGACAAATCTCTCAGGAATGACACTCTTGGCCGACACAGAACAGGCAGACCTCTTAGTAATGTCCATCTTAACGAACATGGAACAGGCAGACATTTCTCAGTGGGTTGACTTGACATAGACAGAGGAGGTGGGAGTGGGAGGCAGGGCGGGAACACAGACTCCAGCAACTCGGTGCTTGGTGATGTAACAGGTTCAGGATACACTCACTCTCAGTCAAAATCAGAAAATCTTCCTCTGCCACAGTAGAGGGGGTAGAGCTCCCCTTCATCCCCTCAAACTCCATCAAGATTCCCTCTGGGACTGACGATGTGGCCAGCTCACACACCTGGTCAGACGGTTCTTCGTGCACAGTCTCTTTCCTCACTGATGCTGATATCGTGGTGGGCTCTGGCTCCACGTTTACGGTGGGCTCAGGTTCGTCCATCGCTGTGATGGTGGCTGTGGCTGGCACGCCGTTTTCCTCCTTACTCTCTCAGATGGTGAAGGGGGAACCATCGTGAAGGAGTACCCACTCCACATACTCCTTAAAAGTCACTAGAGCAGTGGTTCTCAAACCTGTCCTGGCGTACCCCCAACACTGCACGTTTTCTTTGTATCCCTAATCAAACACACCTGATTCAACTCATTAGCTCATAATCACATGGATTAATGAGCTGATGAATTGAATCAGGTGTGTTTGATTAGGGAGACAAAGAAAACGTGCAGTGTCGGGGGTACGCCAGGACAGGTTTGAGAACCACTGCACTAGAGGGTCGACTCCCGGGAACCGCACTCTCGCCTCAGCGTTCAATCTTATCCGGAAAAACACACACAGACAGGCGTCATCATAGTGGACAAGGTGGTGGAGATCCAAAAAAGCCAGTGTGTGCCTTTCTAGGGAATGGTTCCCTGCAAGAAGAGGAGGATACGATCTGCTGCTAGATCCATATTTGATCAGTTCTTCTGTCACAGTCCGGTTGAAATAAAACGTGAGGAAACGATCTAAGCACAGCAGTATAATGTTTTTATCAAACAAAGAAAAACCAAACACTCAGGGCACAAGAACAGAACCACTGGGGTAGGCTATATCAGAACGAGAACTGACAACAAACTGAAAGAAACAGAGGGCTTAAATACACAACTCAATGAAATGAACCACAGGTGTAACTGAATCAGTAGCTAAGGCAACAAACATGATAATTAACACAGGCTGGAAAACTAGAAAAAAGGAAACATGCATAAAACACAGAAAAACTGAACATCTATATAGAACCCCTGGGTTCTTGACTCAATTTTAAAGAACCCTTTATGCCAAAAGGTTCTATTAAAGGAAAAAATGTCTTAAATGATTGTATAATACTTTCATGTTTAACAGATGTTCTAATTCTTTCCAGTGATAAAGTATGTCAATTAATTGTTTAATTCATAAAATGTAATCAAAATAAAAAATAGACTTAAAATAAAATGAACTGAAACTAAATCCATAAAATGATCCCATGATGGGAACCGCTAAAAGGCTCGAAGTCATCCTGAACTTGATAATTTTTTTCCCAGAAAATGGACAGAAACCGTGATGGAGTGGTCACCATTGAGGAGTTCATGGAGTCATGTCAAAAGGTTAATTTCTATCACTCATTACAGTTATCCGAATGCAATACAAACAAATTCAGACATAAAATTCTTCAAGGGAGAATTGCAAAAAGCAGGTTTAACTTACAATGACATTAATCCTGAGTTCATTAAGCAGCAGGCATTGTCCCTTTAACTCATAACCAGTATAACTGTATACTGTGGCAAGCCTATGCATCACATAAATAGCTTCTTTTTTAAAAATAAATAGATAAAATGCATACAGAACACTAAAACAACACTGAACGACAAACTGAGAAAACTTAGGGCTGAAATACACACAAAGTACTCAACAGAACTAAGAACAGGTGTAATACCAATGAGTAACTATGGAAACTTACTAGCGAACAGAACTAACTACCAAACCGAAACAGGGAACAGAATGAATACAAAACCAAAAAAGAACGATTATGTGTTGTTGATTACTAACATACCCTGAAAGTTCCCCCAGTTTTGGGTACCGAAAGCTGAAGTATACAGCTTACTCTGGGATAACTTACACAGTTTAGTTGTTAAATCTGCTTCCTGTAATATCCCACAGGAAAGTGTGACTCTTGCCAATTACTCTTCTTTCTTTTCTGTTTATTTGAGGATGAGAATATCATGCGTCAATGCGTTTGTTTGATAGCGTCTTTTAGGAGTTTCTGCCCGGCTGTGGATTTCAGAACCACATTCTTCTCACTCCATCAAGAAGTTATACATTTCCCATATAGGCCTATATATATTTATTTTTTCTTAGAGACACAAGATTTGGACTCCCTTGAGAACCTTCATTTGTGTGACCATTTTCCCTGAAGACAGAGATGCACATTTTTGTTAAAGAGCTCATTTTAGCTTCATATGGAAACATCAGTGCGCAAATATATGTTTTGGTTTTATCCATACGATTATTGAATTTTTTTATTCTGTTTCATTGTTCCAAATGCCAGAGACGGTTAAAGTTGAAAAGGGTCAGGCACTTGCGTATGATAGGAGAATAATCAGGTGAGTATATAGAGCTCAATGGTTAACGGTGGTTCTTATCATCTTCTTACTGTATTTAGCTGTATTTGCTGTGTTCGAGTCTAAGAACGCTCATTGGTTTCCAGAGTGTTTGGATTATAGGTGACAAGCTTGTTAGCTAAACATCCCCATTGAGTGCTGTTTACCCCATTGGTTGACCAGGGGTCTCAGTTTATTATTATTAATATGGCTGTAAGCTAATCTGCTCTGGGCCCATGTATTTGATGGATGCTCACACCCAATGTCCTACCTGTTTGGGTATTGACCACCTCCAGGAAGCTCTAGCTGATCCTTGTCCCGAGTGTAGCATTATAAAAGTGAGACAACAACGATTTGCATGATTGGACTTGAATTTCAGGGTGTTTCCCCGGCTGAGCAGCAAGGGATCAACAGGAAGGGCTGAGGGACCTCCAAAGAAGTAGCATGTTACTTCAGCCCTCCTAGCCCACCAGGTGACTGAGCTTACAAGTACAGTCCAGAACCTCCAGGCTTTACTGGCGGGTGATGTTCCAGTAAAGAAGTTGATGGTAGGGAGTCATGTATGCCTACTTCTACATTACCTCGCCATGAACCATCCGTTAGTTTTTATCAAGAGGAGATGGATACTGTCTCGCTGGCTGCTTTGGATTCCTGGGTTGAGCCTGAGTAAGGTCAATATTCATTATTGAAAGACACATCATCTCCATTGTCCCAGTCTCAGCAGTCCCATAGAGATGAGGGCTCGACCTCTGGACCCCCCTTTCCCAGTTCTGGGTCCTTCAAACCTTCTGCGCCGTCCAGTTTCTTGGCCAGAGAATTTCTTAGTGCCGGTTTGACCCAACTTTATGAATGTAGTTGTTTCTGGATTTTGTTCAACCCCAGAAGCTGGACCGGAGTGGGTGGCACTTACTTTGGTGGCAATGGCCGATGCACAGGAGGTCTTGGTAATAAGCCTCCAGTGGAGACATGTATATCTTCCTTCGTAGAGTCCCCTGATGAAGCCCACAAACTAAATCTTTGATGTTCCAACCCAAAATGCAGACAAACCAATGACCTGGATGTCTTTAGCTCATTTGATGCTTTCACTTTATTTATCTATGACTAATGGTACTTCATAGCTGGTGTTCAGCGTCTTACGAGCCTCTCGAACAAGCTCATATTATATATATATTTAAGTATCTCTCTACAAAGACTGCCTTTCTTTTAGCCATAACATCAGCCAAGAGGGTCAGTGAGTTGCAGTCATTCCACAAAGCATTAACTTGTGACCAGAGGATAATTCCAGCAAACAATTTTATGTTCTGGGAACGTTAGTTTTTGGTTCCCAGAACGTTCCCTAATGGTGATCCAGGAGAGTTTTCTTAACGTAAATAGAACATTCCCTTATGGTTAGGGGAACATTCTGGGAAGTTTATGGGAACATTCCCTTTAGGTTATATAAAATAGAACCTAAAAAGAACCTACAGGGAACATTCCCAGAACGTTCTCCTTAGGTTATAAAATTAAACCTAAAAATAACCTACAGGGAACGTTCCTAGAACGTTATTGTTTGGTTCCCAAAAAAATAACCAAATGGGAACCATACAGGAACGTTAGGGGAACGTTCTGTGTTTGCTGGGATGCTATGTTTTGGCCAAGCCCAGGTTTGTAACCTAAGGTGTCAACACAGTTCGCTCACTGTTCTGTGATTTGCCCTTCTGATGATGCTCCTAATCCAGCACTGTCCAGCTCAAGCGTTGCGGCGATATGTGTCAACATCAGCATCGTGGCACACCACCGAATAGTTGTTTATCCGTTTTGGTCCCTGACGGAGAGGTGCATCCTTGTCTAAGCAACGGCTATCTCATCAGGGGGTAGACACCATTTCCAGTGCTTATCACTATGTAGGTCACCCAGTTCCAACATTGGTGAAGTGCTATTCTACACGTGCTGTTCCCACTTCTTGGTATGTCCCTATCAGACATATGTGCAGCAGCCACATGGGTATCACCTTCCACATTTACAAGATTTTACAGGCTAAATGTTGCCTCCCCGACTTCAGTTAGCTCTGCTGTATTTACAGACCATGTTTAGGGTTCAGTCCCTGTGACTTGTTTAACAGTCTCTGGTGGCCTGGAACTATGAAACAGAAACTGATATGTACTATGATATGTCATTGGTCAAGGTCAGGTGTGACTGAATCAATTCAATTTCAATTCACATTTATTTGTAAAGTGCTTTTCACAAAACATATCATTTCAGTCCACAGTACTATTAGAGTGATCTGTTATCAGAGGTAACTGTATAAGTTATGTATTTCAGAAATGTACATATCTTTTTAAACCACATTTTATGTTTCACATGCTTGCACTTCTCTGTTTGGAGAATACTTATATATTCGAGTATAAGACGAAAGCGAATGTGCTTCATGTGTCCAACTCCATTCATGTCACTTGCTCATTTAGTTTGTCTTTTTCTGTTTTCTTTCTTTTGAATCACTGAATGAATCACTGAATGAATCACTTACTGCTCTTCACTGAATTAGCAGCTATAATAAGAATCAACCTTTAGCTCATACAGTCAAGCATCTTATTGTTCAATTTCTGTATTATTTCTGAATGCTACTGTTAAATAGACCTATACTGTACCTGAAACTACTTAACGCACTCTTTGCTTTATAATTATTGCTTTATATATTTTATATAACTATTATATATATATATATATTGGTCTTATTACCCACCTCTTGAAGATAATTACTTTTCAATGTCAGAGTTTTCAATGTCAGTTATACAATAATTCCATGTAAATATTATAATTTGTATTTTTGCATTTTCAAATTACAAAATTACTTGTATTTTAATTAAATACATTTCTCACACCCGTTTTTTTGTGTTTTATTTTTAAAACATTTGATGAAGAAGTGTAACAAAACACTTTTTGATGTATTTGTGGCCATGTCTGCTCATCGTGCCTTCCTCTTCTTCTTCATCACCATCTTCCTCTTCCTCATCATTATCTTTCTCTTCTTCTTCCTCTTCTTCATCACCATCTTCCTCTTCTTCTTCCTCTTCTTCATCACCCTCTTCCACTTCTTCTTTCTCTTCTTCATCACCATCTTCCTCTTCTTCTTCTTCTTCATCATCACCATCTTCCTCTTCTTCTTCCTCTTCTTCATCACCATCTTCCTCTTCTTCTTCTTCTTCATCACCATCTTCCTCTTCTTCTTTCTCTTCTTTATGATTATCTTCTTCCTCTTGTTCTTTATCCTCCTCATCATCTTCTTCATCATCATCTTCATCATCATCATCATCATCATCATCATCATCATCTTCTTCTTCTTCTTCATCATCCTCATCATCTTCTTCTTCTTCTTCATCATCATCTTCTTCTTCCGCTATTGAGTCTATGGCTGCCCATAGAACCGTATAATAAAAGGTTGAGAGTTTTGGAACACAAATAGAGGACAGTCTGAACATTAATCACAGCAATTTTGGAGACTCTAACTCAATCGCTCTAGCGCCACCAGCTGTCCAAAGTTTTCTCACGTTTATACTAATAACTCTCAAACCGTGAGGTCTAGCAAAATTCTAACAAAATATTTTTCCTCTGATTCCTTCGATTCGATTGCACACTATGACGTCATTTTCTATCATGAAAATGTTTCCACCATTTTGAATTTTCCAAAACAACCCTACTTTTTTTAACTCGTACTAGACGGTTCATCCGAATTTAACAACATCATCTCAGATCATCTTCAGACCATGCCGGCAAAAAGTAATTAAGGTCCCCCTGTAGTCAATAATTGTAAACCTTGAAACTCATCTTTGATCAACAAAATTACATATTTAAACTTTTTTTCCTCGAAAAAAATTCTTCATGACTTAATATAGCTTGAATGCAACTCGACACCCTTGCCTCATTTAGTATGCGTGGTTCTATGAACATGCAAATGAGCCCCTGGACTATTCTCTGTCTGTCCCTGGACTATTCTCTGTCTGTCCCTGGGCTATTCTCTTCTCTGTCTGTCCCTGGATTATTCTCTGTCTGTCCATGGACTATTCTCTTCTCTGCCTGTCCTTGGATTATTCTCTTCCCTGTCTGTCCCTGGACTATTCTCTGTCTGTCCCTGGATTATTCTCTGTCTGTCCCTGGACTATTCTCTGTCTGTCCCTGGATTATTCTCTGTCTGTCCCTGGACTATTCTCTGTCTGTCCCTGGAGTATTCTCTTCTCTGTCTGTCCCTGGATTATTCTCTTCCCTGTCTGTCCCTGGACTAGTCTCTGTCTGTCCCTGGATTATTCTCTGTCTGTCCCTGGACTATTCTCTGTCTGTCCCTGGATTATTCTCTGTCTGTCCCTGGATTATTCTCTTCTCTGTCTGTCTCTGGACTATTTTATGTCTGTCCTTGGATTATTCTCTTCTCTGTCTGTCCCTGGATTATTCTCTTCTCTGTCTGTCCCTGGACTATTCTCTGTCTGTCCCTGGATTATTCTCTTCTCTGTCTGTCTCTGGACTATTCTATGTCTGTCCTTGGATTATTCTCTTCTCTGTCTGTCCCTGGACTATTCTCTGTCTGTCCCTGGATTATTCTCTGTCTGTCCCTGGATTATTCTCTGTCTGTCTCTGGATTATTCTCTGTCTATCCTGTCTTTCCCTGGATTATTCTCTTCTATGTCTGTCCCTGGACTATTCTCTGTCTGTCCCTGGATTATTCTCTTCTCTGTCTGTCCCTGGATTATTCTCTTCTCTGTCTGTCCCTGGACTATTCTCTGTCTGTCCCTGGATTATTCTCTGTCTGTCCCTGGACTATTCTCTGTCTGTCCCTAGACTATTCTCTGTCTGTCCCTGGACTAGTCTCTGTCTGTCCCTGGATTATTCTCTGTCTGTCTCTGGATTATTCTCTGTCTATCCTGTCTGTCCCTGGATTATTCTCTTATATGTCTGTCCCTGGACTATTCTCTGTCTGTCCCTGGACTATTCTCTGTCTCTCCCTGGATTATTCTCTTCTCTGTCTGTCCCTGGACTATTCTCTGTCTGTCCCTGGACTATTCTCTGTCTGTCCCTGGATTATTCTCTGTCTGTCCCTGGACTATTGTCTGTCCCTAGACTATTCTCTGTCTGTCCCTGGACTAGTCTCTGTCTGTCCCTGGATTATTCTCTGTCTGTCCCTGGACTATTCTCTGTCTGTCCCTGGATTATTCTCTGTCTGTCCCTGGACTATTCTCTGTCTATCCCTGGACTATTCTCTGTCTGTCCTGGATTATTCTCTGTCTGTCTGTCCCTGGACTATTCTCTGTGTGTCCCTGGACTATTCTCTGTCTGTCCCTGGATTATTCTCTGTCTGTCTCTGGATTATTCTCTGTCTATCCTGTCTGTCCCTGAATTATTCTCTTCTCTGTCTGTCCCTGGACTATTCTCTGTCTGTCCCTGGACTATTCTCTGTCTGTCCCTGGATTATTCTCTGTCTGTCCCTGGACTATTCTCTGTCTGTCCCTAGACTATTCTCTGTCTGTCCCTGGACTAGTCTCTGTCTGTCCCTGGATTATTCTCTGTCTGTCCCTGGACTATTCTCTGTCTGTCCCTGGATTATTCTCTGTCTGTCCCTGGATTATTCTCTGTCTGTCCCTGGACTATTCTCTGTCTATCCCTGGACTATTCTCTGTCTATCCTGGATTATTCTCTGTCTGTCTGTCCCTGGACTATTCTCTGTGTGTCCCTGGACTATTCTCTGTCTGTCCTGGATTATTCTCTGTCTGTCCCTGGATTATTCTCTGTCTGTCCCTGGACTATTCTCTTCTCTGTCTGTCCCTGGACTATTCTCTTCTCTGTCTGTCCCTGGATTATTCTCTGTCTGTCCCTGGATTATTCTCTGTCTGTGCCTGGATTATTCTCTTCTCTGTCTGTCCCTGGATTATTCTCTTCTCTATCTGTCCCTGGATTATTCTATTCTCTGTCTGTTCCTGGATTATTCTCTGTCTCTCCCTGGATTATTCTAATCTCTGTCTGTCCCTGGATTATTCTATTCTCTGTCTGTCCCTGGACTATTCTCTGTCTGTCCCTGGATTATTCTATTCTCTGTCTGTCCCTGGACTATTTTCTGTCTGTCCCTGGATTATTCTCTTCTCTGTCTGTCCCTGGATTATTCTCTTCTCTGTCTGTCCCTGGACTATTCTCTGTCTGTCCCTGGATTATTCTCTTCTCTGTCTGTCCCTGGATTATTCTCTTCTCTGTCTGTCCCTGGACTATTCTCTTCTCTGTCTGTCCCTGGACTCTTCTCTGTCTGTCCCGGGATTATTCTCTTCTCTGTCTGTCCCTGGACTATTCTATGTCTGTCCCTGCATTATTCTCTTCTCTGTCTGTCCCTGGACTATTCTCTTCTCTGTCTGTCCCTGGACTATTGTCTGTCTGTCCCTGGATTATTCTCTGTCTGTCCCTGGATTATTTTCTGTCTGTCTCTGGATTATTCTCTGTCTATCCTGTCTGTCCCTGGATTATTCTCTTCTCTGTCTGTCCCTAGACTATTCTCTGTCTGTCCCTGGATTATTCTCTGTCTGTCCCTGGACTATTCTCTGTCTGTCCCTGGACTATTGTCTGTCCCTAGACTATACTCTGTCTGTCCCTAGACTAGTCTCTGTCTGTCCCTGGATTATTCTCTGTCTGTCCCTGGACTATTCTCTGTCTGTCCCTGGACTATTGTCTGTCCCTAGACTATTCTCTGTCTGTCCCTGGACTATTCTCTGTCTGTCCCTGGATCATTCTCTGTCTGTCCCTGGATTATTCTCTGTCTGTCCCTGGACTATTCTCTGTCTGTCCCTGGATTATTCTTTGTCTGTCCCTGGACTATTCTCTGTCTGTCCCTAGACTATTCTCTGTCTGTCCCTGAACTATTCTCTGTCTGTCCCTGGATTATTATCTGTCTGTCCCTGGACTATTCTCTGTCTGTCCCTGGACTATTCTCTTCCCTGTCTGTCCCTGGACTATTCTCTCTCTGTCCCTGGACTATCCCTGGACTATTCTCTTCCCTGGACTGTCCCTGGACTCTTCTCTTCCCTGGCTGTCCCTGGATTATTCTCTGTCTGTCCCTGGACTATTCTCTGTCTGTCCCTGGATTATTCTCTGTCTGTCCCTGGACTATTCTCTGTCTGTCCCTGGATTATTCTCTGTCTGTCCCTGGATTATTCTCTGTCTGTCCCTGGACTATTCTCTGTCTGTCCCTGGATTATTCTCTGTCTGTCCCTGGACTATTCTCTGTCTGTCCCTGGATTATTCTATGTCTGTCCCTGGATTATTCTCTGTCTGTCCCTGGATTATTCTCTGTCTGTCCCTGGACTATTCTCTGTCTGTCCCTGGATTATTCTCTGTCTGTCCCTGGACTATTCTCTGTCTGTCCCTGGACTATTCTCTGTCTGTCCCTGGATTATTCTCCCTGGAATATTCTCTGTCTGTCCCTGGACTATTCTCTGTCTGTCCCTGGACTATGCTCTGTCTGTCCCTGGATTATTCTCTGTCTGTCCCTGGACTATTCTCTGTCTGTTCCTGGACTATTCTCTGTCTGTCCCTGGATTATTCTCTGTCTCTCCCTGGATTATTCTATTCTCTGTCTGTCCCTGGATTATTCTATTCTCTGTCTGTCCCTGGATTATTCTCTGTCTGTCCCTGGACTATTCTCTGTCTGTCCCTGGATTATTCTCTGTCTGTCCCTGGACTATTCTCTGTCTGTCCCTGGATTATTCTATGTCTGTCCCTGGATTATTCTCTGTCTGTCCCTGGATTATTCTCTGTCTGTCCCTGGACTATTCTCTGTCTGTCCCTGGATTATTCTCTGTCTGTCCCTGGACTATTCTCTGTCTGTCCCTGGATTATTCTCTGTCTGTCCCTGGACTATTCTCTGTCTGTCCCTGGACTATTCTCCCTGGATTATTCTCTGTCTGTCCCTGGACTATTCTCTGTCTGTTCCTGGACTATTCTCTGTCTGTCCCTGGATTATTCTCTGTCTCTCCCTGGATTATTCTATTCTCTGTCTGTCCCTGGATTATTCTATTCTCTGTCTGTCCCTGGATTATTCTATTCTCTGTCTGTCCCTGGATTATTCTATTCTCTGTCTGTCCCTGGACTATTCTCTGTCTGTCCCTGGATTATTCTCTTCTCTTTCTGTCCCTGGATTATTCTCTTCTCTGTCTGTCCCTGGACTATTCTATGTCTGTCCCTGGATTATTCTCTTCTCTGTCTGTCCTTGGATTATTCTCTTCTCTGTCTGTCCCTGGACTATTCTCTGTCTGTCCCTGGATTATTCTCTTCTCTGTCTGTCCCTGGATTATTCTCTTCTCTGTCTGTCCCTGGACTCTTCTCTGTCTGTCCCTGGATTATTCTCTTCTCTGTCTGTCCCTGGACTATTCTATGTCTGTCCCTGGATTATTCTCTTCTCTGTCTGTCCCTGGACTATTCTCTTCTCTGTCTGTCGCTGGACTATTGTCTGTCTGTCCCTGGATTATTCTCTGTCTATCCCTGGATTATTCTCTGTCTGTCTCTGGATTATTCTCTCTCTATCCTGTCTGTCCCTGGATTATTCTCTTCTCTGTCTGTCCCTGGACTATTCTCTGTCTGTCCCTGGATTATTCTCTGTCTGTCCCTGGACTATTCTCTGTCTGTCCCTGGACTATTGTCTGTCCCTAGACTATACTCTGTCTGTCCCTAGGCTAGTCTCTGTCTGTCCCTGGATTATTCTCTGTCTGACCCTGGACTATTCTCTGTCTGTCTGTCCCTGGATTATTCTCTGTCTGTCCCAGGATTATTCTCTGTCTGTTTCTGGACTATTCTCTGTCTGTCCCTGGACTATTCTCTGTCTGTCCCTGGATTATTCTCTGTCTGACCCTGGACTATTCTCTGTCTGTCTGTCCCTGGATTATTCTCTGTCTGTCCCTGGATTATTCTCTGTCTGTTCCTGGACTATTCTCTGTCTGTCCCTGGACTATTCTCTGTCTGTCTTGGATTATTCTCTGTCTGTCCCTGGATTATTCTCTGTCTCTCCCTGGACTATTTTCTTCTCTGTCTGTCCCTGGACTACTCTCTTCTCTGTCTGTCCCTGGATTGTTCTCTTCTCTGTCTGTCCCTGGATTCTTCTCTTCTCTGTCAGTCCCTGGACTATTCTCTCTCTGTGCCTGGATTATTCTCTTCTCTGTCTCTCCCTGGATTATTCTATTCTCTGTCTGTCCCTGGACTATTCTCTTCTCTGTCTGTCCCTGGACTATTGTCTGTCTGTCCCTGGATTATTCTCTGTCTGTCCCTGGATTATTCCCTGTCTGTCTCTGGATTATTCTCTGTCTATCCTGTCTGTCCCGGGATTATTCTCTTCTCTGTCTGTCCCTGGACTATTCTCTGTCTGTCCCTGGACTATTATATGTCTGTCCCTGGATTATTCTCTGTATGTCCCTGGACTATTGTCTGTCCCTAGACTATTCTCTGTCTGTCCCTGGACTTTTCTCTGTCTGTCCCTGGATCATTCTCTGTTTGTCCCTGGATTATTCTCTGTCTGTCCCTGGACTATTCTCTGTCTGTCCCTGGACTATTCTCTGTCTGTCCCTGGATTATTCTCTGTCTGTCCCTGAACTATTCTCTGTCTGTCCCTGGACTATTCTATGTCTGTCCCTGGATTATTCTCTGTCTGTCCCTGGACTATTCTCTGTCTGTCCCTGGACTATTCTCTGTCTGTCCCTGGATTATTCTCTGTCTGTCCCTGAACTATTCTCTGTCTGTCCCTGGACTATTCTATGTCTGTCCCTGGATTATTCTCTGTCTGTCCCTGGATTATTATCTTCTCTGTCTGTCCCTGGACTATTCTCTGTCTGTCCCTGGACTATTCTCTGTCTGTCCATGGATTATTCTCTGTCTGTCCCTGTCCCTGGATTATTATCTTCTCTGTCTGTCCCTGGACTATTCTCTGTCTGTCCCTGGACTATTCTCTGTCTGTCCCTGGACTATTCTATGTCCGTCCCTGGATTATTCTCTGTCTGTCCCTGGATTATTCTCTTCTCTGTCTGTCCCTGGATTATTCTCTGTCTGTCCCTGGATTATTCTCTGTCTGTCCCTGGACTATTCTCTGTCTGTCCCTGGATTATTCTCTGTCTGTCCCTGAACTATTCTCTGTCTGTCCCTGGATTATTCTCTGTCTGTCCCTGGATTATTCTCTGTCTCTCCCTGGATTATTCTCTGTCTGTCCCTGGATTATTCTCTGTCTGTCCCTGGACTATTCTCTGTCTGTCCCTGGACTATTCTATGTCTGTCCCTGGATTATTCTCTGTCTGTCCCTGGACTATTCTCTGTCTGTCCCTGGACTATTCTCTGTCTGTCCATGGATTATTCTCTGTCTGTCCCTGTCCCTGGATTATTATCTTCTCTGTCTGTCCCTGGACTATTCTCTGTCTGTCCCTGGACTATTCTCTGTCTGTCCATGGATTATTCTCTGTCTGTCCCTGTCCCTGGATTATTATCTTCTCTGTCTGTCCCTGGACTATTCTCTGTCTGTCCCTGGACTATTATCTTCTCTGTCTGTCCCTGGATTATTCTCTGTCTGTCCCTGGATTATTCTCTTCTCTGTCTGTCCCTGGATTATTCTCTGTCTGTCCCTGGATTATTCTCTGTCTGTCCCTGGATTATTCTCTGTCTGTCCCTGGACTACGTCATCATCTCTTCGCTCGGCTGCCCGATTACATATTGTTTCCTTTTACTTTGATTTCTTTTTGTTCAATAAATACAGTTTGAACTGATCTGCTTGTGGGTTCTCTGAGAGTGAAAGTTCTGAGAATGCTTTTTTAAATTTATATCCAATGAACTTTAGTATAGTATGTAGTATACAGAATTCACATATTAATAGCCTACATAAAAAAACATGCTAGAGATTACAAATTGATTAATTAATTAAAAAAATAATATTAATTAAAGATATGACAAGTCATTCTTGCTTTCTTATTGACAATGTTCTCCAGACTAGTGCAATAATCCTTGGTCTCCTGAAGAAAATGAATACATTTAGGCTTGGCTCCTGACCATTTCTTCTTGAAATCCTCCAAAATAATAGAAAGTTGTACAATAAAAGTTACATTATTTTATATTATTGCTTTCGTTGGATTAATACACATTTGTATTCCTTCTTAATGAAAATTTCCACACCCACCCCCCAAAAATTGTGTATATAGGCTACAATTACAAAACAGATGGATAATAGATTATTCTTCTACTGAACAAAAATCACATCAATAATCAATAGGCCTTAAACCTCTCTAACACACTTTTAGCTTGATATATACCATGTGAAAAATTAAATGTAACCTTAATTACTTTATTATTTAAAAAGCTTGCATGCTTCACAAATTCCCCCAGTTTTCGACGTGAACGCGCCGCGGTTACGCCCCAAAATGACGTTGTCACGTGGCCTCTGTTACTTTTCTCAGTGTTGGCAGGATAATCTAATGACACTCGTATGCGATTACAGTGTAGGGGATTTCATTCAAAATAATTGCACGTGATGGGTTTTTATCTTGGAAATAACCTGTGGAAAGGAATATGTTTCAATTATTAAACATAAAATCCATTTGAACGTCCATCCTATGACGTCCGCGCGCCCCCTGGAGGAAGTTAACATTCACTTCCACGCACGTGACAGCATTCTCTCCATTCATTGGCTGTGAAGGCGGAAGTGAGTCGCATTAACCCTTCCGCCAACATCTATACAAACACAACATCACCGCAAGAAAACAGGTAAGATAAACGCTTACTTCATGAACTAAAACTAGTTTATTATATCAGCCCGCCGCGTGTCACAATTCACAATCTGCTCTCGATAATGTATGCCTCATTTCCCGGTGTTTAGCTGTGAGTGTATGTCATTAGCTGCCCAGTTTAGCATGTCATTCATATGAGACTGAAGGATTGTGATGATGATGATGATCATGATTGTTATCAATTTCACGCAATATCTGACATATTTTTATTTGTAGTAGGGTGTTCAATCATATAGATGTCATATATGATTATTCTCGTTCGAGGGACCCCATTCTTAAATTTAAAGGACATTTATACATTTATATGTGTAAAGACATACAATTTATACGGTGAAAATGAGTTATATTATAAATGTGCATAATATTATTTGGAAAAACTATCTTATTATTATAATTTACTCGCTATAGCACTGTGCTGTGTATTGTTTATTTAATTTTGTATTATTTATTTTAATCTATACTTTTTTTAATGTAACTTTTATAATTTATTTGAATCTATTATTCATTTCTTAATGTGAGAATCTTCTCTTATTTTTTATAATATATGTTTGTGTGTGTCAGTATTATTTATTTGTGTTTTAAATCTAGGTTTTATTATTTATTTGAATTTATTATTTGTTATTTATTGTATGCATTTCTGAATACCAGTTTTCTTCTTCTGTGTGTGTGTGTGTGTGTGTGTGTGTGTGTGATTGCTGTTGTAAGCATGGAGCTGGCCCACAGTCTGCTGCTGAATGAAGAAGCGCTGGCTCACGTCACTGAGGCCAAGAGAGCCGTCTTCATCTTCGAGTGGCTCCGCTTCCTGGATAAAGTTCTGATCGCTGCTAACAAGGTAAACGATCGTGGAGAAACACATGCGTTTGCCACTAAATAATGAGTCATATTTAGCCATTGAATTGATTTTCAGGGCCCTTTTTACATGAGGGCAATGTGTTGTTTAACCATAAAAATGCATATCATTTAGTTCAAATATCTCCTTCTGAACAACTTTGGCTGTCATTATAAAATCTAATCAACATGCATGCACAAACGTTTTGAAAAAGCACAAATGTTATATAAACAAATACATTTTAAATAACTATACTGCTTCTATGTTAAATCACACTGCAGATTTGAGGGCTGCTGTTTCAGGAGTTGAGTTCTTCATGTTTAGTGTCTTCAGATCTGAGGCGTTGATCATGTTTATTCCCTGCAGACTCGTTCAGGATTTGTGTTTCTGTATTCTACGGTGTTGTTGCAGTTTCTGCTGATCTGATTTGAGCTCATTCTGTGTGACTCAAGCAGTCTAAACATCTTCATTTTCATCTAGTGAAAGAAATGCATAAATGAAGATGAAAGCCAACATATTACACGTAATGAATGTATATTTATTGATTAATGCACAATTTTGTCGAGGGGGTCAAAATTGAAAATTTCACCTGAAATTTAGGGTGAGTGAGTGTGTGTGTGTGTTTGTGAGAAACTATTGCTCAAGCAAGCTGTGTTTCTCGGTGGGGCGGCGGCCTCAGAGACATCTAAAAGAACACTCAGAGGGAAAACTTCTTTTGATAATATTAGATGAATGTTGAACACATTACAGTGTCTCGTGTGTGTATGCGTGTAGTAGAGTGTGTGTTTCCCGTGATGTGTGTGTGATCTGATTGTGTGTGTGAGTGCAGGTGGATGTGAAGGAGAAGCAGCTGCTGGAGCAGCTGACAGGGTTGATCAGCAGTGTGTGTGTATGTGTGAGAGAGAGAGAGAGAGAGAGAGAGAGAGAGAGAGAGAGAGAGAGAGAGAGAGAGAGAGTGTGTGTGTGTGAGCGAGAGTGTGTGTGAGCGCAGGTGGATGTGAAGCAGCTGCTGGAGCAGCTGACGGGGTTGATCAGCAGTGTGTGTGTGTGTGAGCGCAGGTGGATGTGAAGGAGAAGCAGAAGCAGCTGGTGGAGCAGCTGATGGGGCTGATCAGCAGTGTGTGTGTGTGTGTGTGTGAGTGCAGGTGGATGTGAAGGAGAAGCAGAAGCAGCTGGTGGAGCAGCTGATGGGGCTGATCAGCAGTGTGTGTGTGTGTGTGTGTGAGCGCAGGTGGATGTGAAGGAGAAGCAGAAGCAGCTGGTGGAGCAGCTGATGGGGTTGATCAGTAGTGTGTGTGTGTGTGAGTGCAGGTGGATGTGAAGGAAAAGCAGAAGCAGCTGGTGGAGCAGCTGACGGGGTTGATCAGCAGTGTGTGTGTGTGAGCGCAGGTGGATGTGAAGGAGAAGCAGAAGCAGCTGGTGGAGCAGCTGACGGGGTTGATCAGTAGTGTGTGTGTGTGTGTGTGTGTGTGAGAGAGAGAGAGAGAGAGAGTGTGTGTGTGAGCGAGAGTGTGTGTGAGCGCAGGTGGATGTGAAGCAGGTGCTGGAGCAGCTGACGGGGTTGATCAGCAGTGTGTGTGTGTGTGTGAGCGCAGGTGGATGTGAAGGAGAAGCAGAAGCAGCTGATGGGGTTGATCAGCAGTGTGTGTGAGCGCAGGTGGATGTGAAGGAGAAGCAGAAGCAGCTGGTGCAGCAGCTGATGGGGTTGATCAGTAGTGTGTGTGTGTGTGTGTGAGTGCAGGTGGATGTGGAGGAAAAGCAGAAGCAGCTGGTGGAGCAGCTGACGGGGTTGATCAGCAGTGTGTGTGTGAGCGCAGGTGGATGTGAAGGAGAAGCAGAAGCAGCTGGTGGAGCAGCTGATGGGGTTGATCAGCAGTGTGTGTGTGTGTGTGTGTGAGCGCAGGTGGATGTGAAGGAGAAGCAGAAGCAGCTGGTGGAGCAGCTGACGGGGTTGATCAGCAGTGTGTGTGTGTGAGTGCAGGTGGATGTGAAGGAGAAGCAGCTGGTGGAGCAGCTGACGGGGTTGATCAGCTGTGTGTGTGTGTGTGTGAACGCAGGTAGATGTGAAGGAGAAGCAGAAGCAGCTGGTGGGGTTGATCAGTAGTGTGTGTGTGTGAACCCAGGTAGATGTGAAGGAGAAGCAGAAGCAGCTGGTGGAGCAGCTGGTGGGGTTGATCAGTAGTGTGTGTGTGTGAACCCAGGTAGATGTGAAGGAGAAGCAGAAGCAGCTGGTGGGGTTGATCAGTAGTGTGTGTGTGTGTGAACCCAGGTAGATGTGAAGGAGAAGCAGAAGCAGCTGGTGGGGTTGATCAGTAGTGTGTGTGTGTGTGAACCCAGGTAGATGTGAAGGAGAAGCAGCTGGTGGAGCAGCTGACGGAGTTGATCAGTAGTGTGTGTGTGTGTGAACGCAGGTAGATGTGAAGGAGAAGCAGAAACAGCTGGTGGAGCAGCTGGTGGGGTTGATCAGTAGTGTGTGTGTGTGTGAGTGCAGGTGGATGTGAAGGAGAAGCAGAAGCAGCTGGTGGAGCAGCTGACGGGGTGGATCAGCAGTGTGTGTGTGTGTGTGTGTGTGTGAGTGCAGGTGGATGTGAAGGAGAAGCAGCTGGTGGAGCAGCTGACGGGGTTGATCAGCTGTGTGTGTGTGTGTGTGTGTGTGTGTGAACGCAGGTAGATGTGAAGGAGAAGCAGAAGCAGCTGGTGGGGTTGATCAGTAGTGTGTGTGTGTGAACCCAGGTAGATGTGAAGGAGAAGCAGAAGCAGCTGCTGGAGCAGCTGGTGGGGTTGATCAGTAGTGTGTGTGTGTGTGTGTGTGTGAACCCAGGTAGATGTGAAGGAGAAGCAGAAGCAGCTGGTGGAGCAGCTGACGGGGTTGATCAGCAGTGTGTGTGTGTGTGAACGCAGGTAGATGTGAAGGAGAAGCAGAAGCAGCTGGTGGAGCAGCTGGTGGGGTTGATCAGTAGTGTGTGTGTGTGTGTGTGTGTGAACCCAGGTAGATGTGAAGGAGAAGCAGAAGCAGCTGGTGGAGCAGCTGGTGGGGTTGATCAGTAGTGTGTGTGTGTGTGTGTGTGTGTGTGTGTGTGTGTGAACCCAGGTAGATGTGAAGGAGAAGCAGAAGCAGCTGGTGGAGCAGCTGGTGGGGTTGATCAGTAGTGTGTGTGTGTGTGTGTGTGTGTGAACCCAGGTAGATGTGAAGGAGAATCAGAAGCAGCTGGTAGAGCAGCTGACGGGGTTGATCAGCAGTGTGTGTGTGTGAGCGCAGGTGGATGTGAAGGAGAAGCAGAAGCAGCTGTTGGAGCAGCTGATGGGGTTGATCAGCATTGTGTGTGTGTGAACCCAGGTAGATGTGAAGGAGAAGCAGAAGCAGCTGGTGGGGTTGATCAGTAGTGTGTGTGTGTGAACCCAGGTAGATGTGAAGGAGAAGCAGAAGCAGCTGGTGGAGCAGCTGGTGGGGTTGATCAGTAGTGTGTGTGTGTGTGTGTGTGTGTGAACCCAGGTAGATGTGAAGGAGAAGCAGAAGCAGCTGGTGGAGCAGCTGACGGGGTTGATCAGTAGTGTGTGTGTGAGAGAGAGAGAGAGAGAGAGAGAGAGAGAGTGTGTGTGTGAGCGAGAGTGTGTGTGAGCGCAGGTGGATGTGAAGGAGAAGCAGAAGCAGCTGGTGGAGCAGCTGATGGGGTTGATCAGCAGTGTGTGTGTGTG
>CM060628.1:34017367-34322367 GCA_030578275.1 Meda fulgida
GAGATGCTGAAAGGAGCCTCGGTCAGTCGAGAGGTGCGCGTTGGAGTCACTCAGGTGAGACTAAAGCCAACTCACTCACTCACTCACTCACTCACTCACTCACTCACTCACTCACTCACTCACTCACTCACTCACTCACTCACTCACTCACTCAAACGCGCACTCACTCACTCACTCACTCACTCACTCACTCACTCACACACACACTCACTCACTCACTCACTCACTCACTCACTCACTCACTCACTCACTCACTCACTCACACGCGCACACACGCACTCACTCACTCACCCACGCGCACACACACACGCGCACACACACACACACACTCACTCACTCACTCACTCACTCACACACGCTCACTCACTCACTCACACACACACGCGCACACACGCACTCACTCACTCACCCACGCGCGCACACACACGCGCACACACGCACACTCACTTACACTCACACGCACACACGCGCACACACGCACACTCACTTACACTCACACGCACACACACGCACACTCACTCACTCACACACACGCGCACACACACACGCGCACACACACGCACACTCACTCACTCACTCACTCACTCACTCACTCACTCACTCACACACTCACTCACTCACAATCACACACGCGCACTCACTCACTCACTCACGCACGCACGCACACACACACACACACACTCACTCACACTCACTTACACTCACACGCACACACGCGCACACACGCACACTCACTGACTCACACACTCGCTCACACGCGCACACGCGCACACACGCACACACGCACACACACTCACTCACTCACTCACTCACTCACACTCACTCACACTCACTCACTCACACTCACTCACTTACACACTCACACTCACTCACTCACACACTCACGCACACACACACGCACACTCACACACGCACACACACACGCACACTCACTCACACACACACACGCACACTCACACACGCACACACACACGCACACTCACTCACTCACTCACACACACACGCACACACACGCACGCACACACACACTCACTCACTCACACACTCGCACACTCACTCACTCCCTCACTCACACGCACACACACACGCACTCACTCACTCACTCACTCACACTCACACACACACGCACACTCACTCACTCACTCACTCACTCACACACGCACACTCACACACACACACACGCACACTCACTCACTCACTCACTCACTCACTCACACACTCACACACACACGCACACTCACTCACTCACTCACTCACACTCACACACACACGCACACTCACACACACACGCACACTCACTCACTCACTCACTCACTCACACGCACACTCACTCACTCACACGCCAACACACTCACTCACTCACTCACTCACTCACTCACACACTCACACACTCACACACACACGCACACTCACTCACTCACTCACTCACTCACACTCACACACACACGCACACTCACACACGCACACACACACGTACACTCACTCACTCACTCACACTCACACACACACGCACACTCACACACACACGCACACTCACACACACGCACACTCACTCACACTCACTCACTCACTCACACTCACACACACACGCACACTCACACACACACGCACACTCACTCACTCACTCACTGCTGGTCCAAAATTTGTCATTATATTTCTGGTCTATTATATTCCATTTTTACACGCATATTACACAGTTTACACACATTTCACAATTTACACACATTAAAATAATATATTTGTGCTGGTGCCTATGAAAATATTTCTGTACAAATGAAATGTATTAATTGTATATTTAATCAAATATATGCAATAATAATATATTAAAATTATTTTTAAAAATTTAGTTTTACTCTGCCTATTTTTTTTACTCCATTTAGGGGGGCGCTCTGTTCAGAATTTGACCACGTCATGTTAGCTCTGAACAATCTGCCCTCTGTTTGTGCATTTGTTTGTTTGCGTGTGTGAGCAAGAGTGACAAAGTTTGTATTTCTCTTGGTTTCTTTTTTTATGTAATTCGTCCCCCTTTTCGTCTGCGGGTTTTGGTTTCAAAGGTTGGCTCACTCCTGGTAAATGTCGGCACATAACAGCTAATAAGCGGCATCTAGCTGCAGACCGGTGGCACCGAGGCGATGTAACTTACAGTATTTTGGTATGAACATTCACTCGCCAGTGTGGCGGATAGCCTTTTGAGAATTACTCGCCAAACGGAAAATCTACCCGCATGTGGCGCTTGGCGGGTGTTAATTTCAGGCCCTGCATGCGGGGAACCAGATCTGCCTCTGGAATACTTCAAGAACATAACCAATGTTTGAAACCATTAACATTTGTGCATACAGACATGTAAGCGGAGAAAAAATATTCAGACACACTTTTCTTCTCCATTGTGTCGTATATCGAGTGAAACGCTTCTGTGCCGAGCAAATGTGGGCGGGGCTTGATTGTGTCTGTGGGGAATTTATTGGATGGTTGTTGTTTGCTATTGGCTGATCTCATGTGAGTGACATGTTATAGCCCTGCCCACATCATCAGAGAAGAGATGCTGCAAGAGGAACTTATTCTGATTCAAGATTACTCGAACATGAGAGTTAAAGTCCCCCTGTGGTGAAAATCCAGCTTTTAATGTTGTTTATGTGTCTATGTGGTGTTATTAATATGCTCTAAGACACACATGTGTAAGTTCCTAAGTCGACAGCATTGCTGAGTATTTTCTGCTTAAAACTGCAGTGAACCAAAGACAGTCTCAAAAACACGGTTTGAAATCGCTGGTGTTTCTGACGACACAAACTACTCATTTGCATATTCATAGAACCGCGTATACTAAATGAGGCAAGGAGTTACATTCAAGCTATTTTAAGGCATGAAGACATTATTTTCAAGGAAAAAAACGTTTAAATGTGTCATTTTGATGGGATAAAATGATTGACTACAGGGGGACTTTAAACAAAAATGATGATCTGCTCTGCGTGATGATTTGATGAGCTGGTGTTTGGCATCATAACTCCTACAATGCTGTGGGTTTATCTCAGCCATGACCAAACTCTGTTTTATTTTAAACTCTTTTATTCACTGCATTACATGTGTAATCATCTCTCCGTGCAGGCGTATGTAGTGTTCGTCACGACTCTGGGCGGCCAGTGGCTGGAGCGTAACTTTGCAGTGTTTCTGTCTCACCTGCTGGAGCTGGTGGCTCACCCGCGCGCCACACAGACTCACGTGGAGGCCGTGTATTCCCGCCGCTGCGTGTCCTTCGCCTTGCGGGCGACGCTGGGAGGCCTGCTGGGAGAGAAAGCTCAAATCGCTGCTGCCAAGGAAATCTGCCTGGCCATCAGCAAACAGATGAGAGCTGTGGGTAAGATGGAGATCACACGTGGCAGATTATCAGAGTAATTCACAGTCAGTGATGCTCATTCGTCTGAAATCCCATTTGTCCTCGGTTAATGGGCTTTTTGTTCTAGGGCTGTGCAATGATTAATTAATGCGATTATTCGTATCTTAATTATGGAAACACAAACTTTTATTTTGGAATGCGTTTAATCGCTGCACATCCCTTATCCTTATTAGATATGAATCATCTTTTACGTCAAATTCTTACATATAATTAATAAATTTAATACGAATAATAGGATGTCACACTCTTAAAAATAATGGATCCAAATGGGGGTTTTCGACATTTTTGGTTCCTCAGAACCTTTCATTGATCAGTTCTTAAAAGAACCATGTTTTCTTTGTGTGAAAACATTTTAATATTTTAAAGAACCTTTTATTTACCTTTTAAGTAGATGGCAGCAAGTCACTGTCTTAATATGTGAGTCATTGAATCATTTATACAACCGTTTTATTCAAAAGCCTGATTCATTCAAGAACGAAGCAAGTGAGCGGCTGGAATTAACGCAATTAGTTTTTTAGGGAGTAACGCAATCTTGTAACACACAACATTTAAAAGTGAGCGTCCCCAACACTGGTCCTGACAGCGATGAGTGGTGGATCGCTCCGTGTGAATGAAGACGCTCATGACTGTGCTCTCTCCCACACAGAGGCGGTGGTTAACGACCCGAGCAGCGAGAGCCGCGCCGGAGCCGCTGACGTGTCGGCTAGTCAGCATGTGATGGTGTGCGCGCTGAAAGAGCTGGGCAGTTTGGTCCAGAGTCTGAGCGCTACGGCCTCCCCGCTAATCCTGGAGCCGTCCGTCGGTAGGAGAAATGCACATAACCACAACATGTAGCAGTCGAGTACAAAACCAGACAAACATTCCAGGTGGCATGTTTATCAAAAGTCTTTGTATATTTGTATTTCATTACCATGCTAAATTACACCCTGACACTTAATTTTAGTAGCACTTTTCTAGTGCCATTTTTGGCAGAAATACTGTATTTTAGGCACTTGTAATTGCCATTGTCTGAGAATCCATGCGTCCCAACATGCTCCATTTCTTTCTTCTGAGCCGTTCCTTTTCCCGTTTTCCTTGTTGCTTGCATACTTTGGGTCATTAGCATTTTGAAAGGTCCACTTATGATTCAGCTTTAAAAAAAATAATTATAAATAGAGATGGCTACACTGTTTTGTATAAATATGGAATTTGTCAAATATATGTTATGATGAAAAGTTTGTCACTGTTTGTTTTGGCAAATGTCCATGTCTCATTCAACCCTCAAAGTCTTTCCTCATTTATTTATACATTACATATATTTAAAATGTAAAATGTTGTTCCAAACCCTTAAGACTTTTGTTCATCTTCTAAACTTATGCTCTAAATTTCTGTCCCTCCACTGACAGTCTGTTCACCCAAAACCCTGATGCTTCAAGACGAGATGGTAAAATAAATCCATATGAATGGAACGTTTTAATCCAAGTCTTCTGAAGAGACATGATCACTTTAGTAGTAGTAGTAGTAAGTAGTATTAAACCCTTTATTGTCACTTAGTCACAAGTACCAGCGAAATTAGCCATCTACCTGTCCATACAAACATACAATATGACAACGGGGTAGACAGGGCAGGAAGACAGGGAATTAAATACAGCATGACGTGAGGAGAAAAAAAATAGGCAACCCCCAGACTATGCTCTCTTAGGGAGTACAGTGTGGGAACAGTAAAAAAAACACCTCAGCAACATTAGCACATAATCAGTACACTCTACAACTTGAACAAGACTTGCAACAGGGGTGGGGAGTGGGGATGGAGGTAGCCCAGCACAGGCAAGCAGCCATCCGGTCCTGCAGCCATTCTCGGCGCTGGTCACAGACCCGCCTGTCAGACTGGGGGTACAAAGCGGCAAAGGCGAGGGATGTGGTGTGGGGTGTGTATATCTGTATCTGTGTAAGAGTTCATGTGTGTGTAGGCCTGGAGAGTCGCTAAGCCAGCACCATAATCTAGGTGTCTGAGTCCGCAGGATTGACATAGCGATACACAGCAAGTTGGCATGGAGACAACCTTGATCAGGTCCAGACAGAGTCAACAATCAGCAGGTGTCCGGGGAGTCGGGGAAGGAACGCAAGAGAGGCTCGCTGCAGTGCTCTTCCGGGGGAGTTGTTCCAACAGCGGCCTCGGCCAAGGCCAGTGCTGGTTGTTGGGTGCTGAGACCGATAAGATTGGGATTGTAAGGTCTTGGGGCGAGTAGCCGCATCAATTTACACAGGATATTCTCCTGGTCCATTTTGGTCTCTGAAACGATCCATTTGCCTTTGCAAAGCTGTGAGTTTCTCCATGATGTTATCCGTATTATGGTTCATAGACCCAGTCTGAGTGCAGACAGCTCTGCCCACCGCTTCAATCATGACGGGCAGCCTTGTGAGGCTTTGGACAGCTGTCGCCGTCTGCTTAATTCCTCGATACATCAGGGCAATGCCTAATCCAATCAGCAGAAGATGGTTCCGAATAGATATCTTCAACGCCCCATCGTCCAGACACACGACCCGCCACCTCTCCCACGCGTCCATCGTGTAGCCAGCTGCAAACGCTCCGGCAGGGCAGTCAGGTTCCCCGAACCCAAGCTTCTCGTTGAGGAGATGGTGTCACTTGCGTTGAGAGACCAGTTGATCAAATCCATGATTTCTTAGTTCGGAGAGCAGTGCTGAGAGAGTCTCTCAAAGTACAAGATAGTAGACTAGACGTGACGAGAGGAGCAAAGCAGGGGAGGGAGAGGGAGAGAACATGCGACCGCCTTCGTTGAGAGCAGAGAGAGAAGATTAACAGATTATGATTAACAGATATAACTTTATATGATTAACAGATTTAATTAAGGCTTTTATTCACATATAAACATAATGTACATAGAGCTCATCAAGTATGGTAAACAAAAGCTCGAGAGCTAATGAGGATTGTTCAAGCCAAAAAACGGTTGAGCTTATTTTTTCCATATTTGATGTTGAGTTCTTTTACAATCTCTTTGGACAAAGGCGTCTGCTAAATGACTAAATGTAAATGTCTTTATGAACTTTTTTAGCTTGAAAGTTTTGATTACATGGACTTTCAATTGAGGGACAGAAGTGTTTTGGATTTCATCAGTCCCCCTGTAGTCAATAATTGTATTCTTTAAAACTCATCTTTGATCACTAAAATGACACATTTAAATGTTTTTTTCCTGTAAAAAAAACTCTTCATGCCTTAAAATAGATTGAATGTAACTCGACACCCTTGCCTCATTTAGTACACGCAGTTTTTATGAATATGCAAATTAACCCCGCCTCAACTCACTTAGACCAGCTTAGAGATCCATTTGGCCAACGTACTGAGGTAAACTCTGCCCAGAAAGTTAGCTCTTTACAACGTCAGACACATAATGGCAATTAAAATGATTAGCCTTTTGCTTGACTGTTATCAAACAGCTAATAATGTGTTGTTAATGTTACACAAACTTTGTTCCCGTTTGCCATCTCAGTCCACATCATACACCCGCTATATTGCTAAATCTACCCGATTTCTTTAAAAAACAAAAACAAATAAATACTCACTGGGATAACCTGGCATTTCTCGACACTCCTGCTTGTTCGCTGTTAATGATATGCGAACGCCCGCCCCCCTCGTGACTTGATTACCTACAAGGTAGTTTGAAACACCAGCGATTTCAAAGCGTGTTTTTGAGACTGTCTTTTGTTCACTGCAGTTTTAAGCAGAAAATACTCAGCAATGGTGTTAACTTATGAATTTACACATGGTTCGTCTTAAAGCATATTAAAAACACCACATAAACAACATTAAAAGCTGGATTATCAGCACAGGAGGTGGTGAGAAAGATGAACAAAAGTCTTATAGGTTTATAACGATATGCGGTAGAGTAAATGAAGACTCTTGTGATGACTCTACCCCTTTAATTAATTCATGCCGACCCCGTTACGTTAGCAGCATAATCCGCTCACTATCTGGCCGTCCTGTGATGATGTGTGCAGGTTTTCTGGAGACGGTGACGTCTGTGCTGCTGCACCCAAGTATGGCGGCTCGTCTGTCGGCTGCCTGGTGTCTGCGTTGCGTTTCTGTCGCTCTTCCACACCAGCTCACGCCTCTGCTGGACCGCTGCGCTGAGTGCATCAACAACCTGAAGAACTCGCCTGAGGCCGTGAGCGGTTACAGCTTCGCCATGGCGGCTCTGCTGGGAGGAGTCCATCAGTGTCCTCTGGGCATCCCACACTCCAAGGGCAAGGTCTGAGTCTCCACTGCCTCCCTCCCGACCCCAGTCTGCGTCTCCACTGCCTCCCCTCCCGACCCCAGTCTGAGTCTCCACTGCCTCCCTCCCGACCCCAGTCTGCGTCTCCACTGCCTCCCTCCCGACCCCAGTCTGAGTCTCCACTGCCTCCCCTCCCGACCCCAGTCTGCGTCTCCACTGCCTCCCCTCCCGACCCCAGTCTGCGTCTCCACTGCCTCCCCTCCCGACCCCAGTTTGTGTCTCCACTGCCTCCCCTCCCGACCCCAGTCTGCGTCTCCACTGCCTCCCCTCCCGACCCCAGTCTGTGTCTCCACTGCCTCCCCTCCCGACCCCATTCTGCGTCTCCACTGCCTCCCCTCCCGACCCCAGTCTGAGTCTCCACTGCCTCCCCTCCCGACCCCAGTCTGCGTCTCCACTGCCTCCCCTCCCGACCCCAGTCTGTGTCTCCACTGCCTCCCCTCCCGACCCCAGTCTGCGTCTCCACAGCCTCCCCTCCCGACCCCAGTCTGAGTCTCCACTGCCTCCCCTCCCGACCCCAGTCTGAGTCTCCACTGCCTCCCCTCCCGACCCCAGTTTGTGTCTCCACTGCCTCCCCTCCCGACCCCAGTCTGCGTCTCCACTGCCTCCCCTCCCGACCCCAGTCTGCGTCTCCACTGCCTCCCCTCCCGACCCCAGTCTGAGTCTCCACTGCCTCCCCTCCCGACCCCAGTCTGAGTCTCCACTGCCTCCCCTCCCGACCCCAGTCTGAGTCTCCACTGCCTCCCCTCCCGACCCTAGTCTGAGTCTCCACTGCCTCCCCTCCCGACCCCAGTCTGCGTCTCCACTGCCTCCCCTCCCGACCCCAGTCTGCGTCTCCACTGCCTCCCCTCCCGACCCCAGTCTGAGTCTCCACTGCCTCCCCTCCCGACCCCAGTCTGCGTCTCCACTGCCTCCCCTCCCGACCCCAGTCTGCGTCTCCACTGCCTCCCCTCCCGACCCCAGTCTGCGTCTCCACTGCCTCCCCTCCCGACCCCAGTCTGCGTCTCCACTGCCTCCCCTCCCGACCCCAGTCTGCGTCTCCACTGCCTCCCCTCCCGACCCCAGTCTGAGTCTCCACTGCCTCCCCTCTTGACCCCAGTCTGCGTCTCCACTGCCTCCCCTCCCGACCCCAGTCTGAGTCTGCACTGCCTCCCTCCCGACCCCAGTCTGAGTCTCCACTGCCTCCCTCCCGACCCCAGTCTGAGTCTCCACTGCCTCTCCTCCCGACCCCAGTCTGAGTCTCCACTGCCCCCCCTCCCGAACCCAGTCTGAGTCTCCACTGCCCCCCCTCCTGACCCCAGTCTGAGTCTCCACTGCCTCCCTCCCGACCCCAGTCTGAGTCTCCACTGCCTCCCCTCCCGACCCCAGTCTGAGTCTCCACTGCCTCCCCTCCCGACCCCAGTCTGAGTCTCCACTGCCTCCCCTCCCGACCCCAGTCTGAGTCTCCACTGCCTCCTCTCCCGACCCCAGTCTGAGTCTCCACTGCCTCCCCTCCCGACCCCAGTCTGAGTCTCCACTGCCTCCCCTCCCGACCCCAGTCTGAGTCTCCACTGCCTCCCCTCCCGACCCCAGTCTGAGTCTCCACTGCCTCCCCTCCCGACCCCAGTCTGAGTCTCCACTGCCTCCCCTCCCGACCCCAGTCTGAGTCTCCACTGCCTCCCCTCCCGACCCCAGTCTGAGTCTCCACTGCCTCCCCTCCCGACCCCAGTCTGAGTCTCCACTGCCTCCCCTCCCGACCCCAGTCTGAGTCTCCACTGCCTCCCCTCCCGACCCCAGTCTGAGTCTCCACTGCCTCCCCTCCCGACCCCAGTCTGAGTCTCCACTGCCTCCCCTCCCGACCCCAGTCTGAGTCTCCACTGCCCCCCCTCCCGACCCCAGTCTGAGTCTCCACTGCCCCCCCTCCCGACCCCAGTCTGTGTCTCCACTGCCCCCCCTCCCGACCCCAGTCTGTGTCTCCACTGCCCCCCCTCCCGACCCCAGTCTGAGTCTCCACTGCCTCCCCTCCCGACCCCAGTCTGAGTCTCCACTGCCTCCCCTCCCGACCCCAGTCTGTGTCTCCACTGCCTCCCCTCCCGACCCCAGTCTGTGTCTCCACTGCCTCCCTCCCGACCCCAGTCTGTGTCTCCACTGCCTCCCCTCCCGACCCCAGTCTGTGTCTCCACTGCCTCCCCTCCCGACCCCAGTCTGAGTCTCCACTGCCTCCCCTCCCGACCCCAGTCTGAGTCTCCACTGCCTCCCCTCCCGACCCCAGTCTGAGTCTCCACTGCCTCCCCTCCCGACCCCAGTCTGAGTCTCCACTGCCTCCCCTCCCGACCCCAGTCTGAGTCTCCACTGCCTCCCCTCCCGACCCCAGTCTATTTATATTTAAAGGATAGACAAAACCAGTGAAATTTCAACTGATTTGAGTTCTTGTCATAATTATTACCATTTTTTAAACTATAGTGAATAAACTGTGATAATGTGAGATATTTTCAAGGTGTCTGAATAAATTTTGGTTTGACTGTACAATGACAATAATATTCCACACAGAGCCAGTAGTTTAACATTCCTTTAAATGTACAACATTAGAAGAATGTGTATTCGTGCGTGCAGAAATACGAGACTCCTGTAGAGAAACACCTGTATCTGAAAGCTGTAACAGAGCCTGACTGTGAGTGGTGTGTTTCAGATGGTGGTGAGTATAGCTGAGGATCTGCTGCGATCGGCAGCGCAGAACAGCCGTCTTTCTCTCCAGCGGACTCAAGCCGGCTGGCTGCTGTTAGGAGCGCTCATGACCTTAGGTGAGTCCATCCACATCGGTCCTGGCATCAAGTCACCTTTATTTATAGCGCTGTATAACAATACAGATTGTTTCAAAGCAGCTTAACAGAGAAAATGGGAAAATAATCCAATAAAGTTTATTTCCAGAAGAAAATAGCGTCACAGTCCAGCTTTAGTAAGCTCAATGATGTTTAATTTCTGTTGTAAAAAAGTTATTAATTTAGTTCATTTATATTTATAGCCGCTCTGGAGAAAACCGTGATGTCATCGTTCAGTTCTCATATAATGGCATTGGCAGGCAGATCAATAATATTGTTGAATATTAAATGCGTTCAGCAATCCAGCTGTTAACATGTAAGCGATGAATTATGTATATAATCCTTCTTATTACACGGCTACTTGCCACATACAGTAGTGGCCTAAAGTGCTGTCTAAAGGGGATGTTTTCTTTAATGACACCAAAAGTTTTGATTAACCCATGAACATATGAGGAAAATGTTATATACAGTGCAGTTGAAAAGTTTGGGATCGGTAATTATTTAAAAAATGCTTAAATTTAAAATAGAAAACAAATAATATTGTGAAATATTATTAGAATGTAAAACAGCTGTTATCTATATGTTATCTATCTATTTCTGTGATCAAAGCTGTATTTCAGCATCATTACTCCAGTCTTCAGTGTCACATGATCCTTCAGAAATCACTCTATGATGAGTTTCTATTTTCTTCAGGATTCTTTGAATGGAACAATAGAATAGATTTGATTAATAGAAAGTTCAAAAGAACAGCATTTATTTGGAATGCAATCTTTTGTAACATTATAAATGTCTTTACTGTCACTTTTGATCAATTAAATGCATCCTTGCTGAATAGAGTATTCAGTTATTTAATTTCTTTCTGAAAAACAAAACAAATTCTTACTGACCCCAAACTGTTGAACGGTAGTGTATAATGTTACAGAAGTTTTCTATTTCAGACAAATGCTGAGCTTTTGAACTTTCTATTTATCAAAGAACTGTTTCAACACTGATAATAATCATAAATGTTTCTTGAGCATCAGATCCTCATATTAGAGTGATTTCTGAAGGGTCATGTGACACTGAAGACTGGAGTAATGATGCTGAAACTCAGCTTTCATCACAGGAATACATTACACTTTACTAGATATTCACATAGAAAACAGCTGATTTACATTATAATAATATTTCACTGTTTTTACAGTATTTTTGATCAAATAAATACATCCTTGGTGAGCAGAAGAGACTTCTTTTAAAAACATAAAAAATCTTACCGATCCTAAACTTTTGAACTGCAGTTTATATATTTTTAAATAGTTGAGCTAAATTATTTGGCAAAAAAGGCAAACCGCTACAGTTTTTAATTTACTATGCAAAAAAAAAAACTGCATAGAAGAACTAAAAGCTGACAGGAAAAAGCAAACATCGACCATGACGTAATCCATTATTAATATTTGGTTGGTTCTCTCTTGTTTGTGCTTTTTTTCACAATTTGTCATGTTTCATTGTGTTATTATTACAAATAAAACAGTCGACTCAAAGCACAACTACGCAAAATTGCTGCCGAACCTTGTACACATTTTTAATAATACTTGAAAAAGGATGAAGATGTCAAATTTTCCTAGGCCGGACATCACTTTTCTCCACTACTGTATGAGAATAATTAGATATGAAAGCTATTTTATTAGCTCACTAAACGTGAAGCTTTTGTGAAGAAAAAGTTTTGAGCTTTGAGTCTAGAGAACGAACAACTTCAAACAAGATGGACATTTAAAGGATAATTTACGGTCTTGGCGCTTATTGCACACCACGTAAATAACGACGGGGACATGAAATATTGATTTGAGAAGAAACTTTTTTTCAAATCGTACCCGTTTATTATCTTTTAATCCATTACGGTGTACACAACAATCCTTCTAGTAACAAGACAAACAGTATATATTTTAATCATATTAAATTGGTGTAATATTTATGAATTTCATTGTGCTTATCCATTTGGTTGTCAGTGCAGCGTTCTTGCAGAGAGACTCCGCCCACACGCTCTTCTGATTGGCTGTGATTTATTTTGTCCCATCTTGAAGTCGTGTTGTATCTGGTGTGGACAAACGGATGTCACTGGAATCTTGGAATCTGATTAGAATACGGAGTGAAGCATCTCTCCTGAAAAAAGAAGAGGCTCAGAAGCACAGTGTGTTTCTGGCCTAAAAGCATTTCCCGATGGCAGTAATATTAGCAGTCGTGTTGATTCATCTCCTCAGGACCGTCTTTGGTGCGTTACCACCTGCCCAAGATGCTGCTGCTGTGGCGTAACGTGTTCCCTCGCTCCCAGAAGGAGCTGGAGGCGGAGAAGGCCAGAGGAGACTCCTTCAGCTGGCAGGTGATGCTGGAGGGCCGTGCCGGAGCCCTGTGCGGTAAAACACCTCACATCATCCCTGCATGGCTTTCTCTGCTCTGTTTATATACGCATCATGGAGACATCATGTTTCTGCTTCCTCACAAGCCATGCGCAGTTTTGTGGCCCATTGTCCAGAGCTGCTGACGGAGGACGTGATCCGCAGACTGATGACGCCCATCGAGTGCGCCATGACCATGATGTCCCAGTGAGTGTGACGCAGTGCAGGATTTACAGTAAAGACATGTGCTCAGCACTATTTCTGTTCGTTCGAAGGAAAATCAGCAAGCCTGTGTGTTAAATTGATAAAACGTGACCGTTTATAATGTCACAAAAATATTCTATTTCAAATAAATGCTGTTTTCTTGAATATTCTATTTATCAAAGAATCCTGAAAAATAAAAATGTATGACAGTTTTCGCACAAATCTGTAGCAGATTTGAACATTGCAAAGACTCACACGCTCTTCTGATTGGCTGTGATTTTTTTTTTAAATTAATTTGGTTGAGTGCAGTACACTTGCTGAGAGACTGTAATCATAAATGTTTCTTGAGCATCAGATCATCATTAGAGTGATTTCTGAAGGATCATGTGACACTGAAGACTAGAGTAATGATGCTGAAAATTCAGGAATAAATTACACTTTACTAGATATTCACATAGAAAACAGCTCTTAAATTGTAATCATATTTCAGTTTTTACTGATCAAATAAATGCAGTGTTGGTGAGCAGAGGAGCCTCTTTAAAAGCATTAATACATCTCACTGACCCCACTGTTCCTTAAACATCAAATTTATTCTGACGGGCTGTGATTTTGTATCTTCAGGCTGTATGTTTGAGTGAGGGCTGATATATGAGCTGATGATATTTTCCACAGTACTGTGTGTTTGAGTGTAGTTTTGTGTGGCAGTGTTCCTGCAGTGATCAAGGTTCACGGAGCTCATCTGAAGGCCAGCGCTGCCATGGTGCGCCTGCGTCTCTACGATATACTGGCTCTGCTGCCGCCCAAGACATACGAAGGCAGCTTTAACGCTCTCCTGCGCGAGCTGGTGGCCGAGTTCACGCTCACGGATAACTCCGCCAACACCACCACGTCTCTGCTGCGCTCGCTGTGCCACTACGACGACAGTGTGCTGATGGGCTCCTGGCTTCAGGAGACCGATCACAAGTCCATCGAGGATCAGGTGAGATGTGCAGAGACCAGTGTCCTTCACTGCAAACAAAGGCTTCTCTGACTTAGGATTTTTGTCCAAATCCTGTCCAAAAATATTTAAATCAAGATGCATTTACTAGATGAGTAAAATGACATAAGATAAGTCTTGTTTTCTGGGGAAATAAATAAAAATTAAGTGTTTTTGCTTAAACAAGCAAAATTATCTGCCAATGGGGTAAGATTTGTTTCTGTTTGAATAAATATATATATATATAATTTTTTTGCAGATTATTTTGCTTTTTTTAATCAACAACTCACTTAATCTAGATTAATTCCCACGGGGAGGAGACGCATGTGAACCATCTTCCGCTGACTGGGGATTATAAAGAAATAAATAATTATAAATAATAAGATTATAAATAATCAGTCTCTGTCGATCCAGTAGATCTCTGCGCTCAAATGATCAGTTTAAAAGGTAAAGGGGATCAGGCATTCTCAGGCTACATTTACACGTGGCCGGCTATTTTCATAAACGGACATGTCACCCTCTCCGTTTTCAAAAATAACATTTGCTCCAACAATAATGCGACTGCGACTCTGAATGCATCCATGATCACCAAAGCCAAATGAAGATGTAAACATAGTGCAAGTTCTGTCGCATCTGTGACGCCGGCTGCCTAAAACTCAGCTTTTATCAGTTTACATGCAAACGAAGTTCTCCAGAATCTCCACTCTGGCCAGAGTTTTTAGAAAGAACCGTTTTCAGAGGTGAATTCTCCGTTTGCGTGTTAACGAAGGGCACAAACGAAATGTCTCCGTTTTTCAAAATAACCATGTGCGTGTAAAGGCCTCTGAGTGGCCTTCCTCTGTCTGTAAATCTTCTCCTACATTGAGTGTATTTCATTCGAAAATGCAGTGTATGTCATATGTTTACATGTTTTATGTGTTGGTTTTTATTTAATCTTTTTCTGTACAGCACTTTTGTTCCACTTGTGGTGTTGAAAGTGCTTTATAAATAAAGTAGAGTTGAGTATTAAGGGGATTCTGCTCAGGTTCTGGCGTACGCACCGGCTTTATAAGTCTGAATATTTTTTGGCGCACGTCATTTTTGTCTTACGGGCGCGCATGCACTTTTAGCGGATCCCACACCGCTTCTAAACGATTCCCCTGGTGTGTTTGTGTCCGCCAGCTCCAGCCGAACAGTGCGTCGGGCAGCGGCGCGCTGGAACACGACCCGTCCTCCATATACCTGCGTGTTCCTGTGGGCGAGGCCGTGCCCGGGCCGCTGCCGCTCGGCGTGTCCGTGATCGACGCCTCCGTCGCCCTGTTCGGGGTCGTGTTCCCTCACGTCTCCTTCAAGCACAGGTGCGCTCATTCACTGAGAATATACTCATACTCATATAATACTCACACTTCCCTGGGTGTTCCTGCAGCCAGACTCATTCAGTACAACCTCAAGTTTGTTAATGATTAGTTAACTTGAAGTGTGCGGTTACACTTTATTTCAACGTGTCATTGTTACAGTGTAATTATATAAGTGCTGAGTAATATTAAGCAACTATACATTATAGGATTATAGGATTAGGATTTGGTTGAGGGTTAATTGCATGTAATTGTGCATAATTTACTGTTATTACTATGGTAAGTACATGTAACATATGTAACAGACACTGTAAAATAAAATGTTGGCAAGTGTGCTTTTTTGGAACAAGTATATTTTAGTTGTAATTAATTTGTAGTAAAGCATAACTTTAAGTGTATTTAGTTTACTTTTGTGTGCTAAATTGGAACAACTTCAAGTATACTTTAAGTATATGCCTGTGTGGGGACTATTACATGTTTTATTAGTGATATTAAAGTGTACTTTATTTGTGTTACAAGTACATTACAAATTCACTACGAGTGTCTTTGAAACGTACAAGTGATATACCATAAGTGTTTTATATCTGAGTAAAAAGTATATGCTCAGTAATACCTTTGGCTTATTCCACATACTACAAATTGCTCACTTTGTCTTCAATAACAAATGCACATTTATAAAGAAATACTAGATTTTACAATTACTCAACTATACTTTGTACAATAGGATCATTTTCAGCACGCAGTTGAAACATACCTAAAGTATATTTAATGGGTTTCAATGGGGGTTTTCTTAAGATTCTGAGAGGAACTATTTTGTAAAATCGATTTATTAAAGGAAATGGGGGTGAAATAGTAAAATTTCTATTAAAATACACACCTGTGTTAAAATGTATGTAGTTAACAATTTGATAAAAAATGAAAAAACACTGAAAAAGACAAAAATGTCCATAAGGTCTCACAAGGGTTAAAATCTTCAAAGTAATAGTGCCACATTTCTTCATTTTTGTCATATGACATTGTGTTGTGCAACAACATTTTTACCTTCTCTTTCTTTCTGTATTTCATGTGACATTTTGGGAAACGTGAATATTATATAAGTCTATATATACTGTAAGTCCAGCTGTATATTAAAGATCAGACACTACCATTCAAAAGTTTGTGGTCAGTAAGATTTTTTTTTTTTACATAAATTAATACAATTTATTATACAATTTACAAGGACACATTAAATGGATCAAAAGTTACAGTTAAGACATTTATAGATTCTATTTTAAATACATGCTGTTCTTTTGAACATTATATTCATCAAAGAACCCTAAATAAATATGAAGTTAATAATCATGAATGTTTCTTGAACACTTTACTAGATATTCACATAGAAAACAGCTGATTTACATTATAATATTTCACTGTTTTACTGTATTTTTGATTAAATAAATAGCCTTGATGAACAGAAGAGACTCTTAAAAACTATTTAAATTGTTCCATACTTTTGAACAGTAGCGCATGTTGTGCTAGGCTGTGGTTTTGTTGCTACAATAAAGAGACAATCTTCAGTCTTGTTGCATGAGATCGTAGCATTACTGTTGGGATTTATTTCATGTCCTGTTGTTTATTCCAGGTTGCAAATGCTGGATCACTTTGCGGAATGCATTAAACAGGCTAAAGGAGTCCGTCAACAGGCCGTCCAGTTAAACATATTCACTGCAGTGCTGAGCGCTCTCAAGGTGTCAGTGTTGTGATGTTCATAACCCTACAGTAGAGTAGTTTAAGGGTAGTAATAATGCTGGTGTGTTTGTGCAGGGTCTGGCTGAGAACAAGAGCAGTCTGGGTCCAGAAGAGGTGCGTAAGTCGGCCCTGGCGCTGGTGATGGGCGCGCTGGACAACCCGAACCCAATCCTGCGCTGCGCGGCGGGCGAGGCTCTGGGACGCATGGCACAGGTCGTCGGAGAAGCGTCCTTCATCGCCCGGATGGCACAGCACAGCTTCGACAAGTACACACACACACACACACAACTATTTTTGCACATAACAATAAACGTAAAATTCTGTAACTTTCAAGTTCACTTTTTAAAACGTGAAGTGTCGTCTTTGAAAAGAGATCAAACTTAAGTCTGCGCTTTAAAGAATTCAAGATATACAACAGTTTAAGTTTAAGATGCTCAAAAAAGTGAATAAATGGATTATAAATACAGCATAAATATAATTTAAAATCATAAAATCCCCTAAAAATACAAAATATAAAATAAAAAACATTATCAAACTAAAATATTGTACATTCATTTCATTGAAATAAAATAATACATTTCAGTCATTTTTGACCGACATGTGAAACTTACTAAACGATAAGCGTTTTTTCCTTGAAAAAAAATGTCTTCATGCCTTAAAATATCTTGCGGTCGTGGCAGAAGCGTCTTCATCGCCCGGATGGCACAGCTTCAACAAGTACCCACAACTTCAGCAGCGAGATATATATATATATATATATACAACATTTCTTGAGTAGCTGGTCCAATTTCAAATTGATACAGGCTCCTTACAAAGTCTTAAATTTAGTTTGATCCAATTTAAGGTCCTAAAAAGTCTTCAATATCTGAAATGGTATAAGAAAAGTCTTAATTATCATTTCAAAAGGTCTTACATTTAGGACGAGAAAACAGGAATAGCGATAAAAGCGATTATCGACTTCAGAAGGCTGTGATTTAAATGAATGCGAGCGCTGGGCTTTTGTTCCTTCGGACATGTAACTTGGTCGTTCCAAAAATAGGATCGTTGTTGTAAACAGTTTATTCTGAAGCAATATTACCATTTAGTGTTCTATCAGCTTTTACATATTTAAATGTGCCTATTTGTGATATTTAGCTCGAGGAGGTAAAGGTTTTTATTCCCTAATCTTATTAAACTTATGTTTCATCTTTCATTTCAAATCCTTAAATTTGATCAATAAATTGAATTAGAATGACACTGATTGGCTGTTACCAATCAAATAATTTACACTGACAAATTACAACTGGATTAAATAATGTTATGAGATTGTTTAAAAAATATATGTATATTTTTTTTACATTTTGTAAAGAATGATTCTTTTAAACACTAGACCACCAGTAGGTGGCGGCAGGGGACCGCCTTAATGAGCGAGTCATTCGTTCAAACGATTCGTTCAAGCGGTGAAGCATTCAGTGGTAAACCCGATCGAGTGTTTCTGTGAGATGTGCTATAGTTCTGCTGGGGTCTTTGATTGGAACTGTTTTCTCTGCTGATATGGAACAAAAATGTGTCAATATTGTGTCAAAGGGATTTAATTTGAAGTACTTGTTCATTGAATAGTCGTTTGAAATCAGTGGCACATTTTCAATGGTGATGGTATTCAGGAAAACAGCTGGGCGTGTGATGTTGCTTAACTGTATTATATGTTGTAAATATAAACATTTATATTCTTATATTTTCTTTACCGCAGTATGTAAACTGAGTTTCTTTGTGTGTGCTGCTCTTTTTTTATTTCTTCTCGAGAGCCTCAACAGCGCAACCTTGTACACAATTATACATTATTTATATTGATCCGCTATAGATCACCACTTACACTGAATGTAATAAATCACAGTGGTTCTTGGGTTTTGGTGATTCCCTAGTTATCTTATCTTCATCATGATGCCTAATAAAGTAGTGTTTATAAGCGCAGCGGCTTTGTTTACAGAGGGAACCAGGTCACCGCTGTATTTCTGCTGTTCCATGCGTTTGTTTGTTTGTGGCAGTGTCCTCATGCTTGTTCTGCGTGTGCTCCTCTGCACAGGCTGAAGTCTGCGCGTGACGTGGTGTCCAGGACGGGCCACTCTCTGGCGTTAGGATGCCTGCACCGGTACGTGGGCGGCATCGGGTCGGGCCAGCACCTGAAGACTAGCGTTAGCATCCTGCTAGCCTTAGCTCAAGACGCCACGTGCCACGAGGTCCAGGTGAGCGTCGACAGTAGGAGTTCCTGGTTTAGTGCGGCTCTGATGAGCTGTGTTGGCGGTCACTCGTTACAAGTAACTTGAGTTACGGAATCAGATTACTTTTTCAAGTAACTACTACATTAACGCATTACTTTTAACATTTAAAACAAAATATGTTACTTTCTGAAATAAGTAATGCTAGTTACTTTGTTTTCCCATTTATTGACTGGCAGCTCTCCTGTCCTCCTGACAAATCGAAGTGCAGAGGAGTGCGTGTGTGCGTGTGTGCGTGTGTGCGTGTGTGTGTGTGTGCGTGTGTAAACATGATGGTTATTGTAGTGCAAGACTAAATGTGAGCATTTACTCATCTCACTTGCACAAAAAAAGATTAAATATTCCTCAAAATGAAGAAAATCTGTAAAAATCAGAATACTCTTCAAACCTCCAATAACTAAATATGTTAAATGAAATTTTACTTCTGACCTTCAATGATTTGGTTAAACCATAAGCAAAAATGACTAGATTTTGCATCTATTCTTCTGTGATCCAGAATAACAGCAGCTGAAAGGTTTGCTAGTGCGGTAACGGTTGTTAAGGGAGTAGGGCAGTGTTGTAATTGTGAAGTGCGTCTGCTGATGAGCTGCTCTGGTGTTTCAGACGTGGGCGCTGCACTCTCTGGCTCTGATCGTGGACTCCAGCGGGCCGATGTACCGGGGCTATGTGGAGCCCACGCTGTCTCTGGTGCTGACGCTGCTGCTCACGGTCCCGCCCTCACACACAGAGGTGCATCAGTGTCTGGGCCGCTGCCTCGGGGCGCTCATCACCACCGTCGGCCCAGAACTACAGGGTATACACTATCTATTTGTGCTTGAAACATGCCAGGGTTTCCTCAATATATTCACGGAAAAAGTCCTTTTTCATGTCTTAGAGGTGAAAAAATACAATTCTGTTAGTGAACATCACGACTCCGCCCACAATTCTGTTAGTGAACATCACAACTCCGCCCACAATTCTGTTATTGAACATCATGACTCCGCCCACAATTCTGTTAGTGAACTTCATGACTCCGCCCACAATTCTGTTAGTGAACATCACAACTCCGCCCACAATTCTGTTAGTGAACTTCATGACCCCGCCCACAATTCTGTAGCAAACATCTTGACTCAACCCACAATTCTGTTAGTGAACATACCAACTCCGCCCACAATTCTGTTATTGAACATCATGACTCCGCCCACAATTCTGTTATTGAACATTATGACTCCGCCCACAATTCTGTTAGTGAACACAACTCCGCCCACAATTCTGTTAGTGAACTTCATGACTCCGCCCACAATTCTGTAGCAAACATCTTGACTCCACCCACAATTCTGTTAGCGAACATCATGACTCCGCCCACATTTAGATGAATATGTAAATATGAGCTGCTCTTTCCTCTCGATAACAGAATAAACACAAGAACGATAAGAACAGCAGTTCAGAAAGCATCTGATCATAGTGATGTGGAGATGTTTGCTCCAGCTCTGAGATTCAGATCTACAGTCACGTCACGTTTATTCGTACAGCACTTTATACAATAGATTGATTTAAAGCATTAGCTTTACAGTAATAAACATGACAAACAGTGTCAGAGTCTCTTTCAGTTAGAAGTGCAGCTTCAGTTTCTGCTGTAAAGCGGCTCTCCAGTGTGTTCGTGTTTTTACTCGCATCTTTTTACTTTGTTTTGCTTGAATGTTTAAACAAATCAGGCTTAAAAATGCATGCAAATGATAAACTTTCAGGTGAGTGTAACCGCGACAATTTACAATTTCTACTGGTTTATCAGGTCTACCAGTATATTGCTCATCACTTTCTGCTTTATATATTTCACAGAATGCTGATTCCCTTTCCCATTCATAACAGGAGATGTGCACATTGGATGTGTTGTTAATTCTGCTAAAAGATAGCTCAAATGATTGGATGCATGTCCAACGAGTGCATCACATATATGCAGCGCTGAGAGTTTCTGGTTATTCCCCAGGTAACGGCAGCAGCGTGTCGACGATCCGCTCGTCGTGTCTGGTGGGCTGTGCCATCATGCAGGATCACTCGGACTCTCTGGTGCAGGCGGCGGCCATCTCGTGTCTCCAGCAGCTGCATATGTTCGCGCCGCGACACGTCAACCTGTCCAGCCTCGTGCCCTGCCTCTGTGTAACACCGCCGAGCCGATATACCTCCACATTCACATTCAACATCTACACATCATCAGATTAAAGCAGGAGTTCACTTCAGAGTTAAAACTTCCTGATTATTTACTCTCCCCCACGTCATCCGAGATATTCATGTCTTTCTTTCTTCAGTCGAAAAGAAAATTGAGTGAATCACTCCAGGATTTCCTCCATATAGTGTCTTCAATGGGGTCCAACGGGTCGAAGGTCCAGATGTGAGTTTCAGTGCAGCTTCAAAGTCTCGACACGATCCAGCCGAGGAATACGAGTCTCATCTAGACAAACCAGCGACTTTTATAACTAAATACACATTTATATACTTTATACCACTAATGCTGGTCTTGCACTCGCTGTGATGCGCCACACATTACGTCATCAGGGTGGAAGGTCACGCGTGTTCCGGTTCAGAAATGTAGAATAGAGTGAAAAACTCAAGTTTTCTCCTCAAACTTCAAAATCGTCCGACATCAGTGTTTTATCTTTAATTTTTTTTTGTAAATGGCGTTTGACTCAGTCTTCGCACGTTTTCTTTGTAAACATTAGATCTGTTCTTCCGCCTACGTCACGCTTGACCTTTCACCCTGATGACGCAATCTGTGTCGCATCACAGTGAGTGGAGGACCAGCATTAGTGGTATAAAGTATATAAATGTGTATTTAGTTATAAATGTCGCTGGTTTGTGTAGATGAGACTCGTATTCCTCGGCTGGATCGTGTCGAGACTTTGAAGCTGCACTGAAACTCACATCTGGACCTTCGACCCGTTGGACCCCATTGAAGACACTATATGGAGGAAATCCTGGAATAATATCCTCAATTTTCTTTGACTGAAGAAAAAAACACATGAATATCTTGGATGACGTGGGGGAGAGTAAATAATCAGGAACTTTTAATTCTGAAGTGAACTACTCCTATAAATGTGCAAATATGAGTGTATGGAGAGCACATGTGATTTTTGCACAATCCATAGTTCGGTGCCGGTGAGTGACGTGTGTGTGTGTGTGTGTGTGTGTGCGCAGGTGCATCTGTGCAGCTCTCACCTGCTGTTACGGCGGGCCGCTGTGGCGTGTCTCCGTCAGCTGGCTCAGCGAGAGGCTCCTGAGGTGTGTGAATACGCCATGAGCCTCGCCAGGAGGGCTGGGGACGCCAAAGACAACTCTACCATCAGTGCGTACCCTGCTCCGTAGCATTCACTGTAGTTATCTGCTCCAATCCCAGCACAACACACTCTTTGATGGGTTGATCTGTATGGGGTGAATTTAGTTTAGTTAGTTTGTTTTGAGGTCATGTTTTTCTGCTGGTCTGCACAAGGTAAGCTATGTTTTATAAATAAGTTGTGTACTAAATTTGGTGCTTGAAAATCACTTTCTTAAGCCACTTTAAGCGTATTATACGAGGAAGAACGCTTGATTACAGTGCCATTGTCGGTTTTAGTAGACTAATGCCATCTATTGGTATCAGGTTGTCTTAGACAAGTGTGTGTGTTATCTCAGAATAAACCCCCTTCAGGTGTGTGTGTGTAATCTCAGAATAAACCCCCTTCAGGTGTGTGTGTGTGGTATCTCAGAATAAACCCCCTTCAGGTGTGTGTGTGTTATCTCAGAATAAACCCCCTTCAGGTGTGTGTGTGTGTGTGTGTGTATGTTATCTCAGAATAAACCCCCTCAGGCTGATGTAGACCTGATCCTGATCACCCTGTCGGGTTTATGCTGAGATAACAACCGGCCGAATGTACATTATTCCTTACTTATTGAATATACTGAGTATTTGACAGTGTCATTGTTCCTCCAGATCTGAACATCACAGAGACTGGGCTGGAAGGTGTTCTGTTCGGGATGCTGGACCGGGAGACGGATCGCAAGTTGTGCTCGGACATTCACGACACATTGGGTCACATGCTCTCGTCTCTTGCTGTGGAGAAACTTCCTCACTGGCTCAAACTCTGCAAAGATGTGCTGGCAGCGACTACAGGTGACACACACACACACACACACACACACACACACACTGGCTGGCTGAAGCTAACCATAACAGGTTAGGCGGGATAATATTGCAATCCTCTCTGATTCTGCAGGGTAGGATAACAAGAACATATCTGAAATATGGCTGCAAGCCTATGAACAATGTAGGAAAGCTAATACTGGCTTTTGGGTGATCGATAAATAAATATGGGAATGAATATGTCATTATTCATCTCAAGGCAGCTTAGTGTTGATTCTCTTCCGTTCAATAACTGTGTAAAGCAGTGTTTTTTATTTTGACAGAACTAAGAACGCCAGCATCTGAACATTTCCAACTGTGCTGTGTTATGTCTAGTTTGCCACGGTCATATTCATCTCATAATGAGTTCATTAACAAGGGCCAGGTGAGTGAGATGAATCAAAGAAACGCATGGGAAACTGAAAACGAGCAAACCGAAGGTGAACATGATGAAAGACAGTTATGTGCTTGAAATGGTCTAAAATCATTTATATCGGCCACCCTGCTCTCTAAGATATCAGGAATCAAAATATCAATATCGGTTTTCTGAATTTTTCTATATCAATCAAGCGTCCTGCAACAGAGCGCTTGTCAAATACAAAATTTTGTTAATAATAATCATCATCATGGTTGCAATTTATTGCACTATAGTACATGCACTTACAGTGTAATTACCCAAGCAAGCACTGAGTAATATAAAGCAACTTTATGAACTAGGGCTGTGCGATTAATTAACGAAAGCGTAATAAAGTTTTTACCTGCAGAACGCATGATTTCTGCTCACAGTGTGTCTGCTGGCGTATCTGTGTTTCTATGTGAATTGGCTGGCTTTGTTTAAATGTTAATTGAAATGACACTGTATCTTTACATTCGGAAACACAGTTTGCATCTTTACGACAGTGAATCCTTTGTGTCACTGTTCTAGTTTCTGTTATGTGAGAGACTTATCAGTCTGTTGTTTTTGATTGTTGCTGTTTACCCATGTTCTAGAGAAATGTTACAGCTTTGTGAAATTGAAAATGCAACCTAACCCTAACTGATCAAATGTAAGTCGCTTTGGATATAAGTGTCTGCCAAAACTGCTCAGATGAACAGCGCACTATTAACCCAGCTGCGTTTCCACCGAGATTTCCCGGAACAATTTGTCCCTGGAACTTTTTTCCCCCAGACCTGTTGCTGTCTGCGTTTCCACCGCGGGCTAGAGTAGCGTGAAGATTAGGCAAATTAGTCCGGTGACGCGCACTACTTTAACGTTCCCGCTGGATTTCTTCCTCTGAGCTTAATAAAACCTGAACCTCGTCGTCGCTCCTTCGATCATATTTTTTAAACTCCAAGGCTGATTCGAATAGCAAACAACTGTTTCTGCACGCACCGCAACAGATGGTGGTTAAAATTAAATACTGTTTGGAGTCGACCAATCAGCATGTTCAGCGCCCGAGTCCCACCCCTCATTTCCCGAACTTTGATAAAGTACTACCTTGTGAGCAGGGACTTTCTGACGGGGAAATATTTACCCAAAGCTTCATTTACACCCTACTTCCTTAAAGGTGCTGTGTAACTTTTTCACTCTACTAAAGCATAAAAATACCATAATATGTTTGCAGATATTGAGGAAACATGCTAAGTTCACATACTCGTTTCTCTGAAAAACGACCATGTGAGCGTCGAGTCTGAGGAGCAGGAGATGGGAGAAACAACGATATTTTGAATTCGGCTGCAGTGCCTATCCCGACCACTAGTTGTTATTTATTACAGACTGCACCTTTAAACACAGAGTGCCAGCCTAAAGTCCCTAGTTCCTGGGGAAAGTTGGTGCGGTGGAAACGCGGCTCTAGACTGTGAGAGCGTCTCCGTCGGCCCTTCTCATACGGTGTTGTTGTTGCAGAGGTCGGTGGGACTGTTGCGTCTCACAGCCGACGGAAGGAGGACGACGACGACTCTGAGAAGAAGGATGAGATGGATGATGACATCATGTTCACGTCTCTGGGTCAGGATGAGAAGGCCAAGCCGTCCGTGGCACCCCGCTGGGTCACGCGAGTGTTCGCTGCCGACTGCCTGTGCCGGATCATCCATCTGTGTGAGAATGCAGACAAGGCCCACTTTGACCTGGCAGCTGCACGGCTCGCCAAGACCAAAAACCCTGAAGGTAAACGTCTGAAGGTCTCGGTATACTCATGGCGAAGTTCTTTTCCGTTCTTTCCTTATGGGTAAAACTAAATTTGAAATACCTTTTGCCTAACATCTTGACTCCGCCCACAATTCTGTAGCGAACATCCTGACTCCGCCCACATTTAGATGAATATGTAAATATGAGCTGCTCTTTCCTCTCAATAACAGAATAAACACAAGAACGATAAGAACAGCAGTTCAGAAAGCATCTGATCATAGTGATGTGGAGATGTTTGCTCCAGCTCTGGGATTCAGATCTACAGTCACGTCTCGTTTATTCATACAGCACTTTATACAATAGATTGATTTAAAGCAGCAGCTTTACAGTATTAAACATGACCAACAGTGTCAGAGTCTCTTTCAGTTAGAAGTGCAGCTTCAGTTTCTGCTGTAAAGCGGCTCTCCAGTGTGTTCGTGTTTTAACTCGCGTCTGAACAGAAGAAATGAAGATTTACAGCTCAAAGAAGGCGGAGCCTCAGAGCCACACCCACCTATTACATCATCACCTCCAGAAACGAACTTCAATTTTGCCTGATTTTGTCAGGAAGTACATCACACCAGTATATCGAGGCCTTTTTTATTTTTGCTTGAACTTCGTCGGTCATGAATTGTTTCTGCTTGACGTGAACCGAAGTGATTTAGTAAATGACTGGATGTGTTGTACCTTCCGCAGGGGACTTCCTTGTGCTGCACTTGTGTGATCTGATCCGCATGGCGTTCATGGCAGCGACGGACCACAGCAACCAGCTGCGCATGGCAGGCCTGCAGGCGCTCGAGGACATCATCAAGAAGTTCGCAGCGGTGCCGGAGCCAGAGTTCCCTGGTCATGTGATCCTGGAGCAGTATCAGGCCAACGTTAGTTCATTATGTGACGCGTTCAAATGTTGCATGTCAAATGAGGTGATCACTAGCACCCAGGATTCACCAAACCCATGTCCTGATGATGTGATGTTGTGTTCAGGTTGGTGCTGCGCTCCGACCAGCCTTTTCCCAGGACACCCCTTCAGACATCACTGCTAAAGCCTGCCAGGTGACCTCACTGCACCACATGCCGGTCTGAAAGGGGCCTTATGATGCTTTTCAGTGTTTCTAGGGATATGACGGTTAGGATATTCTCCCACCGGTTAATCGACGCGTGACAAAACCGCTAATACCGGTAACACAGGGGCTTTTAAATCAAAAGTAAAATGTGCGATTTCGCCCCATGTCCCCATGTGCGAGCATTTTCAGTTCATTCCTATGAAAAATGCTCTGTAGTTTAGTTTCGCTTTCAAACTAGCACCAATTTGGGGGTGGATTGCTTGAACGGTTAGTTCATTAAAAACACAACAACAAAACAGTACAATGACAAATTCGCTTAAAAATGCACTTTTACATTTCGCTTTGACACCGAATATTCCTCCATTATTTTGTCAGTCAGTTCCTCGCTCTCGTGATGAATGAGATCTGACTCCGGCTGCTGATCGGTGCTGCGACTCTCGCTCGGCTCACGATTTATTAAGCAGACACGTGCATATGGAGGTAATATGATGCCATGAATCGCATGCGCAGGGTAAGATTTGTGAAATTGTACAAAAGATTGCAAGTGTAAATTAAATTTGCATGCGCAAGAGAAGATTTGTAAAGGTGTAAATCGCCTTTCAAGTGCAAGCAAAAAAATATTTGCAGCATTTTACTGTTATTCGTAAGTGTAATTCATGTAATTTGAAGCTGAAGCTTCATGCTAACGCAGATCTGTATTCTTCTTACTTTCATCTTTCCTCACTTACACTTTTGGCACGGTTGCTCACAAAAGAACTGCAAGCCTGTGAAAAGCAATTTGCTAACGGAAACAACAGAGTCAGGAACTGCAAAACAGATTGATCGCGTAAAATCAACCTTTGTGTAAAAAAGTTAACTGTTGCAAATGTCTAACTGGCTTGTTGTGTGCATGAGGCAAAACAGTTCCCGGAATTACCCGATTTGTACAGTTGCGGCTTGTTTTTTTAGCTGCACTTCCAGTTTTGGCACGATTCTCTCACTCACTGAGTTCTGCAAGCGAAGAGGAGGGCAGGGCCACCTTCATCATGCAGCCAATCAAATGACACTCGATTTACTCTGATCTGATTGGTTCAATAAACACGCCAGTCACCAAAACACATCATTATCTTCATTTGGCTCAGCATCGTTCTCATTGCTGAAATGGTACTTTTAAATGCACACATAAATGTTAAATAAATAAATAAATAATGATTGCTTAATAGGCTGTCAGCCTAATGGAAGTTCATACTGAACTTCGAGCTGGTGGTCAAAATGCTGCAAATATTTTTTCTTGCACATGAAAGGAGATTAACACCTTTACAAATCTTCTCTTGCGCATTAATTTACGCTTGCAATCTTATGTACACTTTCACAAATCTTACCCTGCGCATGTGATTCTTTATGGCATCATATTACCTTCATACGTGCAGTTTTTAGTGTCTGTTCTCTAACTGAACTAAATGATTTTATTAAAATAATCTAATCGACGGTGGTGCGGTGGGCAAGGGATGAACGCCGTCAACACCGACTATCGTAGCAAGTCTAGTGTTTGCCCTATGCTTCAGTGTGTAACAGGGGTGTGGCAGCCATTTTAAAAGTGTTTGGGGGCATCTGTCAGGAGCTGTTCTTCAGTGTGTGCCTCTGCTGTGTGTGCAGGTGTGCAGTGCGTGGATAGGCAGTGGTGTGGTCAGTGACCTGAACGACCTGCGGCGCGTGCACACACTGCTGGTGTCGTCTCTGGACAAGCTGCAGGCCGGCAGATCCTCCAGCCAGCTGTACAGCGAGAGCGCCACCACCATGGAGAAGCTGGCAGTGCTGAAGGCCTGGGCCGAGGTACATCTGTGCAGGGTTAAACATGCCATTATCATTGTTCTAAAGCCTCTAAATGATCAACATGATCTCATAGACCTGTCATACACAATCTCCTACAGTCCTTTTGTGTCTGATTGATAGAAAATTGTCTGATTTAGAAAAAGTATTTTAGTATTATTTTACAAACGTCCCTCAAACATGTCTTTTTGGAGTGAAATATTTAATGATTTTTATCAATTAAATGTAAGAATAACTAGTAACACTTTTATTTTAGTGTCCTTGTTACATATATTGCATGTACTTACCATAGTAAACAGTAAACAACAGTAAATGATGCATAATTACGTGCAACTAACCCTCAACCAAACCCTAATCCTATAGTAAGTACATGTAGTTGCTTAATATTACTCAGTACTTAAATATATAATTACACTAACAATGACACCTTAAAATAAAGTGTAACCAAATAACTTTTATATTGTTAATAATATTTAAAGATGACTGTTGCGACTTCTGTTTACTTGATTTTTACAAATAAGAGTCACAAATATGATAATCAGGCTTTTGAGGAAGGTTTATTTGTTCATCTCTCAAACATAATTGTATTGCACTTCATTGTTTTATATCTACAGAGCTTTGATCATAAAACTAAGCATTTAAATATCATCTTACTAAGACATGTATGATATTTATTTGCATTTTATGCAAGTATCTGCTGTACTGCTATAAAGATCTCACTGATTTACATTACAAGCATCAGAATTTCATCTTACTTTTTGTTCATATAAATATCAGCATCTGTATATTTTTGCTCAGCAACTGAGCAGTTTTTTCCTCCATGTTCTCACTATGTATAAAATATGATAAAAACAAACATGCAAAGTCTTATTTTAGATTTTGTCTGGAGGTTCAATGAACTGTTCCATTTTTTTTTAAAATATATATATTTCTCTGACTTATTTCAAGTCAGGCTTTACGGGGTTGAAATAAATTCCATCATTATTATCATTGCCTCTCTCTCTGTGGTTCAGGTGTTTGTGGTGGCTATGAAGATAAAGCAGGAGTGTGAGTCTGGGCCGGTGCGTGCTGCAGCTCAGGGTGAGGAAGAGGAGGAGAAGGATGAAGGAGATGTTCTTCCTCCAGACAGTCTGATGACGTTGGTTCAGCCAGAGCTGCCATCTCTGAGCCGTCTCTGGCTGTTGGTGTTGAGAGATTATGCTCTACTCACTCTCCCTGCGGAGTTCTCCAGCCAGCTGCCGCCCGAAGGTACACTCAAACACCAGCTCACTGAATACGTAGATCTAATTCAAGAACTCCAACATCAGCTCACTCAATACCTAGATCTAATTCAAGAACTCAAACATTAGCTCACTCAATACCTAGCTCTAATTCAAGAACTCCAACATCAGCTCACTCAATACCTAGATCTAATTCAAGAGCTCAAACATCAGCTCACTCAATACCTAGATCTAATTCAAGAACTCAAACATCAGCTCACTGAATACCTAGATCTAATTCAAGAACTCAAACAACCGCTCACTCAATACCTAGCTCTAATTCAAGAACTCAAACATTAGCTCACTCAATACCTAGCTCTAATTCAAGAACTCAAACATCAGCTCACTCAATACCTAGATCTAATTCAAGAACTCCAACATCAGCTCACTGAATACCTAGATCTAATTCAAGAACTCAAACATCAGCTCACTCAATACCTAGATCTAATTCAAGAACTCAAACATTAGCTCACTCAATACCTAGCTCTAATTCAAGAACTCCAACATCAGCTCACTCAATACCTAGATCTAATTCAAGAACTCCAACATCAGCTCACTCAATACCTAGATCTAATTCAAGAACTCAAACATCAGCTCACTCAATACCTAGATCTAATTCAAGAACTCCAACATCAGCTCACTCAATACCTAGATCTAATTCAAGAACTCAAACATCAGCTCACTCAATACCTAGATCTAATTCAAGAACTCAAACATCAGCTCACTCAATACCTAGCTCTAATTCAAGAACTCCAACATCAGCTCACTGAATACCTAGATCTAATTCAAGAACTCAAACAACCGCTCACTCAATACCTAGCTCTAATTCAAGAACTCAAACAACCGCTCACTCAATACCTAGCTCTAATTCAAGAACTCAAACATCAGCTCACTCAATACCTAGATCTAATTCAAGAACTCAAACATCAGCTCACTGAATACCTAGATCTAATTCAAGAACTCAAACAACCGCTCACTCAATACCTAGCTCTAATTCAAGAACTCAAACATTAGCTCACTCAATACCTAGATCTAATTCAAGAACTCCAACACCAGCTCACTCAATACCTAGATCTAATTCAAGAACTCCAACATCAGCTCACTGAATACCTAGCTCTAATTCAAGAACTCCAACATCAGCTCACTCAATACCTAGATCTAATTCAAGAACTCAAACATTAGCTCACTCAATACCTAGTTCTAATTCAAGAACTCCAACATCAGCTCACTCAATACCTAGATCTAATTCAAGAACTCAAACATCAGCTCACTCAATACCTAGATCTAATTCAAGAACTCCAACATCAGCTCACTGAATACCTAGATCTAATTCAAGAACTCAAACAACCGCTCACTCAATACCTAGATCTAATTCAAGAACTCAAACATTAGCTCACTCAAAACCTAGCTCTAATTCAAGAACTCAAACATTAGCTCACTCAATACCTAGATCTAATTCAAGAACTCAAACATCAGCTCACTCAATACCTAGATCTAATTCAAGAACTCAAACATTAGCTCACTCAATACCTAGCTCTAATTCAAGAACTCAAACATTAGCTCACTCAATACCTAGATCTAATTCAAGAACTCCAACATCAGTTCACTGAATACCTAGATCTAATTCAAGAACTCAAACATTAGCTCACTCAATACCTAGCTCTAATTCAAGAACTCAAACATTAGCTCACTCAATACCTAGATCTAATTCAAGAACTCAAACATCAGCTCACTCAATACCTAGATCTAATTCAAGAACTCAAACATTAGCTCACTCAATACCTAGTTCTAATTCAAGAACTCAAACATCAGCTCACTCAATACCTAGATCTAATTCAAGAACTCAAACAACCGCTCACTCAATACCTAGATCTAATTCAAGAACTCCAACATCAGCTCACTGAATACCTAGATCTAATTCAAGAACTCCAACATCAGCTCACTGAATACCTAGATCTAATTCAAGAACTCCAACATCAGCTCACTGAATACCTAGATCTAATTCAAGAACTCCAACATCAGCTCACTCAATACCTAGATCTAATTCAAGAACTCAAACATCAGTTCACTGAATACCTAGATCTAATTCAAGAACTCAAACATTAGCTCACTCAATACCTAGCTCTAATTCAAGAACTCAAACATCAGCTCACTCAATACCTAGATCTAATTCAAGAACTCAAACATCAGCTCACTCAATACCTAGATCTAATTCAAGAACTCAAACATTAGCTCACTCAATACCTAGCTGTAATTCAAGAACTCAAACATGAGCTCACTCAATACCTAGATCTAATTCAAGAACTCCAACAGCAGCTCACTCAATACCTAGATCTAATTCAAGAACTCAAACAACCGCTCACTCAATACCTAGATCTAATTCAAGAACTCCAACATCAGCTCACTGAATACCTAGATCTAATTCAAGAACTCCAACATCAGCTCACTGAATACCTAGATCTAATTCAAGAACTCCAACATCAGCTCACTGAATACCTAGATCTAATTCAAGAACTCCAACATCAGCTCACTGAATACCTAGATCTAATTCAAGAACTCAAACATCAGTTCACTGAATACCTAGATCTAATTCAAGAACTCAAACATTAGCTCACTCAAAACCTAGCTCTAATTCAAGAACTCAAACATCAGCTCACTCAATACCTAGATCTAATTCAAGAACTCAAACATCAGCTCACTCAATACCTAGATCTAATTCAAGAACTCAAACATTAGCTCACTCAATACCTAGCTGTAATTCAAGAACTCAAACATCAGCTCACTCAATACCTAGCTGTAATTCAAGAACTCAAACATCAGCTCACTCAATACCTAGATCTAATTCAAGAACTCAAACATTAGCTCACTCAATACCTAGCTGTAATTCAAGAACTCAAACATCAGCTCACTGAATACCTAGATCTAATTCAAGAACTCCAACATCAGCTCACTGAATACCTAGATCTAATTCAAGAACTCCAACATCAGCTCACTGAATACCTAGATCTAATTCAAGAACTCCAACATCAGCTCACTGAATACCTAGATCTAATTCAAGAACTCAAACATCAGTTCACTGAATACCTAGATCTAATTCAAGAACTCAAACATTAGCTCACTCAAAACCTAGCTCTAATTCAAGAACTCAAACATCAGCTCACTCAATACCTAGATCTAATTCAAGAACTCAAACATCAGCTCACTCAATACCTAGATCTAATTCAAGAACTCAAACATTAGCTCACTCAATACCTAGCTGTAATTCAAGAACTCAAACATCAGCTCACTCAATACCTAGCTGTAATTCAAGAACTCAAACATCAGCTCACTCAATACCTAGATCTAATTCAAGAACTCAAACATTAGCTCACTCAATACCTAGCTGTAATTCAAGAACTCAAACATTAGCTCACTCAATACCTAGCTGTAATTCAAGAACTCAAACATTAGCTCACTCAATACCTAGCTCTAATTCAAGAACTCAAACATCAGCTCACTCAATACCTAGATCTAATTCAAGAACTCAAACATCAGCTCACTCAATACCTAGATCTAATTCAAGAACTCAAACAACCGCTCACTCAATACCTAGATCTAATTCAAGAACTCCAACATCAGCTCACTCAATACCTAGATCTAATTCAAGAACTCAAATATCAGCTCACTCAATACCTAGATCTAATTCAAGAACTCAAACATCAGCTCACTCAATACCTAGATCTAATTCAAGAACTCCAACATCAGCTCACTCAATACCTAGATCTAATTCAAGAACTCAAACATCAGCTCACTGAATACCTAGCTCTAATTCAAGAACTCCAACATCAGCTCACTCAATACCTAGATCTAATTCAAGAACTCAAACATCAGCTCACTGAATACCTAGATCTAATTCAAGAACTCAAATATCAGCTCACTCAATACCTAGATCTAATTCAAGAACTCCAACATCAGCTCACTCAATACCTAGATCTAATTCAAGAACTCAAACATCAGCTCACTCAATACCTAGATCTAATTCAAGAACTCGAACATCAGCTCACTGAATACCTAGCTCTAATTCAAGAACTCCAACATCAGCTCACTCAATACCTAGATCTAATTCAAGAACTCAAACATCAGCTCACTGAATACCTAGATCTAATTCAAGAACTCAAATATCAGCTCACTCAATACCTAGATCTAATTCAAGAACTCCAACATCAGCTCACTCAATACCTAGATCTAATTCAAGAACTCAAACATCAGCTCACTCAATACCTAGATCTAATTCAAGAACTCGAACATCAGCTCACTGAATACCTAGATCTAATTCAAGAACTCCAACATCAGCTCACTCAATACCTAGATCTAATTCAAGAACTCAAACATCAGCTCACTCAATACCTAGCTCTAATTCAAGAACTCAAACATCAGCTCACTCAATACCTAGATCTAATTCAAGAACTCAAACATCAGCTCACTGAATACCAAAATTTAATTCAAGAACTCAAACATCAGCTCACTCAATACCTAGATCTAATTCAAGAACTCAAACATCAGCTCACTCAATACCTAGATCTAATTCAAGAACTCAAACATCAGCTCACTCAATACCTAGATCTAATTCAAGAACTCGAACATCAGCTCACTGAATACCTAGATCTAATTCAAGAACTCAAACATCAGCTCACTGAATACCTAGATCTAATTCAAGAACTCCAACATCAGCTCACTGAATACCTAGATCTAATTCAAGAACTCAAACATCAGCTCACTCAATACCTAGATCTAATTCAAGAACTCCAACATCAGCTCACTCAATACCTAGATCTAATTCAAGAACTCAAACATCAGCTCACTGAATACCAAAATTTAATTCAAGAACTCAAACATCAGCTCACTCAATACCTAGATCTAATTCAAGAACTCAAACATCAGCTCACTCAATACCTAGATCTAATTCAAGAACTCCAACATCAGCTCACTCAATACCTAGATCTAATTCAAGAACTCAAACATCAGCTCACTGAATACCAAAATTTAATTCAAGAACTCAAACATCAGCTCACTCAATACCTAGATCTAATTCAAGAACTCAAACATCAGCTCACTCAATACCTAGATCTAATTCAAGAACTCCAACATCAGCTCACTCAATACCTAGATCTAATTCAAGAACTCAAACATCAGCTCACTCAATACCTAGATCTAATTCAAGAACTCCAACATCAGCTCACTCAATACCTAGCTCTAATTCAAGAACTCAAACATCAGCTCACTGAATACCTAGCTCTAATTCAAGAACTCCAACATCAGCTCACTCAATACCTAGCTCTAATTCAAGAACTCCAACATCAGCTCACTCAATACCTAGCTCTAATTCAAGAACTCCAACATCAGCTCACTGAATACCTAGATCTAATTCAAGAACTCCAACATCAGCTCACTCAATACCTAGATCTAATTCAAGAACTCAAACATCAGCTCACTGAATACCTAGCTCTAATTCAAGAACTCCAACATCAGCTCACTCAATACCTAGATCTAATTCAAGAACTCAAACATCAGCTCACTGAATACCTAGATCTAATTCAAGAACTCAAATATCAGCTCACTCAATACCTAGATCTAATTCAAGAACTCGAACATCAGCTCACTGAATACCTAGATCTAATTCAAGAACTCGAACATCAGCTCACTGAATACCTAGATCTAATTCAAGAACTCAAACATCAGCTCACTCAATACCTAGATCTAATTCAAGAACTCAAACATCAGCTCGCTCAATACCTAGATCTAATTCAAGAACTCAAACATCAGCTCACTCAATACCTAGATCTAATTCAAGAACTCAAACATCAGCTCACTGAATACCAAAATTTAATTCAAGAACTCAAACATCAGCTCACTCAATACCTAGATCTAATTCAAGAACTCAAACATCAGCTCACTCAATACCTAGATCTAATTCAAGAACTCAAACATCAGCTCACTCAATACCTAGATCTAATTCAAGAACTCGAACATCAGCTCACTGAATACCTAGATCTAATTCAAGAACTCAAACATCAGCTCACTGAATACCTAGATCTAATTCAAGAACTCCAACATCAGCTCACTGAATACCTAGATCTAATTCAAGAACTCAAACATCAGCTCACTCAATACCTAGATCTAATTCAAGAACTCCAACATCAGCTCACTCAATACCTAGATCTAATTCAAGAACTCAAACATCAGCTCACTCAATACCTAGATCTAATTCAAGAACTCAAACATCAGCTCACTCAATACCTAGATCTAATTCAAGAACTCCAACATCAGCTCACTCAATACCTAGATCTAATTCAAGAACTCAAACATCAGCTCACTGAATACCAAAATTTAATTCAAGAACTCAAACATCAGCTCACTCAATACCTAGATCTAATTCAAGAACTCAAACATCAGCTCACTCAATACCTAGATCTAATTCAAGAACTCCAACATCAGCTCACTCAATACCTAGATCTAATTCAAGAACTCAAACATCAGCTCACTCAATACCTAGATCTAATTCAAGAACTCCAACATCAGCTCACTCAATACCTAGCTCTAATTCAAGAACTCAAACATCAGCTCACTGAATACCTAGCTCTAATTCAAGAACTCCAACATCAGCTCACTCAATACCTAGCTCTAATTCAAGAACTCCAACATCAGCTCACTCAATACCTAGCTCTAATTCAAGAACTCCAACATCAGCTCACTCAATACCTAGATCTAATTCAAAAACTCAAACATCAGCTCACTCAATACCTAGATCTAATTCAAGAACTCAAACATCAGCTCACTCAATACTTAGATCTAATTCAAGAACTCAAACATCAGCTCACTCAATACCTAGATCTAATTCAAGAACTCCAACATCAGCTCACTCAATACCTAGATCTAATTCAAGAACTCAAATATCAGCTCACTCAATACCTAGATCTAATTCAAGAACTCAAACATCAGCTCACTCAATACCTAGATCTAATTCAAGAACTCAAACATCAGCTCACTCAATACCTAGATCTAATTCAAGAACTCAAACATCAGCTCACTCAATACCTAGATCTAATTCAAGAACTCCAACATCAGCTCACTCAATAGGGCGGGGCTTGATTGTTTCTGTGGGTATTGATTGGATGGTTGTGGTTTTCACTCAGTGTTTTAACACTTTCAGTATATAGATTTCACTCAAAACATCAGGTCACTCAATACCTAGATCTAATTCAAGAACTCAAACATCAGCTCACTCAATACCTAGATCTAATTCAAGAACTCAAACATCAGCTCACTGAATACCTAGATCTAATTCAAGAACTCAAACATCAGCTCACTGAATACCTAGATCTAATTCAAGAACTCAAACATCAGCTCACTCAATACCTAGATCTAATTCAAGAACTCCAACATCAGCTCACTCAATAGGGCGGGGCTTGATTGTTTCTGTGGGGAATTGATTGGATGGTTGTGGTTTTCACTCAGTGTTTTAACACTTTCAGTATATAGATTTCACTCAAAACATCAGCTCACTCAATACCTAGATCTAATTCAAGAACTCAAACATCAGCTCACTCAATACCTAGATCTAATTCAAGAACTCAAACATCAGCTCACTCAGTACCTTCGATTGCTTGCTGTATAGGCACCATCGCGCGCGAAATAATTGGCAATATGTTAATATAATAATCTCTTAATTCCGCAACTTCTCAATTAAGGTTGCTATGATCACGTTTAGGCGTTCAAAGCTACAGTCCGTAGCTCCTCTTCTGTCGCCATCTCTGTTCGAAATCTGCAATTGCAGTTATTCACGGAATTATCAACTTTACGTGGGTTGTGCCTCGGCACGGCACAGCGCGGATGAACACAGATTCTACTTTTTGAAAGTATGACCAACATAAGCATTTTCACTGGAAAATGTAATCTGAACAAGTAACATCCACTTTTGTTCTGACCAACTGGGAAAAAAGCATTGCAGTAAATCGCGCTGATTAAATCTAACGATCAGTTATATCACGTCAAACCGTGCAAATTATACTTTGTTCTGAAATTGTTAATCTTAACAACATCAGCATTGCGTGACTGCATTTAATGTGTATTGGGGCTACTGTAGTTCAGTACTCCGTAACTGTATGAATTAAGCGAGCAAGTACGCTACAGCCACTGAAATGTCTGACCAGTCCAGCAGAAAAATGTCCGTCTCTGCGTTCGTTTTGAACCCCTTCAACTATCCAACCGTCTCCATTGATTTGCATTGCGAGAGGCTGCCTCCTTGTCATGACTTATAACAAAAAACAAAACAATGTTTAAAAGCTGTTGTGAGACAAGGTGTACAGCAAACAAGCTAAATAACCCAGAAATTATTTTTTATAAGCTGTCGACTCCAAAAACGTTTTGTTTCTTTCAGGACATAAAAGTGGATCAATTGAGAAAGAGCGTAACTATTTCTCGAACTACTCTGAGAACTACGCCCACTGGATCGCCACATGATATTGTAAAAAAAAAAACAATAACAAAAAACATTCATAATTTTAACCATGTCGATAGCTTGAACCTGAGAAGAGGAGATATATTCAATTTACCCATTCTTCCTGCTGATGCTTCACGTCTTATATTGCCTGTAGCCTATACTTTTGTCTCCTTAAAGGCTGGCTTTTGCGGTTCGGAAGCTTATTAAAATGTATTTCTGTTTTTTTGTTTTTTTAGCTCTTTTGCTGTACACCTTGTCACACAGCAGCTTTTAGGCATTTTTCTGTCTTTTGTTATGTTATAAGGAGGCAGCCTCTCGCAATGCAAAGTCAATGGAGACGGTTGGATTGCCCCCCCCCCCCCCCGCCCCGAAGTGGGCGTGGCCTAAACGCGCTCTGTCTCTACACAGGCTCAGCTGCTTTTCCTATCCTGGGTAGCCCGGGTGTTACCATGTGAATATTTAACTTGAATTTTTCGATCTGAATTTGAGATCTGAATTTGAGCAATCAAATTTGATCAACCTGAATCTATTTTATCTGAAATTCTGTAAGTTGATTTTTTTTGTATCTGAATTTGTGAGCATTGAAAAATATTCATTGAAATTCAGGTTTTTAAAATGGAAATCAAGAATTTTCATAGGCCTATTTAAATTTCAGAGGTAAATTCGAAACAAATAAATTCAGATACATGGTTTCCAAAGTAAAATAATTTCAAAGGGGTGAATTCAGAGCAAATAAATTCAGATAAATGTTTTTCAAAATAAAATATTTCAAAACTAAGTATTCAGTGGCTTTTAAATTTCAAATGGTTATGTCTCTTATTTGCTTCCATAGAAGCCATTACCTCGACAAAATGATCTCGTGGTCATGGCTTATCATCACGGTCCCACGAGTTAATGACGGTCCCTCGATTGCTATGTCTGAGGTAAAACACGCCCCCTCATTAGCATACAGAGGATGAAATGTAGAAATAAACAAATGTGAAAATAAACAAATGTGGAAATAAATAAATGTGGAAAAAATACAACTATACATAAGGAAATAAAAGTATAAATTCTAATTTCTCTTATTTTATTAATTTTTCTTAAAATTAATCATTTATTTATTTCTTCATGGTTTTTTTTTTTATTTTTACATCGTTTATTTATTTATTTTGGCATTCCATAGCAGTTCCCCAGTTTGGTCATTTTGATCAGTATTAAGACCTTGTTGAATGTGTTCCACATCCTGTTTAATGAAGTAAAAGAGTCTGATATACATGGATCATTTTGAGATTATGGGTTTGTTCTGCATGGACATACAGTAAATTGCATTTGGTATTAAAAAAGGTCTTAAATTAGATTTTGAAAACTCTGCAGATTCCCATGGCGGACGGACTGAATTAAGGCCCGTTCACAGTACGAACGAAAACTAAGCATGGTGGATTCTGATTTGGCTGTCAATCAGCTGAAAAGACATAGTTGGGAAAGTGATTTAAACGATATCGTTCCTCTGTGCTGTTATCGGTATAGTTGTTTTATACTTAAAGGGGTCCTTTATTGTGATGTCACTTTTCTAACTGCAGTTAGTGTGTAATGTTGCTGTTTGAGCATAAACAACATCTGCAAAGTCACAACTCTTCAGTTCAGAGCAAAGGGAGATTTTTACTTTTACTGAAATCGTTTAAGGACTACAACAAGCGGCTGGTAGGAACTACACAAGCTTCTTCACGGGTTAGTGAACAAACCCTAACATTTACATAAACCCCGCCCCGGGAACGCGATTTCTAGATTATCATGACAGAATATGCTAATCATTGACTAGAAGATAACTCCACATCAGATGCATAAACTCACTCAAAGATGGAGTCTCTCCATCTTTGTCCCACTCCGGTTTGAACATGAAAGGCTTTTGATATTTTCAGTGCATGTGTGTGAAGTAATCGGAGCTACAAACACACACACACACAAAAGCTCTTGCATTTAACGGGACACACAAAAACAGCGCGCTTTTATTTGCTCATCTTCAAAAAGTGACAATTTTAACATGCTATATAAATATCTGTGGGGTATTTTGAGCTAAAGCTTCACACACACACTCTGGGGACACCAGAGAATTATTTTATATCTCGTGAAAAGGGTATTATAGGACTCTTTATTGTTATCTAGGTGTGAATGTGTCTTTATCGCTGTAAAGCTGTGGTAAAGCTGTATTCTCTTGATCTGTGGCGGGTCAGGGGGGGCGTTCTACACTCCTGAGACGATAGACACGGCCAGGCTCCACTACCGCAGCTCGTGGGCGTCAGTCCTGCACGCCGAGGCTCTGTGGCTCAGCAGCACCGGCTTCGGCACGGCGGAGGAGCCCGAGGGCAAGAGCGGCTCCGTCGCGGGGCCCGGCAGGAGCACTGATGCTCTGGTCAAGGACAGATTGCACCTCCTTCTGGGTAAATGCTCTACAAATGCGTGTGGATTTTCCACATATGCTCCCTCAGTGTGTAAAGTGCGGTTTTCTCCCGTGGTTTCAGGCATCAGCATCGAGTTCCTGTGTTTCCCTCGGGCCGAGGAGCCCATAGAGGATGTGATGTCGTGTTTGCACGCGCTCTGCACGCTGATGGACTCGCCCGGCGCTCACACACACATCGCAGAGGACCAGGTCAGCGTCTGCTTCATGCGTTTACTTCAGACGGCACACAATAGGCTTCGTAGCATTTGAATTTAAACACTCCCGATTTAGATTCTCCTTATCGATTCGTAATTTCGATTCCAATAAGGTTAAAAAAAAGTAGACTTCATATTTAGTCTTATTGCAAAACATTTAATTGTAGCTGAATATTATAGAAGTGTGTGTGCTTGTGTTTTGAAGTGTGTGCTTGTGTTTTGTTTTGAAGTGTGTGCTTGTGTTTTGAAGTGTGTGTGTGCTTGTGTTTTGAAGTGTGTGTGTGCTTGTGTTTTGAAGTGTGTGTGTGCTTGTGTTTTGAAGTGTGTGTGTGCTTGTGTTTTGAAGTGTGTGTGTGTGCTTGTGTTTTGAAGTGTGTGTGTGTGCTTGTGTTTTGAAGTGTGTGTGTGTGCTTGTGTTTTGAAGTTTGTGTGTGTGCTTGTGTTTTGAAGTGTGTGTGTGTACTTGTGTTTTGAAGTGTGTGTGCTTGTGTTTTGAAGTGTGTGTGCTTGTGTTTTGAAGTGTGTGTGTGCTTGTGTTTTGAAGTGTGTGTGTGCTTGTGTTTTGAAGTGTGTGTGTGCTTGTTTTGAAGTGTGTGTGCTTGTTTTGAAGTGTGTGTGCTTGTGTTTTGAAGTGTGTGTGCTTGTGTTTTGAAGTGTGTGTGCTTGTGTGTGCTTGTGTTTTGAAGTGTGTGTGTACTTGTGTTTTGAAGTGTGTGTGCTTGTGTTTTGAAGTGTGTGTGCTTGTGTGTGCTTGTGTTTTGAAGTGTGTGTGTGACTGTGTTTTGAAGTGTGTGTGTGACTGTGTTTTGAAGTGTGTGTCTGCTTGTGTTTTGAAGTGTGTGTGCGCTTGTGTTTTGAAGGGTGTGTGCTTGTGTGTGCTTGTGTTTTGAAGTGTGTTTGCTTGTGTTTTGAAGTGTGTGTGCTTGTGTTTTGCTGCAGTTGCTGGCTGTGGAGCTGCTGAACGTGCTTCACCGGCTCTTATTGACCCGTGACCCGCAGAGCATGCAGTTACAGGTGACGACGGTGGTGCAGAAAACCATCCGCGCCGCACAGGAGCACCTGCAGCACATCAGGAGTGAGTCCACATCACATTCATGCTCAGTTACACAACCTGTGATGGATTACCTGCAGGCGTTAGGACTAGCCAGCTCATCTGAAGGGTTAGGAAGCAGTCTAGAAAATAGTCTCCTAATCCATTGCCTGATACTTCTATCCACCTTATTCCTGACGAGCTTACTGTGGTGTGAATTATGGCTGGCACTTCCGGTTTGCGGAACTTCCATTCAAAAACCATTTAAATCATAATGTTGCCTTACAAATAAAGCTGATCCGTCAGTGTGACTGAATGTGCTGTCAGTTTCCATTCATGTTTAATTTTCAGACATTACTTAACATTTTTATTTTCACGTTACATGTTATAGCGAGAATATCTATGGCAAGAGCTCTTTTCAGTCGCTGCTTTCTTTTCCTCATGATTAAGTTGTTTGCCTTTGCATTCCGCTGTAAAAGTATGAAAAAGTACAACATATACCGCACATTGTTGTCTGTTTTCCCGATTTAATTTACGATATATCCCACCAATAATTCACTGGAATGCACAAAGAGACTCTCGTCTTTCCCCTCAAAATGCTCACGTCTCTTTCCAGGTTTGTTTAATAGGTAAATAGAATTTATTATCTGTCAAAATGACAGATATCACTTTGAAATAGAATCACGCAATGCTGAAGTTAATGAACATTTTTGATTAAGGCAACGTATGTTACATAATACAGATATACAGGTCCTTCTCAAAAAATTTGCATATTGTGATGAAGTTCATTATTTTCCATAATGTAATGATAAAAATTAAACTTTCATATGTTTTAGATTCATTGCACACCAACTGAAATATTTCAGGTCTTTTATTGTTATAATACTGACGATTTTGGCATACGGCTCATGATAACCCAAAATTCCTGTCTCAAAAAATTAGCATATCATGAAAAGGTTCTTTAAACGAGCTATTAACCTAATCATCTGAATCAACTAATTAACTCTAAACACCTGCAAAAGATTCCTGAGGCTTTTAAAAACTCCCAGCCTGTTGCATTACTCAAAACCGCAGTCATGGGTAAGACTGGCGACCTGACTGCTGTCCAGAAGGCCATCATTGACACCCTCAAGCAAGAGGGTAAGACACAGAAAGAAATTTCTGAACAAATAGGCTGTTCCCAGAGTGCTGTATCGAGGCACCTCAGTGGGAAGTCTGTGGGAAGGAAAAAGTGTGGCAAAAAACGCTGCACAACGAGAAGAGGTGACCGGACCCTGAGGAAGATTGTGGAGAAGGACCGATTCCAGACCTTGGGGGACCTGCGGAAGCAGTGGACTGAGTCTGGAGTAGAAACATCCAGAGCCACCGTGCACAGGCGTGTGCAGGAAATGGGCTACAGGTGCCGCATTCCCCAGGTCAAGACACTTTTGAACCAGAAACAGCGGCAGAAGCGCCTGACCTGGGCTACAGAGAAGCAGCACTGGACTGTTGCTCAGTGGTTGCATGTCATTCGGAAATCAAGGTGCCAGAGTCTGGAGGAAGACTGAGGAGAAGGAAATGCCAAAATGCCTGAAGTCCAGTGTCAAGTACCCACAGTCAGTGATGGTCTGGGGTGCCATGTCAGCTGCTGGTGTTGGTCCACTGTGTTTTATCAAGGGCAGGGTCAATGCAGCTAGCTATCAGGAGATTTGGAGCACTTCATGCTTCCACCTGCTGAAAAGCTTTATGGAGATGAAGATTTCATTTTTCAGCACGACCTGGCGCCTGCTCACAGTGCCAAAACCACTGGTAAATGGTTTACTGACCATCGTATTACTGTGCTCAATTGGCCTGCCAACTCTCCTGACCTGAACCCCATAGAGAATCTGTGGGATATTGTGAAGAGAAAGTTGAGAGACGCAAGACCCAACACTCTGGATGAGCTTAAGGCCGCTCTCGAAGCATCCTGGGCCTCCAGAACACCTCAGCAGTGCCACAGGCTGATTGCCTCCATGCCACGCCGCATTGAAGCAGTCATTTCTGCAAAAGGATTCCCGACCAAGTATTGAGTGCATAACTGAACATAATTATTTGAAGGTTGACTTTTTTTTTTTTTTTTTGGATTAAAAAAACTTTTTTATTGGTCGGACGAAATATGCTAATTTTTTGAGACAGGAATTTGGGGTTTTCATGAGCTGTATGCCAAAATCATCTGTAATAAAAGACCTGAAATATTTCAGTTGGTGTAAAATGAATCTAAAATATATGAAAGTTTAATTTTTATCATTACATTATGGAAAATAATGAACTTTATCACAATATGCTAATTTTTTGAGAAGGACCTGTATATTACCACAGTGATATTTAACCCGTCCGTTATTGCTGTGGAAAGAATCTTGCTTTTGGGATTATTCATGGTCTGTTGAAAATACCTTGCTGATGCTTTTACACTTTTAAATGTCCTTTTAATGTCCAGTGGTTGAAGTTTGAGTAGAATAATGTCTTATTTATATCTAATAATTATCTTATTGTACCCAGTTTTTATAAAAGAACATATTGCGTTCATAGAGCGAACCTTTCACTGATTGTTTACAGATTAACGGAAAGTTATACCCATAATTCGCGCAAAGCATCATGGGGCGGTGGAATAAGGTGGAATAAGTCTTGAGGTTCCCTTTTGAGAGCGGTAACTTCAGCATGAGGTGTGTTGGACATCGGCTGGCTGGCTGTGTAACCGATCGGTGAGAGTTGCCTGTTCAGGCGGGAGGAGCTGTAGCCTGGGAAAGTCAGTCTGGCCAAGAGCCCATTCAAGTCCATTTCCAATCTTTCCAAATCGAGGCACCAATCACAAACGTTGAGGCGGCCTTTACACGATGACGATCACTCTGATTGGTTTTAGGTCTATCCAATTGTGCCCAGAGGCATTTGAGCGACGTCCATTGGTGACGCCCCTTTGGAAATGGGCTGTGAATGAAGCTTCCCCATTTATAACTGAGAAGGGTCTGGTGTCAACCAGGCTAGAGGAACTGCAAACAGAGACGTGACGATGGACACTTTCTGCTTCCCGTAGTGACGCTAGCGCTGTGTTTGCATACTTTGCCACAGCTGAAGTGAAATAAAGGCGATATTTGTCAAATACACAGACTTTTCTGAGGTATTTTCATTCAATACTTTATGTACCGCTTAATACAGTGTCTGTTTGTACAAGAATAACGTTCAAAATAAGCCTATACTATTTATAAACCAATGTAGTGAGGTCTACGTTTTTTAAATTCGTTTTACTTTGATAAACATGACACAATATAAAATCATGACTACATGAAAGAGCTTTTACTGTTATAAAACAGATTTGTGACCATAAGTGGAACTAAAGGTGTGAGAATAAACTCAAAACACACGTGATCGTTGTCATCCGGTGGATTCTGCCAATCGTGGAACAGCTGTGTCGTCATCAGTGCTCGTGAATCCGGCCAATCGTGGAACAGCTGTGTCGTCATCAGAGCTCGTGAATCCGGCCAATCGTGGAACAGCTGTGTCGTTCTCAAAGCTCGTGAATCCGGCCAATCGTGGAACAGCTGTGTCGTCATCAGAGCTCGTGAATCCGGCCAATCGTGGATCAGCTGTGTCGTCGTCAGAGCTCGTGAATCCGGCCAATCGTGGATCAGCTGTGTCGTCATCAGAGCTCGTGAATCCGGCCAATCGTGGAACAGCTGTGTCGTCATCAGTGCTCGTGAATCCGGCCAATCGTGGAACAGCTGTGTCGTCATCAGAGCATGTGAATCCGCCCAATCGTGGAACAGCTGTGTCGTCATCAGAGCATGTGAATCCGCCCAATCGTGGAACAGCTGTGTCGTCATCAGAGCTCGTGAATCCGCCCAATCGTGGATCAGCTGTGTCGTCATCAGAGCTCGTGAATCCGGCCAATCGTGGAACAGCTGTGTCGTTCTCAAAGCTCGTGAATCCGGCCAATCGTGGAACAGCTGTGTCGTCATCAGAGCTCGTGAATCCGGCCAATCGTGGATCAGCTTTGTCGTCATCAGAGCTTGTGAATCCGGCCAATCGTGGAACAGCTGTGTCGTCATCAGTGCTCGTTAATCCGGCCAATCGTGGAACAGCTGTGTCGTCATCAGAGCATGTGAATCCGGCCAATCGTGGATCAGCTGTGTCGTCATCAGAGCTTGTGAATCCGGCCAATCGTGGATCAGCTGTGTCGTCATCAGAGCTCATGAATATGGCCAATCGTCGATCAGCTGTGTCGTCATCAGAGCTCGTGAATCCGGCCAATCGTGGAACAGCTGTGTCGCCATCAGAGCTCGTGAATCCGGCCAATCGTGGAACAGCTGTGTCGTTCTCAAAGCTCGTGAATCCGGCCAATCGTGGAACAGCTGTGTCGTCATCAGAGCTCGTGAATCCGGCCAATCGTCGATCAGCAGTGTCGTCATCAGAGCTTGTGAATCCGGCCAATCGTGGATCAGCTGTGTTGTCATCAGAGCTTGTGAATCCGGCCAATCGTGGAACAGCTGTGTCGTCATCGGAGCTCGTGAATCCGGCCAATCGTGGAACAGCTGTGTCGTCATCAGAGCTCGTGAATCTGGCCAATCATCGATCAGCTGTGTCGTCATCAGAGCTCGTGAATCCGGCCAATCGTGGATCAGCTGTGTCTTCATCAGAGCTTGTGAATCCGGCCAATCGTGGATCAGCTGTATCGCCATCAGAGCTCGTGAATCCGGCCAATCGTGGAACAGCTGTGTCGTCATCGGAGCTCGTGAATCCGGCCAATCGTGGAACAGCTGTGTCGCCATCAGAGCTCGTGAATCCGGCCAATCGTGGAACAGCTGTGTCGTCATCAGAGCTTGTGAGCAACTTGAGAAGCTGCGCTGGCTGAGTCCTCCTGCTCTCGAATCGCTCTCGCGCTACTTTATGGCATACGTCAGAGTCACATGGCGTCGTGCTCTATCAAGTCGGACACGATTTCTAACCGGCATGCACTGCTTCAAGTCAGCCGCCAATCGGTCTGCGCAGCATGAAGTCCAACAAGCCTTTTGCGTCAGCTGATGCAGCGGGAACTCCTCCCTTCTCCACTTTTGTTGAAATCTTATAGGCTTGGAACAGCTGGCAAATTGTCGCGAAGTATGCAAATACTGACAGGCTGTTCCAAGCGGGCGTTAGCCTATAAGATTTCAACAAAAGTGGAGAAGGGAGGAGTTCCCGCAGCGTCAGCTGACGCAATGCTGTGTTACCGCTCTCAGGGAACCGAGGCTACGATTGTAACCGGAAATCAACCAGCATCATTGTTGCATTTTGAAGATGGCATTTCAAGTTATGAACAGTTAAACATTTAAAAAGGCATCTCAAGACCACTGCATTCTCAGTCTACCAGTTGCATTTATTATTTTCTATGCTCATTCATATACATTGATACACTATGTCTTGGCAGGGCAAGGTAAAATGCCATATTTAATGCCTTATGTTAAATTTCCACACTTTAACCATTACCATCACTTAAAAAAACTCAATATAAAACTTCATATCATGTGTGTCTGAATGCGAGATCAATCGAGTGGTAGCTGATGATAATAACCGTGTGGGTGTGTGTGTTGTGGCAGCTGAGGAGGGAGACGAGGAGTGTGTGTCAGTGCTTGGGGAAGGAGGCGACACCGGGGAGCTTGTTCCAGGTAAATCTCTGGTGTTCGCTGCGATGGAGCTGCTGGTGTTTATCCTGGTGCGACACCTCCCTCAGCTGAAGGAGGAGGAGAGGAGAGAAGAGGAGAAGGAGGCCGTCAGACGAACTCCTCAACACCTGAGTGACGACAGCAGCCGACTGGTGGCAGCATCAGTGACAGCCCTCGCAGAACTGCCCTCACTCTGCTCACCTGCAGGTACACACACACACAATCACTCTCACACACACACACACACACACACCTGAGTGACGACAGCAGCCGACTGGTGGCAGCATCAGTTACAGCCCTTGCAGAACTGCCCTCACTCTGCTCACCTGCAGGTACACAGACACACTCACTCTCAATCACTCTCTCAAACACACACACACACACCTGAGTGACGACAGCAGCCGACTGGTGGCAGCATCAGTTACAGCCCTTGCAGAACTGCCCTCACTCTGCTCACCTGCAGGTACACACACACACTCACTCTCAATCACTCTCACACACACACACACACACACACACACACCTGAGTGACGACAGCAGCCGACTGGTGGCAGCATCAGTTACAGCCCTTGCAGAACTGCCCTCACTCTGCTCACCTGCAGGTACACACACACACTCACTCTCAATCACTCTCTCAAACACACACACACACACACACCTGAGTGACGACAGCAGCCGACTGGTGGCAGCATCAGTTACAGCCCTTGCAGAACTGCCCTCACTCTGCTGACACACACACACACACACACACACACAGACAGACAGACAGACAGACAGAGGCCTTAGGATGTAACAAATGAAACATGATAGACAGTGTATCTCATTATAGTTGTGTGTGTGTGTGTAGGGAGCATGACGATCCTTCCGACGGTGCTGTTCCTGATCACTGGAGTTCTGCGAGAGACGGCGGTTCAGACGATCGACCGCTCCGTCCCAGCGCCGGTGTCTGCAGCTCTACAGGCCCTCAAGACCCTCCTCAGCCCTCGAGCGGCCCGGAGCCCTGCGCTGATCCGTAGCAGCCTGGCCTCTGTGCTGGAGTTCTCACAGCCCGGTGAGTGTGTGAGTGTGTGTGTTTGGTCCCGATTGCGTGGCTGTTTCTGACGTGTTCTATCTCTGTCCTGCAGAAGTGTGTGGAGCCGGTGTGGATGAGGTCAGTCTGCTGACGGCCGTCACACTGTTTCTGCTGTCGGCCAGTGAAGAGCTGATGGGCGTCTCCTTCCTGCAGAACGGCTGTATCGAGCGATTCAGACACGGACTCTTATCTACAGATCCCTGGGTGAGGCACACAAACACACACTGAGACTTTATTTAGACGTTCTATTCATACCGTCTGCAATAGTGCGTCACTGTAGAGTACTTTTGCATTGATAAGAATGAACATATTTAAAGTGCTTCTATTATGTGATTTCTAAAGGTTTATAATGTGGTTTTAGGGCAGGTTCACATTCATCCAGTGTCAAAAAACACTTTAATTTCCTCATAATCTCCAGTGCAGCATCAGCTCTTCTCTCTCAGTGTCTGAAACACTTCAATCTAAGATTGATCTCTCTAAACCCCGCCTCTCTGAGAGCTGCTCTGCTCTGATTGGTCAGATAACTCAGTCTGCTGTGATTGGTCAGAATGCAAACACTCATTACCATATCTGAATCTCCACTCGTGATCACAGTGATACGAACAGTAACGATGGCGTGGGTTTTACATATCTCATCAAAGTGGATTTGCTTTGTCAGCAGAAAACAGCGTCTTCTCGAACCAAACTCCTCCAGTCTCAGAAACACTAGTGTTTGAGGGCGGGGCAAAGAGACGCTGCTCAGCCAATCAGGACCAGAGGCTGGAATTATGCTAATTGGTTACAAACCTGAGTACAATACTGTTCAAAAGTTTTGGATCAGTACGATATTTTTATGTTTCTGAAAGAGTCTCTTCTGTTCATCAAGGCTGCATTTATTTGATCAAAAATAGCAAAACATTATTATAATGTAAATCTGCTGTTTTCTATGTGAATATCTAGTAAAGTGTAATTTATTCCTGTATTTTCAGCATCATTATTCCAGTCTTCATTGTCACATGATCCTTCAGAAATCACTCTAATATGATGATCTGATGCTCAAAAAACATTTATGATTATTATCAATGTTGAATTGACAGTTGTGCACATTTTTTTTCAGGATTCTTTGATGAATAGAAAGTTTAAAAGAAAATAATCTTTTGTAACATTATAAATGTCTTTTATTGTAACTTTTAAACAATTTAATTAATCCTTGCTGAATAAAAGTATTTTTTTCTTTTCCCCAAAAAATAAAATAAGTTCTTACTGACCCCAAAGTTTTGAACGTTAGTGTTTAATGTTACAAAAGATTATATTTCAGATAAATGCTGTTCTTTTGAACTTTCTATTCATCAAAGAATCCTGAAATAAAAATGTAAATAACGATTTTCAGCACTGATAATAATCATGAATGTTTCTTGATCATCAGATCCTCATATTAGAGTGATTTCTGAAGGATCATGTGACTCTGAAGACTGGAGTAATGATGCTGAAAATACAGGAATAAATTACACTTTACTATATATTCACATTCTAATAATATTTCACTATTTTTTACTGTAGTTTTTGTATTTTGAATCAAATAAACGCTGCATTGGTGAGCAGAACAGGCTGTTTTAAAAACAATAAAAATGTTCCCGATCCCAAACTTTTGAACGGCGGTGTGTGTTCAGCGGGAAGTGAGACTGAAATACTGACGGTGCGTTTCAGTTCAGAATCACTTCTTTCTTTTAGGAGACAAAAACCCCTTTATCTACAACTTACAACATTTATCTGCACTTTTAACTTTGAAACTTTGCAGATCTTGTACATTCACGAACATCTCTATTACTCAGTACATGAAAGGGACTATCTTTAACACATGAATGCATTTGTCTGTTCAGACGCAGGCGCGCTGCTATCAGCTGCTGTTGTCGGTGTTCCAGCATCCGTGCCGGAGTCTCTCGGCTCCCTACATCCACTCGCTGGCCCCGGTGCTGGTGGAGCAGCTGAGGAGCGTAGAGCAGAACCGGCCCGCCACCCCGGCTGAACTACAGGCTGTGCAGGAGGGGGTTAAAGTGCTGGAGAGCCTCGTGGCCATGGCAGAGGAACACAACCGTAAGCGTTTGCAGTTAACCTTAAAGCCTACTGTATTATATTTGATACGCAAACACCTTTAAAGGGGACATATCATGAAAATCTGACTTTTTCCGTGTGTAAGTGCTATAATCGGGTCCCGGTGCATCTACCAACCCAGAAAACATGAAAAGTGAAACCCAGTAACTGTGTTCTGGTGAGCCTTTCTCTGCAAGCATGTCAAAAAATAATCCGGTCAGATTTCACTCCCCTTCTGCCGTATGAAGAGGATCTTATTATAATATTAGCGGCTCTTAAACTGCACGTTTACACACACCAGCCCACATTTGGTCCACAAGCGGCACCAGTATAACCAGTTGTAGCGCACTGGCAGAAGATCCAGCAGAGCCTGAAGCTGTGTGTGTGTGTGTGTGTGTGTGTGTGTGTGTGTGTGTGTGTGTGTGTGTGTGTGTGTGTGTGTGTGTGTGTGTGTGTGTGTGTGTGTGTGTGTGTGTGTGTGTGTGTGTGTGTGTGTGTGTGTGTGTGTGTGTGTGTGTGTGTGTGTGTGTGTGAGTGTGTGTGTGTGTGTGAGTGATGGGTCAGGGTTAGTCTGTCCTGAAGCTGGTGTGTGGTTGAGCACAGACGATTACTGAACACTATAGACCAGAACATGTCAGCGCTGTCTTATAAACACCTCAGGAACTGTGCACACTTGTGTAGAAGCTCAACATGAGGATGAGATGATCATTGTAACTCCACAACTACAGAACTGTCTCCACTAACATTCAGAAACGTGTAAAAGTGAAGCTCTGAGTCTCTGTCAGGGTGCACTCGCTACTGGTTATTCTGGGATTCTGGAGGAGTGAGATTGTGTGTGTTGATTGGCCTGTTTTGTTATTGTCGGAGTTTCTGAAGCTCGTGTGAAGACTCCGCCCTCTTCTGGACGGAGGCAGAGCTGCAGCTCATCTTCATTTAAAGGGACACACAAAAAAGCGTTTTTTCCTCGCACCCAAAAAGGGGCAAATTTGACATGCTATAATAAATGATCTGGGGGGAATTTTAAGTTGAAATTTCACACACACATTCTGAGGACACCATAGATTTATATTACATCTTGTGAAAAGGGGTATAATATGTCACCTTTAAATGCTCAAAACTGTTGTAAAACCTTTTAGCCAATGAATACTGTGTGCCAGTTTGATCACTAGAAACATGCAAATTCAATTGAAAGTACAAAAATGAGCAGCTTCATGTCAAGTTCCTCCCTCCCTCCGGTCTGTGTCCCACAGGAGTTCAGTTACTGGCTCTGCTGGTCCCGACGCTCATCTCATACCTGCTGGACGGGACCAGCCTCTCCGCGGCCCCCAGCAGCTCCACAGGCCTGCATGAGTTCGCCCTGCAGAACCTGATGCACATCGGCCCTCTGTACCCCGTGGCCTTCAAGACCGTCATCGGGAGGGCACCTGAACTCAAGACCCGGCTCGAGGCGGCCATTCTATCCACACAGGCCAACAGTAGAGCCAAGGCGGCGGCCAGACAGCCTCAGCCCAGTGTGCAGGCGGCGCCCACCATCAAGCTCAAGACCAGCTTCTTCTAGTCCAGCAGCAGCTCTGGACGTCTGTAGAAAACTGAAGTGAATAAAAGTTACAGTGACACTGTCATAAATCATAAGGGGCTGTTACAAGCATTAGTGCATCTTGTTTGTTTTTATGGGCACCTTTGAAATGCACCTTAAGTCAAACTTAACCTACTTTTGAAAGCTCACGTTACACTGGTGGAAATAGAAATTCCCATTTACCTGAACATATCTATTAACACATTCCCATGTTGTTGTTTTTTTTTTTTTTTAACTGTGTTGCTTTTTATTATTTTCTATCTGATCAGAATTTAAGCCTCATATTATCATATTTATCACTTTTCCAGAAATTTCACAAAAATGTGTTTTTTGGTAAATAATGATCATTGTTTTAAAGATTGAAGCATAAACTACTTGACTTCTGCTGTGATTGTCTATGAATTCAGCTGAATCGCTGTTTAAATGTAGTTGCATTCTGGGAGTCTATTGAATATTTTAGAGTTGCTCAATGCTGGAGTTCTTGTTTGAGCTTTTAATAACTTGATTATGTCTGCCTTTCATTGCCTGTCATTCATTAAGTAAAAATATATAATATATGCACCATTGCCTGTCATTCATATATACAAATAATGTCCCCAATCAGTAACCGTCCATAAGAGACTAGATGTTTGAGCTGCACAGTTGTCCTTATGGATAAGCTATCAGGTGTAAAACCTAAAACACAAGCTTGATTCCCTGCCCTGCAGCTGATCTCATTGGTTAAGGGTAGGTAGGGTGAGGGATTAGTGTTTTTAGGAGTTCCTTTCCCGAAAGCATCATTACCCAACTTACATCGCAAGATGTGTCGTTATCAGCAGTTCAACGAGTCTGTGTTTCCCGAAAACATAGTTCTAACGAAAATTCGCAAACAGCCTTGCAGAGTTGTCAAGTCAAATATATTTATATAGCGCTTTTCACAATATAGATTGTATCAAAGCAGCTTCTCAGTATCAATCAAAATAACATAGCAGTGTTTGTTTCTTAGTGGAAAAAACATCCACGTTTGGTAGGGCTGATCAATGGTATTAATGATTGGTTAATTAATTTGAATATCCCCAACTGAGCAAGCCAAAGGCAACAGTGGCAAGGAACCGAAAAACTCCAAGTGACCTACTGGTGTCCTAAAACTCCATCAGGTGACCTACTGGTGTCCTAAAACTCCATCAGGTGACCCACTGGTGTCCTAAAACTCCATCAGGTGACCCACTGGTGTCCTAAAACTCCATCAGGTGACCCACTGGTGTCCTAAAACTCCATCTGGTGACCTACTGGTGTCCTAAAACTACATCAGGTGACCCACTGGTGTCCTAAAACTCCATCTGGTGACCCACTGGTGTCCTAAAACTACATCAGGTGACCCACTGGTGTCCTAAAACTCCATCAGGTGACCCACTGGTGTCCTAAAACTCCATCAGGTGACCCACTGGTGTCCTAAAACTCCATCAGGTGACCTACTGGTGTCCTAAAACTCCATCAGGTGACCTACTTGTGTCCTAAACTCCATCCTAAAACTCCATCAGGTGACCCACTGGTGTCCTAAAACTCCATCAGGTGACCCACTGGTGTCCTAAAACTCCATCAGGTGACCCACTGGTGTCCTAAAACTCCATCAGGTGACCCACTGGTGTCCTAAAACTCCATCAGGTGACCCACTGGTGTCCTAAAACTCCATCAGGTGACCTACTGGTGTCCTAAAACTCCATCTGGTGACCCACTGGTGTCCTAAAACTCCATCTGGTGACCAACTGGTGTCCTAAAACTCCATCAGGTGACCCACTGGTGTCCTAAAACTCCATCTGGTGACCCACTGGTGTCCTAAAACTCCATCTGGTGACCCACTGGTGTCCTAAAACTCCATCAAGTGACCCACTGGTGTCCTAAAACTCCATCAGGTGACCCACTGGTGTCCTAAAACTCCATCAGGTGACCTACTGGTGTCCTAAACTCCATCCTAAAACTCCATCAGGTGACCTACTGGTGTCCTAAAACTCCATCAGGTGACCTACTGGTGTCCTAAACTCCATCAGATGGCCTACTGGTGTCCTAAAACTCCATCAGGTGACCTAATGGAGAAAAAAAAGCTTGGGAGAACCCAGGCTCAGTCGGGGGCCAGTTCTCCTCTGGTGTTTATGAACTAGAGGCCAGATTTACAGTAACTGTAAGATAAAAATGTATATGAATGCCTGGCTGAAAAGATCCGTCTTTAGTATAGTTTTAAACTGGGAGAGCGAGTCTGAGCAACGAACAATATCAGGAAGGCTATTCCAGAGCTTTGGAGCTAAATGCGAAAATGCTCTCCCTCCTTTGGTGGATCTGGATATCCTAGGTATGACCAGAAGCCTCGAATTTAGTGATCTTAAAGAGCGCAATGTATTATAGGGCGATTGAAGATGCGTTAAATAGACTGGAGCTAAACAGTTGTGTGTTTGAGCGACAGCTCTAGATCTCTCCTGTGGTTCTCTCCTTAACCAGTGAGTTATACGGGAAACGTACACCAGCACTGTGATTGACATGACCAGTGAACTCAAGGGGGGGTGTCCGCTGAACTGGTTTGGGGGAAAATAATTGGTTTGGTTAAAAATATCAGTGTATTGCGGTACCATTTTTTGCAAGTAATGTTTAAGTCTCAAATGTTTCATTGATTCATATTTCACCAGTGGCCAATTTGGTTTTATAGGAGTGTCCACCAGAGCTGTTGCCTGTGAATTGAATGTTCATTTCTCTACCATAAGCCGTCTCCAAAGGCGTTTCAGAGAATTTGGCAGGAAATCCAACCGGCCTTACAACCGCAACTTCGCACAGCCATTGAAGAGGAGTGAACCAACACTCCACAGCCCACAATCAACAACCTGATCAACTCTATGTAAAGGAGATGTGTTGCACTCTGTGAGGCAAATGGTGGTTACACCAGATGCTGACTGGTTTTCGGACCCACCCCGGTTCATCAAGGATGTTCCTGTATCTGATTGCCTTCTCTCAACTCTTACCAGTCTCCCGGTGCCTGCCGCTGAGAACCTAGCATACCATAGCATGATGCTGTCACTGCCATCTTTCACCATAGGGATGGTATTAGCCAGGTATTGTGCATTGCCTGTTCTACACCTATCATAGTGCTTAGTGTTCTGTCCACAGAGTTCGGTTCACATCTCACCAGTCTATATGGCTTCTGTTTAACCATAAATCAAGGTCTGATTTATGTAGTGCTGCAAAGATCGCTGTCTGTCCTACAGGTTCTTCCATCTCTGCACAGGACTTTTGGAGCTCTTTCATAGTAAACATTGTGTTCTTACTCACCTACGAACCCAAATCCCTTCTTGCCCAGATGCTCAATTTGTCTGGATGGACAACTCTAGGAAGGTTCTTGGTCATACCAAGCTTCTTCCGTTTAAAAGAGTTTGAGGCCACTGCTTGTCCAGTGACCAATCAAAGCCTTGGAAGTCATTTTTATCTCCTTGTCCTGGGCAGCGTTTTAGAAAACCATTGTGAGCTAAGTTGATCATAGAGGCCATTGGTGGCAATGGTTCTACAATCTACTTAGGCTTAGGATGCTTTTGGGAAACACAGCCCTGATCTGTGCCTTGCCATAATTTGATCTTGGCAATCAACGGACATTTCCTTGGACTACATGGCTTTTTTGTCCTTACAGTGCAGTGTAAACTATGGGCCATGTAATAAATTGTAGTATGCCTCAACCCATATTCCACTCCAAAGTATATTTAGAATGAGCTCATCCGCAAAATGGCTAAATTATCATAGATAAGAAGGAAGTCAAGTTATATTGTTTCTTGACCATTTGGGCTGATCACATCCTGAGCAAATGGTCATCAATTGTAAAATGGGAATTGGTGTGGTACACCGAGAACCTTCTCAGACAATGCGGTGTCTCAACTTCATTAACATACAGACCACAGAGCAAATTCATTTACATTAAGAATGGTAAACTGTAACAGAATAAAAGGTTTGAGATTTGGATGTTCTGGGTTCATTCTGATGCCGGCGAACCCAAGGTGCTTCATGTACTTTGCCACATCTTTGAGATCTTCTACGTCCACATCATTTTTTCTTACAGCCCTTATATATCCAGGTCTGTGCCTTTCCAAACTAAGTCCAATCAATTCAATTTACAACAGGTGGACATCAGTTGAGGTCCAGACAGTCCCACAGCAAAGACATCTCGATTCTCTAATTGCACCGGGAGGAACGAGGACTGAAGAAGCTTCCTGAGGGGTTAAGAACGAGGATACACAGGATCCCCCGCATCCTAGGGGGTGGAGCTGAGACGCGAGGAAAGGAAGTGAAAAAGAACTGAGAAGCACCCAAAGAGTCCAGGGCTGCGTCCGAAAACGTAGGCAGTGACTTGTTGCCTCGGGCACCCCACAAAATTGATTTCGGACAGACTTCTGAGGTAGCGTAATAGTTTTATGATCTACAGAAAAATAGAGCGAGCTTTGGTGAAAACTAAGTGTATATTTAATTACTTCAATAGCAATTTTTTGCTAGAAATTACATCATAAGTGGGAAACATTGATCAAAAATTTACATTTACACACAAACTGATGACCAGCCGCAACTTTCAAACTTTCAGAATCTTTCATTTTTCTAGCTCAACTGCCACAGAATGGAAAGCACAGGATTGCGGGATATTAAAGGCAGGGAAGGATACACCTATGCTGCATTCAGAAATCGATCAGATAAAGGGATCTCAGGTGACCGGAAGTGAAATCCGCATGAGTTGATCACTCAATGGTTCTCACGGTCTCATTTCCATCACCTGTGCTTCATGTCCTGTTTGTATGTTCAAATAGCCTGACGGTTCATTCCGTCTCATTAGCTGAGCTCCGTTCCCTGTGTTTCCTGGTATTGTAGGTTTGATTATGGCTCTATCTGCAGCTCTTGTTTATATGATTACATTTTGGATTCGGTTTCTTGTTTTGTGGATTGTTGTCATGTGTTTTGACCCAACTTAAACTCTATTTAGTGCATGAATCATTCTATTCTAATCTTGTACATGTAATAAATACATGAATGAATATATTAAAATATGCTTTTTAAACCACTTTTGAATGTAATATTGCAACATAAATGATCTTGCAAGTTGCACATGAATCACAAAACCTCATTACAGTTTTTTTTAAATACATTAAAAAAATCAAATCCAATAAAAAGTCAGGGAAAATCATTTTTTAATTGCAAATAATTTAATCTGGAGAGGTGCTTGATCATAAAGTGATCAAGTGCATGGTATAGTTTACTGCTCTTTGCATAATTAAAAAAAAGTATTTAAAAAAAACTATAATGAGGTTTTGTGATGCATGCGCAACTTGCGAGATGCATGAGCAGTCTAATTTATGTTGCAATATTACATTCAAAAGCTGTTAAAAAGCAAACCCAATGCAGAGTCAGGGAAAATCAGTTCTTAAATTGCCAATGTAATGTGGAGAGATGCTTGCATAAAGTGATCAAGTGCATGCCATATAGGTTACTGCTCAGATTCTAGAGGACATGTATGATTGATGCATGACATCACAAACTGACCTATGTAAAATCTGAGCACAAAGCCTGGAATCAGTGAGTTTATTAAACAGCCTGTGGAGGGAGACATCCTTGAGCCCGAGCAAACCCATCAAACTCCCGCCGCGGGAAACAACCTGTCCTCCGCTCCCACTTTCCCCAGCGGCGGCGAAGACGTCACGAGCTCTTCCTCAAACATCCCTGACATTCCGCATCCGACATCAGACCCTCATCATCCTCTCCGGACTCAACTGCGACTCACAGCAGCTCAGGTGAGTCTCAGCTTTATGAAGTATTATAAGAGCTTCGATAAAATCCAGTTTGCTCATTTTATAGAACAAACGTTATGATTTCTTAGAACATTATTTAATAAAAGTGTGTTAAACAGTGATATATTTGCGTTTGGGTTTGAAGTGAATTCATAAAACACACTCTTGTGTAGAAACTAATATCGTACAGTAAGTTTGCGACTGATTGTTGCGCTGAACGCATTGTGTTTTATGGATGCGTGTAATTGCATTTTAAGTAGTTGATTTATCAGTAGCACTTTAAAATACTTTTCTAGAAAAGTATGCGACTGGATCTGAGCCAATGAAAACAGAATGAAATGTTCTCACATGTTCAGCTGTGATGATGTTAGCACTGGTGTTAAATGTTGTTTTGATGTGTTTAACCATGTAGAACCAGTATGATGTTGGGAATCTTCCTGATAATGACCGCTGTTGCCTGTGTTGTTTCTCAAGAGGCAGAAGAGCCTGTGTCATATATGGCAAGTGCATTATTAATATATCGCGATTATTGATTAATCATACATGATCCTGGATCAACATTTCAATCAACCAATCAGATTTAAGAGGCAAGTTTACAGTGTGGATCAAGTTTAGTCTTACAACCAGGGTCAGGTGCTTCTATATCAGTGTGATTCACCATCATTTCCCTCTGATTTTATGGATAATTTACGGCTAGGGTTAGGTTTAGGGATAAATTACGGCTAGGGTTATATTTAGGGATAAGTTACGACCAGGGTTAGGGATAGGTTATGTTTAGGGATAAGTTACGGTTAGGGTTATGTTTAGGGATAAGTTACGGCTAGGGTTAGGAATAAGTTATGTTTAGGGATAAGTTATGTTTAGGGATAAGTTACGGCTAGGGTTAGGGATAGGTTATGTTTAGGGATAAGTTACGGCTAGAGTTAGGTTTAGGGAAAGTTACGGCTAGGGTTAGGGATAGGTATGAGTTACAGCTAGGGTTAGGTTTAGGGATAGGTTAAGACTAAATTTTCCGACAGGAATGTTGTTCCAGGATCAACAAAATATGTTGTCTAATTTGGCAAAATCACGTTACCATTAATCGCCTGATCATGTTTATTCAATCTAATGGCAATTATTTGAGATAACTGCAATAATTTTGCTGTTTAATTTAAAATTACATTTTCCCATCTAAATAGGGGGGTTTTAAATGTAAACCAGCCTAGGCTGAAAAAACACTTCCTTCATTTGAAATAATAGTGACAGACCTATTTACAGCTAAATAACAGGTGTGATTGTTTGTTATTACAGCTCATATAGGTGTTAGACTGATTGACTGACTGATAAAAGAAATGTTATTGTTCACAGCAGTGCACAGAAGGCTATGAATATGATTCCATTAAAGAGGTATGCAAAGGTAATAAAATAGTATTGTTGATATAATACTCTCTCTCTCTCTGGCCTTGTGTGGCCAACTGTTGTGTTTTTGTCTGATTGTGTGTTTGAGAAGGTAAACCAGAGCCGACAGTAACAGCAGGTTTCTCTCCGCGTCTGTGAACAGATATTGACGAGTGTACCCTTGTTTCTGACCCCTGTAAAGGGGGCATGAAGTGCATAAACCACTATGGCGGATACCTCTGCCTTCCTCAGAACGCTCAGATCTTCGTCAGCGATGAGGACGAGTCCTCACACTCATCAGAGCCTGTTCCCCAAAGCCCTGTTCCCCCACTGAACCCACAGACCCGCTCAAACCCCAGAGCCAGACACACTTGGTGCTCGTCCGGATACACACGTGACGAGCACAACTTCTGTCAAGGTACGGCTTCAGTTTATGAACGCTAGCAGGATTAGCATCGTGTCTGAAAGGTCTGAGGAAAACACACAATAGAACATAGCTGACAGTATAACATATGCACATATGTACAATGAGAAGCTTAATGTGTAAAAGAGATAAGAGTATGTACAGTACCGGTGGCAAAATAATATAATCAGAGATTTGAACAGGAGATAGAGTTGAAGAATGGACTGGAGGAGAAGGCCGGGTATTGTTGGGTTTGATACAGTGCAGTGATAAAGACACTGTAAATAGTCCAGCGAACAGGGAACGTTCTGGCAAGGTTATGAACAAACGCTCTTCCAGTAACATTAATAGAACATTCATTCAGAGCTATCTGGTATTTAATAGTGTTTTAAATTACTACTTACTTACTAATTCAGAGAACATTCAAAATTAATGTTTCATAATGTTTCCAAATTTTACAATTGAATGTTTCCTTAATGTTCTCATATCTAAGAAAAACGTTTAAATAAAACATTTTTTTTTTTTTTAAATTTTAATAAGTTTAAAATTTCAGCCAAAGTGGTCTTGTGATTTCACTGGTTAAGATAGAGAGGGTCAGCTTGTTTTTGTTGGTAGAACTATTCGACTAACGTGGTCTCTCTGGGGTTTCCTTGTCCATTCGGGAAAAACAGTGCAAGAGCATATCCGACTAGACATCAGACTCCGTAAGAACTCCCTCAAAACTCCCTGAAACCCCTGCAAATGTTTCATCAGATTTGGTCTATCAAATAATAAAGATGTTACAATTATCACCCTGCAAATATGTCAAGAATTCCATCGGTTATATGAGCAGTGTTTGTGTAAACTCTTTGCAGACAGAAACGAGTGTCTGCTGTCACACTTCTGCATGCACACATGTGTGAACACCGCTGGCTCTTACTACTGCGAGTGCAATGACGGTTACCAGCTCGCCAGCAACAACCACAGCTGTGCAGGTGAGTTATAGACCACACCTGTGTGTGTGTGTGTGTGTGTGTGTGTGTGTGTGTGTGTGTGTGTGTGTGTGTGTGTGTGTGTGTGTGTGTGTGTGTGTGTGTGTGTGTGTGTGTGTGTGTGTGTGTGTGTGTGTGTGTGTGTGTGTGTGTGTGTGTGTTCCTGTTTTGCTTTTGCTTTTACCCTCTGGTGGACAAATCCTGTCCTATACAGGAAGCTTCCTATATTGTTGAGTAAATAGATTAAATAATAGACACAGTCAGTTACTCTTATGATCACTGTGTCAATACCATAAAGTGAAATAAATGTCTTTATGAGAAATGGGCAAGAAGTCTCTCAGATTAGTATGCTTCAAAGTTCTGCCAAGAATTCGATTTCAGCTCTTTCACTAAGGAATTTAAATGGTTTTGTGGAATGGCCAGGAGCAAGAGGAGCTTCAAATTAAAGGTGAATCTGTTAGCACAACATATTTTAAAAGGAGAGAGAGAGAGCAGTTGGGATCAATCCCAAGGTTTCAAAGCTGTCATTTGCAAATCAACATTGTTCAGTTGTACTGAGAACAGTAAGGAATGTGAACCTTCAGAATGATGCCTAACTTGTGAATCAAAGCATGAAGATCTTTGCCAATAAAATATGTTCTTTGATCAACAACATGATAAGGAATTCCTTAGTGAGGAAAGGTTTCCTGCAAAAGCATTTGTACATGGAAATCATGCACTCAGTGGAAACTGAAGAACATACTGATAAGAATGGCTGTTAGGACCAGTACAAACACACCGAATGTGTCCAAGCTCCTGCAGGGAAAGATTTAGTTAAGCCTCATGACAGAAGAACAGAAGAATGTTTCTTTTATAATCATTTCAAAAGATGCATGTGGTGACCAACTGTAACTAAAAAACAAGGAATCTCGATTTTGCTTCTAGACTCGGTGAAGAAATTCACTAAAGAATAACTTGAGAAAAAAATCTTTTTTGGGGGGGCTGAAGTCCAAGGTGGAACCAGAAAATCAAAAGGCCACGGCGAGGCCGGAAGGATGAGGGACTGCTTTGGAGCCAGAAGGACGGGAGCCAAGTTTTTGTAGGGTCAAGGCGGAATCAGGGGATCAGAGGGCCGAAGTAGAGGTCAAAGGTCCTAGGCTTAGGCCATGATTCGGAAGACTGGGAAGCCAGGGAATAGGAGAGAGCCGGTAGAGCAGGAGGAGGATTAGATGGAGGATGGGCTAGGAACACGGGGGTGGAACTAGGTTAAATGAGAGCAGTGTCTAAGCAGATGGGAGAAGTTTTAAATTATACTCATCCAAATTTTATTATCATTAGGTATTAGTGCAAAACTTAACTTAATGTTACTACTGCAGTGTATGTGTGTTTAGTTACTGCTCTGATTTGAACTGATGACACTCTAGCCACAGTATGTTTTAACTGATATACAGGAATATTGATATTAATCAAAATATGGCATTGTCTGTATGTTGCTCCCAGTTCAGTGTTGAACAACAAGACCAGATAACTGTAACGAGGAGCGTGACTGCTTATGTAGATGGTGAGCCGGTGTATGTGGCAGGTGTAATGATGGATGACTGAGGGCAGGTGGGGAGCAGAAGGGATGCTGGGAAGTGTAGTTCTGGTGACTGGGGTGGTGACTTATGATTGTGACAGCATCCCCCCCCTCCCAGAAGATGTGAACTCACGCCTAATAGAATCCAGCCAGGGAGGGAGGGCGAGCTCCCTGGTGCTGGACAGGATGGCCAGTGGGGAGCAGGTTACCAGGACAGTGCCGGCAGGATGGGTAGCCTCCAGAGTGGCACTGGCGATACAGGGAGCCAAGGAGGAACCAGTAGCTCAGGGATCCAAGAAGGTGCCGGTAGTTTAGGGGACTGTAAAGGATAGGCCTCCGTGGCCTTGACACTAGGCTCGGCCACGATGGCTGGAGATGTATACCAACCCCGACCCCCCCACCCCCAATTTTTTGAGGGGAGGAGCTATAGGCCCATGGGCTGGAGAGGACTCTACAATGGGCTCAGGGGCTGGAGTCATCATTGGACTGCAGTCAGGGGCTGGAGCCATTACTGGACTGCGGTCGGGGGCTGGAGCCATCACTGGACTCTGCTCAGGGGCTGAAGCCATCATTGGACTCTGCTCAGGGGCTGAAGCCATCACTGGACTCTGGTCAGGGGCTGGAGCCATCACTGGACTCTGGTCAGGGGCTGAAGCCATCACTGGACTCTGCTCAAGGGCTGGAGCCATCACTGGACTCTGGTCAGTGGCTGGAGCCATCACTGGACTCTGCTCAGGGGCTGGAGCCATCACTGGACTCTGGTCAGGGACTGAAGCAATCACTGGACTCTGGTCAGGGGCTGGAGCCATCACTGGACTCTGGTCAGGGGCTGGAGCCATCACTGGACTCTGGTCAGGGGCTGGAGCCATCACTGGACTCTGGTCAGGGGCTGGAACCATCACTGGACTCTGCTCAGGGGCTTGGGTCATCACTGGACTCTGCTCAGGGGCTGAAGCCATCACTGGAATCTGGTCAGGGGCTGGAGCCATCACTGGAATCTGGTCAGGGGCTGGAGCCATCACTGGACTCTGGTCAGGGGCTGGAGCCATCACTGGACTCTGCTAAGGGGCTGGAGCCATCACTGGACTCTGCTAAGGGGCTGGAGCCATCACTGGACTCTGGTCAGGGGCTGGAGCCATCACTGGACTCTGCTAAGGGGCTGGAGCCATCACTGGACTCTGGTCAGGGGCTGAACCATCACTGGACTCTGGTCAGGGGCCGAAGCCATCACTGGACTCTGATCAGGGGCTGAAGCCATCACTGGACTGTGGTCAGGGGCTGTATTTTCACTTTATTTCTCTCACTGGAACAGATTGATGAATTTCTCTCTCTTGAATAGAGAGATGGTTCAATCTACATGCTTCCCCTCGGTCAGGTCATCAGCCACCATGAACTCCACTTTCACTGATACGCCGATGATACCCAACTCTACACATCCACCAAATCCATCACCCCGGTTATCCTCTCCACCATCACCGATTGTATTTCCGACATAAAAATCTGGATGAACAATAATTTTCTCAAACTCAACAGTAATAAAACAGAACTTCTTATCACCTGCCCAAAATCTCCCCTCTCATCTATTCAGAACTTTACTCTACTTATCGACGGACAGAATGTCACCCCCTCCCTCTCTGTCCGAAACCTCGGTATCTTAATGGATTCCACCCTCTCACACCGAACACACCTCAACCATATCACTAAACTACCCTTCTTCCACCTCCGCAACATTGCCCTCTTTCGCCCCTCGCTTACCCTGTCAACAGCTGAAATCCTCATTCACGCATTCATAACTTCAAGACTTGACTACTGCAATAGCCTTCTCTACGGACTTCCTACAAATCAACTACAAAAATTGCAATACATCCAGAACTCAGCCCCCCGCCTCTTTACCCGCATCCGGGCCCGAGAACACATCACCCCTGTTCTCCAGCAGCTCCATTGGCTACCTCTTCATTACCGCATTCAATATAAGCTCCTCCTCCTGACCTACAAGTCACTCCAAAACCTGGCACCACCCTACCTCACTGAGCTTCTGGAACAGCACCAACCCACCCGCCACCTCCGCTCATCTGACATGAACCAACTTGGCCCAATCATCCGCTCTAACCGCCGGACCCTGGGGGATCGAGCCTTCGCTATTGCCGCCCCCACCCTCTGGAACTCACTAGCTACATCCATTAGAAACTCAGATTCACTAACAAACTTCAAATCAGTACTCAAAACCCACTTGTTCAAACTAGCTTTTCCTTAAAACCCACTTTTTGTTTTATTTTGTTTTATTTCCCCATGTGAAGCGTCTTTAAGTGTCCAGAAAAGCGCTATAAAAGTCTGATATATTACTATTATTATCAATAGACTGGTGAATTTCTCTAATTTTCTCTCGGGGGTAATAAAACTGATTGACGTAATTGATAATATCAGCTCACACATCATTTAAACAACAATTACAATATTATCCTAGATGATACATATCACATACGCATGCTTGATGCTTTGACTTGGTTTGGAAATGTTTTTATTGTGGGAGAGGAAATTTATGGAATAACTGGCCAAATAACGTCTAAAATATATCTTACTATTAACTGACATTAAAAAGAAATATTTCAATATTGGATTTGGCTCTTGTTTCAGATGTGAATGAGTGTGATCTGGCTCAGCCGTGCCAGCATCAGTGTTTCAACCTGCTGGGCTCGTACATCTGCCAATGTGATCGGGGTTATGAACTCGCCCCGGATTCAGTCTCTTGTGTGGGTAAGTGTTTATTCTGCATGCTCCTGTGCTTGATTTAAATATGCTTGATCTGAGGACACCTACTTTCTCGAAGGCATTAATTTGAAGCAGTGAAACACTCCCAGTGCTTATATAGTGATGAGAGCTGCCAAAGGTTCTAAAGAAATGATTTTAGTTAGAGGGAAAGATAAGTGTACACCATATTTTTAAATCAACAGTCCACAAGAAGATGTTACAAATAAATACAATTCAAACAACAAAGTGTTATATTGTTTATTGCAAGGAACAATCCTGTGTTGACAAAAGTGCATGTATCATATTTTAGTCTAAAGAAATAACATTTTAATTGACAAGAAAGTTATTAATCCAATTAAACCAGTTATTCAACATTTTATAAATTACTTTAAATGTGTATCCATATTTAACAAAAAAAATTACACTATTGTAATAAAATATAATGAATTTTGTATGGGCCAGTTGTTTAATATCTGTGATCCATTGCATTTTTACGGAAAGATCGCATTCATAGCATTACATTCTGACTAGCACGTAACATGCAAATGACATATTTTCTTTTTTATATTTGTAATTAATTGCGTATGTTTGGGTTGAGTTAGTTCTTTATAATCACATAGATTGTTCTCACCCTTGTTTTAGACAAAGATCATGATGCCTTTAGTCAAGTCACCTGTAAGCCATTTCCAGTTCAGCGGTGAAGCAGCTCTAAAAGACAACAGTGTCATTATTCAGATCATATGAGTTTAGCGTTGATTTAGTTTAGTTCAATAACTGAGCAAAGTTCATCAATTATAAAACAAGTTCACTTCAGCTATAAGCAGCTCCACAGAAGACAACAGTGAGGTTATTCAGCTCAAGTTTTGTTCTCTTCTGATCAGATCAGTGAATCGTACTCCTTATAAGTGTCTGTTGGTTGTTCTGATGTGTGTCCAGACATCGATGAGTGTGCGTTCTCCAGCTACATGTGCCAGTATGTGTGTGTGAACAGCGCGGGTGGATATTCCTGCACCTGCCCAGACGGATATCAGCTGCAGAGAACAAGAATGTGTCAAGGTACTGCCTCCTCCTTCATAAAATATAACGCTTGCCTTTGCCTGGCCTTTTCTCTCTCCATCCACACCCAGATATTTCACACCAGAGCAAGATGGCCAGGAATTCCCAAACACATCATGGAAACAATGCAGGGCTCAAATGTTGCTTCACCCCCTCTGTTATTTTTATTTCTTTAATCGATATGCATAAAAAAAGGCTGTTTATTTGTTCTAAACAGATGTTAGATGAAGGTCGTGTGTGTGTATCTTATAGTCCGTCTTTGTCATGGCCAACAATAGATGTGCTCATGTTAATGGAATTTCCATTGGCACACTCTTAGAAAAAAAGGTTAAATTGTGTTTTTAATAAAACTTTATGCCAGAAGAGTTCTATATAAGGAGAAATGTTTTAAATGATTGCATAATGCATTCATGTTTAACAGGTTATCTACATTTTTTGTAATTAAACCTAAATAAATTAATTATAACAAAATACACAAAATGATCTCATGATGGGAAACCCTGAAAGCTTCTATAGTCTAAGTGCCCTTTAAGGTTCTAGAACCTTTCCTTCTAAGAGTGTACTTCTGTAATTTGACGTATTTCTCATAAAATACAAGACAGCAGTATGATCAAAGAAACATCTGTTCAACATTAGGATCATTTAAAGAGATGAGTTTTGAGAAGGGATTTAACAGTAATAAGACTCTGAGATGTATACAGTGAGGAAAATAAGTATTTGAACACCCTGCTATTTTGCAAGTTCTCCCACTTAGAAATCATGGAGGGGTCTGAAATTGTCATCGTAGGTGCATGTCCACTGTGAGAGACATAATCTAAAAAAAATCCAGAAATCACAATATATGATTTTTTAACTATTTATTTGTATGATACAGCTGCAAATAAGTATTTGAACACCTGTCTATCAGCTATAATTCTGACCCTCAAAGACCTGTTAGTCTGCCTTTAAAATGTCCACCTGCACTCCATTTATTATCCTAAATTAGATGCACCTGTTTGAGGTCGTTAGCTGCATAAAGACACCTGTCCACCCCATACAATCAGTAAGAATATAACTACTAACATGGCCAAGACCAAAGAGCTGTCCAAAGACACTAGAGACAAAATTGTACACCTCCACAAGGCTGAAAAGGGCTACGGGGAAACATGACTGTCAATCTCCCTCGGACTGGGGCTCCATGCAAGATCTCACCTCGTGGGGTCTCAATGATCCTAAGAAAGGTGAGAAATCAGCCCAGAACTACACGGGAGGAGCTGGTCAATGACCTGAAAAGAGCTGGGACCACCGTTTCCAAGGTTACTGTTGGTAATACACTAAGACGTCATGGTTTGAAATCATGCATGGCACGGAAGGTTCCCCTGCTTAAACCAGCACATGTCAATTCCCGTCTTAAGTTTGCCAATGACCATTTGGATGATCCAGAGGAGTCATGGGAGAAAGTCATGTGGTCAGGTGAGACCAAAATAGAACTTTTTGGTCATAATTCCACTCGCCGTGTTTGGAGGAAGAAGAATGAGGAGTACCATCCCAAGAACACCATCCCTACTGTGAAGCATGGGGGTGGTAGCATCATGCTTTGGGGATATTTTTCTGCACATGGGACATGGCGACTGCACTGTATTAAGGAGAGGATGACCGGGGCCATGTGTTGCGAGATTTTGGGGAACAACCTCCTTCCCTCAGTTAGAGCACTGAAGATGGGTCGAGGCTGGGTCTTCCAACATGACAATGACCTGAAGCACACAGCCAGGATAACCAAGGAGTGGCTCTGTAAGAAGCATATCAAGGTTCTGGCGTGGCCTAGCCAGTCTCCAGACCTAAACCCAATAGAGAATCTTTGGAGGGAGCTCAAACTCCGTGTTTCTCAGCGACAGCCCAGAAACCTGGCTGATCTAGAGAAGATCTGTGTGGAGGAGTGAGCCAAAATCCCTCCTGCAGTGTGTGCAAACCTGGTGAAAAACTACAGTAAACGTTTGACCTCTGTAATTGCAAACAAAGGCTACTGTACCAAATATTAACATTGATTTTCCCAGGTGTTCAAATACTTATTTGCAGCTGTGTCATACAAATAAATAGTTAAAAAATCATAAATTGTGATTTCTGGATATTTTTTTTTTAGATTATGTCTCTCACAGTGGACATGCACCTAGGATGACAATTTCAGACCCCTCCATGATCTCTAAGTGGGAGAACTTGCAAAATAGCACGGTGTTCAAATAGGCAAGGCAAGGCAAGGTAAGTTTATTTATATAGCACATTTCATACACAATGGTAATTCAAAGTGCTTTACATAGAAGAAATTAAAACAAAGGAAATCAGAAAAATTAAAACATTAAATAAAATACAGTAAAAACAGTCGGACGAGCAGTGGCACAGTGCTCATTCAGTAAATGCATAGGTAAACAGAAGTGTTTTGAGTCTAGATTTGAATGTGACTACTGTAGGGGCACATCTGATCTCTTCAGTAGGAGCACATCTAATCTCTTCTGTCGGAGCACATCTGATCTCTTCTGTAGGAGCACATCTGATCTCTTCTGTAGGAGCACATCTGATCTGTACTGTAGGAGCACATCTGATCTCTTCTGGAGGAGCACATCTGATCTCTTCTGTAGGAGCACATCTGATCTCTTCTGTAGGAGCACATCTGATCTCTTCTGTAGGAGCACATCTGATCTCTACTGTAGGAGCACATCTGATCTCTTGTGTAGGAGCACATCTGATCTCTACCGTAGGAGCACATCTGATCTCCTCTGTAGGAGCACATCTGATCTCTTCTGTTATAGCACATCTGATCTCTTCTGTAGGAGCACATCTGATCTCTACTGTAGGAGCACATCTGATCTCTTCTGGAGGAGCACATCTGATCTCTTCTGTGGGAGCACATCTGATCTCTACTGTAGGAGCACATCTGATCTCTTCTGTAGGGGCACATCTGATCTCTACTGTAGGAGCACATCTGATCTCTTCTGTAGGAGCACATCTGATCTCATCTGTTGAAGCACATCTGATCTCTTCTGTAGGAGCACATCTGATCTCTACTGTAGGAGCACATCTGATCTCTTCTGTAGGAGCACATCTGATCTCTACTGTAGGAGCACATCTGATCTCTACTGTAGGAGCACATCTGATCTCTACTGTAGGAGCACATCTGATCTCTACTGTAGGAGCACATCTGATCTCTTCTGTAGGAGCACATCTGATCTCTTCTGTGGGAGCACATCTGATCTCTACTGTAGGAGCACATCTGATCTCTTCTGTAGGAGCACATCTGATCTCTACTGTAGGAGCACATCTGATCTCTACTGTGGGAGCACATCTGATCTCTACTGTAGGAGCACATCTGATCTCTTCTGTAGGAGCACATCTGATCTCTTCTGTAGGAGCACATCTGATCCCTTCTGTAGGAGCACATCTGATCTCTACTGTAGGAGCACATCTGATCTCTACTGTAGGAGCACATCTGATCTCTTCTGTAGGAGCACATCTGATCTCTTCTGTAGGAGCACATCTGATCTCTTCTGTAGGAGCACATCTGATCTCTGTAGGAGCACATCTGATCTCTTCTGTAGGAGCACATCTGATCTCTTCTGTAGGAGCACATCTGATCTCTTCTGTAGGAGCACATCTGATCTCTACTGTAGGAGCACATCTGATCTCTTCTGTAGGAGCACATCTGATCTCTTCTGTAGGAGCACATCTGATCTCTACTGTAGGAGCACATCTGATCTCTACTGTAGGAGCACATCTGATCTCCTCTGTAGTAGCACATCTGATCTCTTCTGGAGGAGCACATCTGATCCCTTCTGTAGGAGCACATCTGATCTCTACTGTAGGAGCACATCTGATCTCTACTGTAGGAGCACATCTCATCTCTTCTGTAGGAGCACATCTGATCTCTTCTGGAAGCTGGTTCCAGCTGCGGCTGGCATAGTAGGTAAAATCAGACTCTCCTTGCTTAGAGTAACCCTTGGTATTTCTAGCTGATATAATCCTAGTGTTCTGAGTGATCTGTTGGGTTTATATTCAGTGAGCATATCTGCAATGTATTGAGGCCATTGAATGATTTATATACCAGTAATAATACTTTAAAATCAATTCTATATGTTACTGGGAGCCAGTAAAGACCTGAGGACTGGTGTGATGTGTTCAGATGTTCTGGTTCTGCTCAGCGTTCTGTATGAGCTGCAACTGTTTTATGGTCTTTTTAGGAAGGCCAGTGAGGAGTCCATTACAGTAATCCACCCTGCTGGTGATGAAAGCATGCACAAGTTTCTCTAAGTCTTGACTGGAAACAAAACATCTAATTCTTGCAATATTTTTCAGATGATAGTATGCTGATTTAGTTATTGCTTTGACATGACTACTGAAACTAAGGTCTGACTCTAGAGACACACCCAGATTCCTGACTTGATTTTTAGTTGTTTGACCCCTAGACTGAAGGTAAGCGTTCACCTTGAGAACTTCATCTTTGTTTCCAAACGCAATGACTTCAGTTTTGTCTTTGTTTAACTGAAGAAAGTTTTGGCACATCCAATTGTTTACTTCATCAATGCATTGGCAAAGGGAGTCAATGGGGCTGTAATCGTTAGGCGATAGGGCTAAGTAGAGCTGTGTGTCGTCTGCATAGCTGTGGTAAGAAATTTGGTTCTTTCTCATTATTTGGCTCATTGGGAGCATGTACAGGTTGAATAGGAGTGGCGCAAGAATTGAGGGACTCCGCATGTCATGGATGTCCACTCAGACTTATGCTCTCCTATACTCGCATAATAACCTCTCCCTTCTAAGTATGACCTGAACCATTTTAGGACTATCCCAGAAAGCCCGACCCAGTTTTCCAGCCTGTCAAGAAGCATGTTGTGTTCGACAGTGTCAAATGCAGCACTGAGGTCGAGTAGAACTGATAATTTGCTTGTGTCAGTATTTAAGCGAATATCGTTTATCTTTAGGAGCGCTGTCTCTGTGCTGTGATGCGGTCGGAAACCAGATTGAAAGTAGTCAAAGTATCCATTCGAGCTTAAGAATTTGTTCAGCTGATTGAAGACAGCTTTTTCAATGATCTTGCCTATAAAAGGAAGATTTGAGATCGGTCTACAGTTGTTTAATATGGTCTTATCCAGATTGCTCTTTTTTAGGAGGGGCTTGACAACTGCAGTTTTCAGGGAGTTCGGAAAACTCCCATATTCCAAATACTTATTTTCCTCACTGTATATATAGATATATATGAGATATTGCTAATCACAATGTTTTCTCCGGTGTGGAAGACATCAACGAGTGTGAAACGGGCCATGACTGTAGGGAAGATGAGATGTGCTGGAACTATTACGGGGGTCATCGCTGTTACCCGCAGAACCCGTGTCAGGAGCCGTACGTGCAGACAGCCGAAAAGTAAGTCAGGACACTTTAAAGTTTTGATTTAACTCATTTAAGCATGGGGAAAAAGAGTAATCGTCTTGCTTTGATTCCTAGCCGGTGTTCATGTCAGTCTGCGGGTGCTTGTCGAGGCCTGCCACAGTCTATAGTTTACAAATACATGAGCCTTCATTCAGAGCGCAGCGTACCGGCAGATATCTTTCAGATTCAAGCCACAAACATCTTCCCCAGCGCTCGCTATACCTTCAGGATTAAAGCTGGCAATGAAGGAGGACAGTTCTTCCTTAGGGTGAGTGACCAACACTTAACACTGTCCTGAGCCTTACGTAATCAGCCATGGTTTCAGTACAGCACCTATAGCCATTTCATGTGATCTTTCTTTCTGTCAAAACATATTCTGGACTGTTTTAAACATGCAACCCTTGTGCGACCGAATGGACATTTTTGTCTTTTTCATTTTTTTTAATTTTTTTTTAAAATAATTTTACCAATGCTAACTGCATACATTTCTGCACAGGTGTGTATTTTTATTGGAATTTTACTATTTCACCCCCATTTCCTTTAAAAAACTATTTTGCACTTGTAACATAAAATAGTTCCACTCAGGATCTAAAGGTCAAAAATGTCCCCATTTAAACCCATTAAAACTGACATTTTTAATCCCAGGGCCATTTAACTATAAAATGATGCAGTGTTTGTTAAAAGACTTTAGTTCTGTTGGCAAGCCTTCAAAATTTTAATTTGTGCTATTTTTTACCCGATGGTGCATATTTCTCAGGTTTGGCCTTTAAAGCCAATACTCGCTTTATTCCTGTTTTCTGCTTATGGATATTATAGAGCCCATTGGATAAATTATGCAGATATAATTGTGTGTATGTTGGTGTGGATGTCAGAGTGTGGTTTGAATGTGAGATATAAAAAATGATGTGTGCGTTTGTGTACTCTATCAGTGCCATGGGTGAGCCGGCTCACTCATGGTACGGCAGCAAAGCTCCTTGATTATTACGCAGGAATGAGAGAATAGTTCCCAGCCATATCGGCCTTGAAAATCACAACTTTTCATTTTCCGTCAGTCTTAGTTCACGGTGTAACTACAGAAGGGGCAAGTTTTAAATAGGAAAAATATCGAAAATCTTTGGTCATTTTTTGGAGAGAGATGCTAACGGTCTAATCAGATTCAATTATCTATGCTAAGCTTAACATTTTTATGACTGTTTTTTTTACACGGACATTTTTGTCCACTATGGACCTACGTGTAACTATTTTTAATTGACGCACAAGGGTTAAAGTGGTGGCTTAATTTTATCATTGTCAATTTGTTTTTAGTGGTTTTGAAGCACAAAGAAAACAAGTCACCGCTCTAGCTACAGCGCTTCACACAGTACAGATGATACATGGACATGTTCCAGTGCTGATTCCGAGCTCTAGAAGAGAAGGGTCATGTTCATCTGCTGCAGTTCTCTGCCGGGTTTGACCACTGAGTGGCGCTGTAGGATAACTAGCCATTCACTGGCATATTCAGTGTTCCTGATCACTTTCAGTCCTTCGTATCACATTTGAACAGATAGGCAAGCTAATGCCTGCCAAGTTTATTGGTGTACTGCATTTCCCACACGTAGTTCAGTTTTGTTTTCCCTGGTAGCTCAACATCAGATCGTGTTGAACTCGAGTTCAGTCGAAGTATCATGAGAAAACAGGAAGACATTAGGCGAGAGATGGGCTCTGTCCCAATCGTTCCCCGGAGCCGTGCGGGATAGAGCACACACTCAAATACAGGCCAACCTGGGTTAGTTCAGAAATGTAATTCCTATGGCTTTCCAGTAGTCAGTATATGGATCTGTTGAAATGGCTTTCTGCAGTGTGAGTTTAATAACAACGTCACCTTTTAAAAACGCTCCTTTAATTCAGGTGTGTGTGTGTGTGTGATGCTCAAACGTCTGAGATTGCACACACTCGACTGCATCTGGCTGGAATAACGGCACAATACCTCAGAAAGCTGCGGTCGCACTACATCTCGTTTTAGCGGCTTGTTTTGGTGTCTAGTTTATATATTTCAGCATATTCATGAGAAGCAAGCTGACGTGAGATATCGCCTCAGAGAAATGTGTCAAGCAAAATATCTGCCACAAGGTTTAGAGAAATAAACAGATTATGAGTCTCTTCGCATATATGAGTATATGTTGCATATATAAAATGTCGCGCGTTCCACTATATTGTGAAGTAATCTCTGCAAATGATCTTCACATTCGATATTTAAAAATCTAAAAATGTAAGTAATGTCACACTAATATCTCCCACCATAACTGATTTAAATTTGACGTATGTGTGTGTCTCTGTGTGTGTGTGTGTATGCGAGTATGTGTATGTGTGTGTATGTATGTATGTGTGTGTGTGTGTATGTGTGTGTGTGTGTGTATCTCTATGTGTGTATGTCTGTGTGTTTGTGTGTGTGTGTGTGTGCGTATGCGTGCGTTTGCACGTGTATGTGTGTGTATGTGCGTGTATGTGTGTGTGCGTATGCGTGCGTGTGTGTGTGTGTATGTGTATGTGCGTGTATGTGTGTGTGTGTGTGTGTGTGTGTATGCGTGCGTATGTGTGTATGTGTATGTGTGTGTGTGTGTGTGTATCTGTGTGTGTGTGTGTGTGTGTGTATCTTTGTGTGTGTGTGTGTGTGTGTGCGTGTGTGTGTGTGTGTGTGTGTGTGTGTGTATGTGCGTGTATGTGTGTGTGTGTGTGTGTGTGTGTGTGTATGTGCGTGTATGTGCGTGTGTGTGTGTGTGTGTGTATGCGTGCGTATGTGTGTATGTGTATGTGTGTGTGTGTGTGTGTATCTGTGTGTGTGTGTGTATCTTTGTGTGTGTGTGTGCGTGTGTGTGTGTGTGTGTGTGTGTGCGTGTGCGCATGTGTATGTGTGTGTGCGCATGTGTCTGTGTGTGTGCGTGTGTGCGTTCTCTGCATCAGCGCTTCAGCAGTGTGGGAGCGATGCTGGTGTTGACTCAGTCTCTGGAGGGTCCACTGGAACTGATCCTGGATCTGGAGATGATCACTCAACACACACTGATGAGCTCTCGCTCCAGCTCGTTACTGCGCCTCACACTCGTCGTGGGACCGTACGCTTTCTGACTCCACACATCATACAGACCCGGCGCTTGCTCTGGAGTTCAGGATCAGCCACAGCTTCTGCACTGTATCCTGCAGTCGAGACACACACACACACACACAGGGCTCCTGAGACTCACACGTTGCCGATGGGCCGATAATTTTAAACTTGTCAAAATAGTATTGGTATCATCATATTACATCATCAGTCGGGAGACTGAGGCTGATATTTAGTTCAGTATTAGTTCATATTTAGTTCTCCTTGATCTGTAGTGTTCATAAACAGTGGAATATGAGCATGAGCTTTTGAACAAAAATATATGAAGGCTGGGTGATTGTTAGACACACACACACACACACACACACACACACACACACACACACAAACACACACACACAAACACACTCACACTCTTACTCACACACACACTCTTTCTCACACACACACTCTTACTCACACACACACTCTTACACACACACACTCACACACTCTTACACACACACACACACACACACATACACACACTCACACACTCTTACTCACACACACACACTCTTACACACACACACGCTCAAAGTCACACACTCTTACTCACACACACACTCTTACACACAAACACACACACACTCATACACACACTCACACACTCTTACACACACACACACACTCTTACACACACACACACACACACACTCATACACACACTCACACACTCTTACTCAGGCGGCAAAAATGTCCTAAAAGTTTCATAATCGATGATTATTCATAAGTCTGGAGCCCTTAATGTCAGAACCAGAACACACAATTTACAGTATCGGGTCTTTATTAAATGTTCCTGCACAGGAACACTTCAACATCGTCTATCCATAGTTTAACAATGTTACATCTACAAACACCAGTCTGTAGAACAAAAAGCTTTGAAAAGACACAATTTTTTAATAGATATAAATGTTAGAATAGTGGTTATACGTTAAAGCGCACATTTTAGATCTCTTGATTGATCTGTGTTCTGTGAGTAAACACTGCGACCGCCTACAAATGAAAGTTTCCAGCGCTCAGTATATGTTTCATTGCATTGTTGACATACAGTATGATTTGCACTGATTGTGGCTTTGCATTTTATCATAATAATATAAACACTTTAGTCTGAAAAAACTCTCTGGCAGAAACACAGATGTCCATATCCACATCTCAGAGCCTTTAGCAACGATGAAAAAATACATAAAAAATCTGTTAATAATTGAACATTTTATCTTATTAAAATGTATTTTTAATTGTTGCCCATGACCATTTGTACTCTTGAACCAAAACAGTTGAAAATAAAAGGGAAAAAAATCTGGTGTGTTTTTTTTCTCATGAATTGAAATGTTTTGTTTCTTCATGTAATGGTATAATCTGGCTGTGATCAACGCATTAAGATATATGCACTAGCGGCTGTTTACCAGCTGATGATCAGGGTTGATTATATCCTGTCAATCAAAAACGGGGTGGACAAACGTCAGACTTCAACTAATAAGAAAATATGACTTGTGATGAATTTAGGGCTGTCGAAGTTAATGCGACGATAATACATTAACGTAAGCTAACTTTAACAGTTTAAAAGACAGCGACATTAAAGGGGCGGAGTCTCAACTGGGGAGAGTCCAGAAAGGGGTGGAGTCTCAAAAGGGGTGGAGTCTCCACACAAAGACTTTCACTTCCGCATAATGTCATTGACATGCATTTCAAAATAAACATCTCTTCATTTGCTGAAGAACACCCCAAAAACGAGGGCTTACTGAGCTCCCTGTGATCTGCCAAGGAAGCCGAATATGAACTCTGTGAGTCTCCTGTCAAGGCCAACGAAGCTGATGTTGAACTCTAAGCTCCGTTACAACCTTTGAGCCGTCAGTGATCTCTCTGTGCTCTATGTTGTAGTTTTGCCAACACCGACAACACCGTCATGGTTCCTTCTCCACTGTTCCTCTGACCTCTCGTATTCTCAGAGGTGCCGATTCATGAGTGAACATAAGATCTCAACTGAAAATTGACGCACCTCTTGACAGAAATAAATGTTGTGATGTTACTTCCATCAAGAGGTGCATCATTTGTTGGTCCAGATCTTGTATTGTCAACGCAAGAGTCCAGCACTCTGTAAAGTCTCCTCCAGCACATCCCAAACACTCACTGAGATTAAGATCTGGACTCAGAGCTCAGCATTATTCTTCATTCTCACAGTCTCCTTCTCAATCTTCACATTATCATGCTGCAATATGACCATGATGCAGTGGTGGAGTAAATGTAATTAGTTACTGTACTTAAGTATCTTTTTGGTGACTTTTTAGTTTTACTGAGTTTCAAACATATCAGCAACTTTTACTCTCTACTTGACTTATTTTTCATTCTTGTTCTGTTCTGAATACCATTCAATTTAAAGGATTTGTTGAGGAGTTAGGGGGAATTAACATAGTTTATAGTGTTTATAATGTTTGTAAATGTTTCTTTTTATTTACCGATATTTAATATACATATAAATGAATAGAATTGTTTGAGGTTAATGGGTGTTTTTTTGGAGTAAGATCAATTTCTCTTTCATGAGATACTTCCTCTTCGTGGCCAGGTTACGTTTCTCCATATCGTAAACTCTAGGCGAGGCAAGGCTTCTATATCGTGAATATTTAGGGGCGTGATATTCAAATGACGATTGTTTTCAGTGCCACATTTATCAACGTCCAATCATTCATACGATGGGATTGGCAGCAATACGCATGTTTCACATGGAAGCTTATTTCCGCCATATAAATAAAACATTTTAAAATATAATTGCGACTTCTTATCTCACAATAGTGAGTTTACATCTCGCAATTCTGACTTTATAACTATTATGACTTTATAACTAATCTATTCTTAGAGTTGTGAGATATAAACTCGCAATTAAAAGTTCTAAAGTCAGAATTACGAGATGTAAACTCATTGTTGTGAGATAAGTCGCAATTAGCTTTTAAAATGTTTGTTCTTTTCTCAATTTTCCTCAAAATTGCGAGTTTATATCAGCGGAACGGTGTAACAGTGGAACGGTGTAACAGTGGAACGGTGTAACAGCGGAACGGTAGCGGAACGGTGTAACAGTGGAACGGTGTAACAGCGGAACGGTGTAACAGTGGAACGGTGTAACAGCGGAATGGTGTAACAGCGGAACGGTGTAACAGTGGAACGGTGTAACAGCGGAACGGTAGCAGAACGGTGTAACAGCGGAACGGTGTAACAGCGGAACGGTAGCAGAACGGTGTAACAGCGGGATGGTGTAACAGTGGAACGGTGTAACAGTGGAACAGCGGAACGGTAGCAGAACGGTGTAACAGCGGAACGGTGTAACAGCCGGACGGTGTAACAGTGCAACGGTGTAACAGTGGAACGGTGTAACAGCGGAACGGTAGCAGAACGGTGTAACAGGGGGACGGTGTAACAGTGGAACGGTGTAACAGTGGAACGGTAGCGGAACGGTGTAACAGTGGAACGGTGTAACAGCAGAACGGTGTAACAGTGGAACGGTGTAACAGCAGAACGGTGTAACAGTGGAACGGTGTAACAGCGGAACGGTGTAACAGTGGAACGGTGTAACAGCGTAATGGTGTAACAGCGGAACGGTGTAACAGTGGAACGGTGTAACAGTGGAACGGTGTAACAGCGGAACGGTAGCAGAACGGTGTAACAGCGGGACGGTGTAACAGTGGAACGGTGTAACAGTGGAACGGTGTAACAGTGGAACGGTAGCGGAACGGTGTAACAGTGGAACGGTGTAACAGCAGAACGGTGTAAGAGTGGAACGGTGTAAGAGTGGAACGGTGGAACAGTGTAACAGAGGAACGATGTAAGAGTGTAACAGCGGAACGGTGTAACAGCGAAACGGGTGTAACGGTGTAACAGTGGAACGGTGTAACAGTGGAACAGTAGCAGAACGGTGTAACAGTGGAACGGTAGCGGAACAGTGGAACGGTGTAACAGCGTAACGGTGTAACAGTGTAACGGTGTAACAGTGGAACAACAGTGGAACGGTGTAACAGTGGAACGGTGTAACAGTGGAGCAATGGAACGGTATAACAGTGGAACGGTGTAACAGTGGAACGGTGTAACAGCAGAACAGTATAACAGTGTAACAGCGGAACGGTGTAACAGCAGAATGGTCTAACAGTGGAACGGTGTAACAGCGGAACAGTAAATGGTAAGTGGACTGCATTTATATAGCGCTTTAACAGACCCACTGGGCCACCAAAGCGCTTAACATATTGCCTCACATTCACCCATTCACACACTCATTCATACGACGGCGGTGTCAGCCATGCAAGGCGCCATCGAGCTCGTCGGGAGCAGCTGGGGTGGACACCTCGACATTTGGTCAGGTGAAACCGAGGATTGAACCACCAACCTTCCGGTTTGTAGACAACCCACATGAACCACTGAGCCACTGCCGCCCAGTATAACAGTTGAACAGTGTAACGGTGTAACAGCGGAACGGTGTAACAGTGGAACGGTGTAACAGTGGAACGGTGTAACAGCGGAACGGTAGCAGAACGGTGTAACAGCGGGACGGTGTAACAGTGGAACGTGTAACAGTGGAACGGTGTAACAGTGGAACGGTAGCGGAACGGTGTAACAGTGGAACGGTGTAACAGCAGAACGGTGTAAGAGTGGAACGGTGTAAGAGTGGAACGGTGGAACAGTGTAACAGAGGAACGATGTAAGAGTGTAACAGCGGAACGGTGTAACAGCGAAACGGGTGTAACGGTGTAACAGTGGAACGGTGTAACAGTGGAACAGTAGCAGAACGGTGTAACAGTGGAACGGTAGCGGAACAGTGGAACGGTGTAACAGCGTAACGGTGTAACGGTGTAACAGTGGAACAACAGTGGAACGGTGTAACAGTGGAACGGTGTAACAGTGGAGCAATGGAACGGTATAACAGTGGAACGGTGTAACAGTGGAACGGTGTAACAGCAGAACAGTATAACAGTGTAACAGCGGAACGGTGTAACAGCAGAATGGTCTAACAGTGGAACAGTAAATGGTAAGTGGACTGCATTTATATAGCGCTTTAACAGACCCACTGGGCCACCAAAGCGCTTAACATATTGCCTCACATTCACCCATTCACACACTCATTCATACGACGGCGGTGTCAGCCATGCAAGGCGCCATCGAGCTCGTCGGGAGCAGCTGGGGTGGACACCTCGACATTTGGTCAGGTGAAACCGAGGATTGAACCACCAACCTTCCGGTTTGTAGACAACCCACATGAACCACTGAGCCACTGCCGCCCAGTATAACAGTTGAACAGTGTAACGGTGTAACAGCGGAACGGTGTAACAGAGGAATGGTGTAACAGTGTAACAGCAGAACGGTCTAACAGTGGAACGGTGTAACAGTGTAACGTGTAACAGCGGAACGGTCTAACAGTGTAATGGTGTAACAGTGTAAGTGGAACAGTGGAACGGTGTAGCAGTGTACCAGTGTAACAGCAGAACGGTCTAACAGTGGAACGGTGTAACAGTGTAAGTGTAACGGTGTAACGTTGTGTTGTGGCAAAACTTCTGTTAAACATCATCACTGCGTAAGAGACACTCAGAGTCAAATTTATAAAAAGAGAAGTATTTATTCTTGCAAGAATAGGCCCAGTCGCCAACACAGCAGTTACCCTGTGAAGTGAGTGACGCACACCAGGAAGACATGAGACAGCCTTTATACTCTTTTCAAGGTTCCTCCTCACAGCAGTTACCCTTTCACCCACTCAGATAAGGTCCCCACTGCTGTTCAGTTTCTACTAAAGACACAACCTGGCCCTGAAATAAACTAGCCAAATCTGACCATTCCTAAGGTCAAGAGGTCCTGTCCCATATATTCCTGAAACGTCACGCACAAGCACGTACACACATATACTTTTACACATTGAATAGGTTCAATCCCTTATGATATCTGTTAGGAATAAATGACTATTAAAATTTCTACAACAGGTGTAACAGCGGACTGGTGTAACAGTGTAACGGTGTAACAGCGGAACGGTCTAACAGCGGAACGGTCTAACAGCGGAACAGTCTAACAGTGTAACGGTTCTTCCTACGTCATGGCAGAGCTTCAGGTACGCCACGCTTCAGGCCACTGATCTTACAGCAGGAGTTAAAACTTCCTGATCATTTACTCTCCCCACGTCCTCCAAGAGATTCATGTCTCTCTTCAGTCGAAATGAAGGTTTTTGAGTGAATCACTCCAGGATTCTCCATATAGTGTCTTCAATGGGGTCCAACGGGTCGAAGGTCCAGATGTGAGTTTCAGTGCAGCTTCAAAGTCTCGACACGATCCAGCCGAGGAATACGAGTCTCATCTACACAAACCAGCGACATTTATATATACATATATTTATCTATTTATGTATATACTTTTTAACCACAAATGCTCGTCTTTCACATCCACGACTTCACGCATTACGTAATCAGGTGGAAAATTTAGCTATTTTTCTCCTCCAACTTCAGAATTGTCCGACATCTTTGTTTTACCTTTTATTTTAATTTTTTGTAAATGGCGTTTGACCCTGGAGTTTGCACGTGCTCTTTGTAAACACTAGATCTGTTCTTCCACCCTGATGACGTAATGTGTGTCGCATCACAGTGAGTGCAGGACCAGCATTAGTGGATAAAGTATATAAATGTGTATTTAGTTATAAATGTCGCTGGTTTGTGTAGATGAGACTCGTATTCCTCGGCTGGATCGTGTCGAGACTTTGAAGCTGCACTGAAACTCACATCTGGACCTTCGACCCGTTGGACCCCATTGAAGTCACTATATGGAGGAAATCCTGGAGCGTTTTCCTAAAAAACTTTAATTTCTTTACAACTGAAGAAAAAAAGACATGAATATCTTGGATGACGTGGGGGAGAGTAAACTATCAGTAAAATTTTAATTCTGAAGTGAACTCCTCCTTTAAAGGAGGGATGTCCCTCCTTTTGGGGATATTCAAATTAATTAACCAAGCATTAATATCATTGATCAGCCCTACCAAACGTGGATGTTTTTTCACTAAGAAACAAACATTATGTTATTTGATTGATACTGAGAAGCTGCTTTGATGCAATTTATATTGTGAAAAGCGCTATATAAATACACTTGACTTGACTTTAAACCAGGCTCAGACCTTGGGAGTTTTATGCTGATTTATCCCAGATTTACCCCTCCCGAAAGAGTTTACAGATCAAATCTCAAGCCTCCCGATCTGATACAGCCTCTGATGCTAAAAGAACAGATGTTCTGTGCTGTGGTTGAGCGTGTGCTTGTGTTTCAGACTCCAGGAGTTTGAGCCAGAAGAGGAACACCGTGAAGAAACCCTCAGACAGACGCATGGAGAACGGGGTGAGTTTCACTTGCTTTCAAACGGGATCCCGGCGTTCTGTGACGAGCTCTTGCAGATGAAACTATGAGAGGAATGCGGGCGAGCAGGAAGCGGAGGAGTGTTTACTGATACTGTGTGTGTGCGTGTGTGTGTGTCCGTGTGTGGGTGTGTCCGTGTGTGTGCGTGTGCGTGTGCGTGTGTGCGTGTGCGTGTGTGCGTGTGCGTGTGTGTGTGTGTGCGTGTGTGTGTGCGTGCGTGTGTGTGTGTGCGTGTGTGTGTGTGCGTGTGTGTGTGTGCGTGTGCGTGTGTGCGTGTGCGTGTGCGTGTGTGTGTGCGTGTGCGTGCGTGTGTGTGTGCGTGTGCGTGTGTGTGTGCGTGTGCGTGTGCGTGTGTGTGTGTGTGCGTGTGTGTGTGCGTGCGTGTGTGTGTGTGCGTGTGTGTGTGTGCGTGTGTGTGTGTGCGTGTGCGTGTGTGCGTGTGTGCGTGTGCGTGTGCGTGTGCGTGTGTGTGTGCGTGTGCGTGCGTGTGCGCGTGTGTGTGCGCGTGTGTGTGCGTGCATGTGTGTGTGTGTGTGTGCGTGCGTGCGTGTGTGTGTGCGTGCGCGCGTGTGTGCGTCCGTGCGTGTGTGCGTCCGTGCGCGTGTGCGTGCGTGTGTGTGTGCGCGTGTGTGTGTGCGCGTGCGTGTGCGTGCGTGTGTGCGCGTGTGTGTGCGCAGGTGAGCGGCCCGCGGATGGACTTGACTCTAGCGGAGCTGCAGGAGATGGCGGCTAAACAACAGCATCAGATCGACGCGCAGCAGCAGCTCCTGGCCTCAAAGGTACAGGAGAAAACCTGTCAGGGTGGAGGAGACATGCGTTCGGTTTAGGAGATATAAACAAAATCTTATTCAATGAGTATTTTTTTTTTACATACACACTGTATATGCATATATATACACTGCCACACAAAATCTGTAAGATTTATGTTTTTAGAACATCTCTCTTCTACTCACCAAGCCTCAACAGTAACAGTAATATGTTTTTTTTACTTTCTATTCTTCAAAGTATCCTGACATTTTTATACACAACTGTTTTCAACACTGATAATAATCATAAATGTTTCTTGAGCATCATATTATCCTGATTTCTGAAGGATCATGTGACACTGAAGACTGGAGTAATGATGCTGAAACTCAGCTTTCATCACAGGAATAAATTACACTTTACTAGATATTCACATAGAAAACAGCTGATTTACATTACAATATTATTTCTTATTATTATTATTATTATTATTATTTGCATTTTAATTTAATAAATAAAGCCTTGGTGAGCAGAAGAGACTTGTTTTAAAAACATAAAAAATCTTACCGATCCCAAAAAGTGATTGTTTTGTTTTTGACCCGTGTAACTTTGTAAACAGTCAGGTTACCCACGCTTCTTTGAAGTGCTTGAAATTTAACTCAAGGACTGGAAAGTCTGTAAAAACAAACACCTTGAAAGTGCTTGAATTAAACATGAACTAAACTTTGTTAGGTGCTATTTAAAAAAAAATGTCCTTTATGCTCTGCCAAAGCCAGAATAAAAGAGCGCTACTGACTGGAGGGAAAGTGGGTGAAAACAAAAAATGGTTAATCAAATTAATTATTCCAAGGATTAATGCCTAATAAAGCAGCGTTTATAACAGCAAGTTACTTTGTTTACAGAGGAAACAGATTTATTTCTGCTGTTAAGCGCCACCTACTGACAGAGATTCGCATTTTCATTCAGGACTTCTGCTGTTTTTCCGCTTTTATTCATCTTACACTTAGTGTTGTAAATGATAACTGGTGGATTAATAAGAAGCTAATGTGCTTTCAAAAAATGTAGAATTAAAAGTTATTTTGAATATTATACTATATATAATCATATTTTAAATTAATATGTATAATGGTTTATAATAAAAGTACGGTTTTCTCCAGAGTAGCTATATACATACAGTCGTGCTCAGAATTAATGGTACCCCTGGTAAATATGATAAAAAATGGCTGGAAAAAATAAATCTGCATCATTTATCCTTTTGATCTTTCATTCAAAATATTGGCAAAAATCTAAACTTTCATTGAAGTAAAAAAATAGAAAGTGGGGGGGAAATCACATTATGAAATAAATGTTTATCTCCAAAACACGTTGGCCCCAATTATTGGTACCCTTTTATTAAATACTTTTTGCAATCTCCTTTTGCCAAGATAACAGCTCTGAGTTTTATCCTATGATGCCTGATGAGTTCGGAGAACACCTGACAAGAGATCAGAGACCATTCTTACAGAATCTCTCCAGATCCTTCAGATTCCCAGATCCATGTTGGTGCTTCTTCTCTTCAGTTCACTCCACTCATCAGGTCTGGGACGGTCATGGCAGAAGCTTCATTTTGTGCTACTTAACACATTTTTGTGTTGATTTTGATGTTTGTTTTGGATCGTTGTCCTGATGGAAGATCCAACCACGGCCCATTATACGATTTCTAGCAGAGGCTGTCAGGTTTAGATTTTTTATCTGTTGGTATTTGATAGAATCCACGATGCCATGCATGTATCTGAACAAGAAGTCCAGGACCTCCAGCAGAAAAATATGACCACAACATTAAAGATGGTATATTAAATTGTACACATGGGGTACTTTTTATCCTTGTGTGCACCAAACCCATCTTGCATGTTTGCTGCCAAAAAGCAACTTTTTAAGTTTCATCTGACCACAGAACCCTGTGCTGTTTGAAGGTCCAGTCATGTCTGACAACTGAATTTGCTGGGGTTTGTTTTTGGATGAGCAAGGAGGATTTTTCTTGAAAACCTCCCAAACAACATGTGGTGATGTAGGGGTTGTTCAATTTTTTTTTAATAGGCTTTCTGAACCCAAGACTCAACTAATCTCTGCAATTCTCCATCTGTGATCTTTGGAGAGTCTTTGGCCACTCAAACTTTCATCCTCACCATGCATTAAGACAATATAGACACACGTCCACTTCCGGGCAGATTTGTAACATCTTTAGTTGATTGGAAGTGCTTAATTATTGCCCTGATGGTCAAAATGGGGATTTTCAATGCTTTAGCTATTTTCTTTCAGCCACTTTCTATTTTGTGATGCTCAACAATCTTTTGATGCACATCAGAACTATATTCTTTGGTTTTACTCATTGTAATGGATGATTAAGGGAATTTGGCCTTTGTGTTTCCTCATATTTAAACTCTTGTAAAACAAGAAGTCATGGCTGGACAATTTCATGTTCCTAGTCACCCTGGTGTGCAAAAAAAAAAGGTAAATATGAATGGGAATATACTTCAGAGATAATGTGATTTCCCCTCCACTGTCAATTATTTTACTTCAATGGAAGGTTCGATTTTTGCCAATTTTTTGAATGAAATATCAAAAGGATAAACGATGCAGAATTATTTTTTACAGCCATTTTTCATCATATTTACCAGGGGTACCATTAATTCTGAGCACGACTGTATATATATATATATATATAAATGAACTAAATTAATAACCTTTTTACAACAAAAATTAACCATCACTGGACCATATTTAAGCTGGACTATTACACTATTTTCTTCTAGAAACAAACTTGGTTGCATTATTTTCTTATCATCAGTGTAAAGTTGCTTTGAATCTGTATTGTAAAAAGTAGAGGTCGACCGATAGTGGATTTTACCGATACCGATATTTAGGTTTGACCGTACATGCCGATAACCGATTATTCAATCGATATTTTTGTAATGGATACTGGGATTAAACAAACATAACACTCCAAGGAAAACAGTGCTGAACTGAAATGTGCTAAATTAAATAAATATATGAATATATTAAAATGAGAAGTTGTACAGAACGAACTCTACAGAAAATAATTTAAACATTTAAATATTACAGGTCAAATGCGTGTTTTTTAGCTATAACCTAGAAACATAGCCATATGTAAATTTCAAAGGTAGCACATTGCAAGTCCCATTTGTTAACAAGGATGTATTAGCTAGCTTTCATGAACTATATGCATTATGCAATATACATTTTTACTGCATGTATGAATATTTGAGCAATACAATTGAACCTTGATCATTCTTGTTAGTTCATAGTACATTAAGGTAATAACAGAAAATAAAAAATTAAACTCAATTTAAAATGTATAAGTAAATGTTGAAATTAAAAAAACTAACTATGAATGATACTTCTACAACATTTATTAACCATTGTTGTGGCAAAACTTCTGTTAAACATCATCACTGCGTAAGAGACACTCAGAGTCAAATTAATAAAAAAAGAAAAGTATTTATTCTTGCAAGAATAGGCCCAGTCGCCAACACAGCAGTTACCCTGTGAAGTGAGTGACGCGCACCAGGAAGACATGAGACAGCCTTTATACTCTTTTCAAGGTTCCTCCTCACAGCAGCTACCCTTTCACCCACTCAGATAAGGTCCCCACTGCTGTTCAGTTTCTACTAAAGATACATCCTGGCCCTGAAATAAACTAGCCAAATCTTGACCACTCCTAAGGTCAAGATGTCCTGTCCCATATATTCCTGAAACGTCACGCACAAGCACGTACACACATATACTTTTACACATTGAATAGGTTCAATCCCTTATGATATCTGTTAGGAATAAATGACTATTAAAATTTCTACAACAGGTGTAACAGTGGAATGGTGTAACAGTGTACCGGTGTAACAGTGTAACGGTGTAACAGCGGAACGGTCTAACAGCGGAACGGTCTAACAGTGTAACGGTGTAACAGTGTAACGGTCTAACAGTGTAACGGTGTAACAGTGTAACGGTCTAACAACGGAACGGTCTAACAGTGTAACGGTCTAACAGCGGAATGGTCTTACAGGGGAACGGTGTAACAGTGTACCGGTGTAACAGTGTACCGGTGTAACAGTGTAACAGCGGAACGGTCTAACAGCGGAACGGTCTAACAGTGTAACGGTGTAACAGTGTAACGGTCTAACAACGGAACGGTCTAACAGTGTAACGGTCTAACAGCGGAATGGTCTTACAGGGGAACGGTGTAACAGTGTAACAGCGGAACGGTCTAACAGCGGAACGGTCTAACAGGGGAACGGTGTAACAGTGTACCGGTGTACCAGTGTAACGGTGTAACAGCGGAACGGTCTAACAACGGAACGGTCTAACAGTGTAACGGTCTAACAGCGGAATAGTCTAACAGGGGAACGGTGTAACAGTGTACCGGTGTAACAGTGTAACAGCGGAACGGTCTAACAGTGTGTGTGATTGGGAGTGGTGTGATATTTCGTACCCAGTCTTGATAATGCAGCATAAAGCCTTTCTCCTCGCTCCTTACAGCGCTGGTATTAATCACTGATGATAAAAAGTAAATAAAGCATTAAAAAAGTGCAATTCAATCGAAACAGAAAGATGTCTTTGTGACCTTCTTCATTGTTGGCTACTGTGGTTTTCAACAGCAGTTCATTGCTTGTGTTTTTCTACAGGACATTGCTGATGTGATTATCACAGCAGGCCTTTACTTCTTTCATTACTATAATTTTCGACTGAATATACAGTATTCTATAAACTTGTATACAGCAACTACCTTTGCACATGTGAAACAAAAAAAATCCTCGGATGGAAACCTGGCTAAATGTCTCCTGAAGCCAAACCATACACTGTAAAAAACACATGTGAAATCTATTTTACTGTAGATTTCACGTTTTTATTTTTATTTTTTAGTTTATAAATTCGGAATATAAATATAAATTCAGTTGTTGCTCTCATTTTAAAAATAGCAAGCCTATTACCAAGCATCAACAATCTTATAAAAGTTTATCAGAAAAGAATAGGTACAACTGCACCCATTGCTTGATAATCAAGTCTAAATGGTTTTTAAGAATGAAGTACAAAAAAACATGATACTTGTAATAAAAAATAATTTATGTATATTTTCAAAATGGATGAGGAAAATACAGCACTTTGAAAATCTGTGCAGCTTGTCAAAAAAGAAATAAGAAGAAAAAAAGAAAGGAAAGACGTTAAAGAAGGAAGGCTGTTTCCAAAATATGGAGCTGGCTCCTTGACAAATGAAAATCACAAACATGACACTTGTTAATAAAATAATTTTATAAATACAATTTATTCACATGTAATATAATTTTACCTCTAAGAAATTAGGAAAATCCAAAATGCTCTGAACTAAAGAATAAGATAAATATAGGCCTATACTACAAATTGTTTAGGTAATCTGGGAAAAAAGCATCAGCAGCGATTTGATGTTTTTGATTGATTTGATATTTTTGATCGATTTGACGTTTCTGAACTCTAAAACTGTCTTGACAGCAAGATAAAGATTGTCACTGTCACAGACGGTTCTGTCCGGGTGGATGAACTGGTTCAGTTCACTAAAAAAGAGCCGGTTCAAAAGAATGATTCCTTCCTGAACTGGACATCACTATAAGTTTCGTTTCTCGAAAGCCTCGCCCTTAGCAGCTTTAGCTCTCTCTCTCTCTCTCTCTCTCTCTCTCTCTCTCACACACACTCACACACACACACGAGCTCATTTCGAGAGAAGATGGGTCTGTGTAAGTACCTTATCATATCACTGCAGAATATTAATGTTGGTTTATCAGCATTATGAATCTAACCCTTATTTTCTCTTCTATTTTAGTAATGTTGTTAGCAGCTGGCGCTGGAGCAGGTAAAATCTAACATACAAACAACATAATTTAATGATCTATAAATTAAAAATGATTGAAATAGTCAATGTCATATTTGGCAAAGTATTTTCTAGAGGTATTTATCTTACGACGTTGATCAGTTGAGAGTGGGGAACAACGTAACGCACTAACCCAGTTTCTTGGAAAATGAAATGTTATTTTGTTGTTGTTTTTTAGGAGACAAACTAAAATATTTTATCAATACAATACAATTATTAACCTTTTCATAATGGCATTTTTTTGTAAAAAAAACATTTTTTTGAGTTTGACAACGAACACACCGGTAAACGCAGCTTATAATAATAATTAATAATTTCTGAACATTGACTCTCAGTCTTTATTCACTTTTTTTCTCAAGGTTTCTCAACAAAATTCATAAAATTATAGAATAGAATCGAATAGTTTGGAATAGAATAGAATTGAAAAGAATAATAGGGGCTCATTGTAACGCCGTATGACAATATGCCCCGCCTGAGCAACTGGGGTTTAAACCCGAGTGTTTCTGCTGTTAGATCCGCATTAAACAACTATATCACCTTTTAAACAACAGATTGGAGATTAAAATAATAGCAGATGTGTCTCAGTTTAAATAAACACAAAATAGAGACTTTTTCTATGTTTAGCCGAAGTAAATGTTCAGTGATATCTTTCAAAGATTTCTGCATTTTGGTGATTTTTTTTTCTCTACATTGTGTTGATTTAGCAACTAGTAAACACACTACGTTTCGTCATGTTGGCCTATGGGGAAGTAGTTGAAACAAGTGTGTGGCAACTAGCCCCGCGTTAGGTTGTGCCCCGCTCTCTCTCTCTCTCTCTCTCTCTCTCTCTCTCTCTCTCTCTCTCTCTCTCTCTCTCTCTCTCTCTCTCTCTCTCTCTCTCTGTGTGTGTGTGTGTGTGTGTGTGTGTGTGTGTGTGTGTGTGTGTGTGTGTGTGTGTGTGTGTGTGTGTGTGTGTGTGTGTGTGTGTGTGTGTTGTAGCCGATGCAGATGTTCGGAAAAGAGTTTGTACGTGAATATGAATATGATACGCAGTTTATGGCGAGTACGCACGTACTCCACTAATCCGCAATTGTCCTCTACTAACCCATCAGGAATCAGCGGTGAGAAGAAGTAAAGTAGACAACTGGCATGAAGTTGGTTTGACGTTGGACGTTCGATATTCGCGTATTTAGGGACCATCTCAAAAGTTACATGCGACACTGTTATAAACGTTTTGTAACTTCAATAGCGTTCGAAGACAATGACTTACAGTCATAAAACCTACTGTACATTGTTCACCCAGGTCTCAGGTATGATGCACACCTTTCAGATTTTGTAAAAATGTAAAAGGTGTGCATCATACCTGAGACCTGGGTAAACAATGTACAGTAGGTTTTATGACTGTAAGTCATTGTCTTCAAATGCTATTGAGCTTTAAATATTGCCATATTTTGTATATGATCCCATACAGTAGTGAAATACATATGAATATTTGCATATGATTTAACAGTTTATTGTCATACATATCAAAAATCTGAAAGGTGTGCATCATACCTGAGACCTGGGTGAACAATGTACAGTAGGTTTTATGACTGTAAGTCATCGTCTTCGAACGCTATTGAAGTTACAAAACGTTTATAACAGTGTCGCATGTAACTTTAGAGATGGTCCCTAAATACGCGAATATCGAACGTCCAAGGTCAAACCAACTTCATTCCAGCAAGTAGACACGTGACCATGGCTGCGTTCCAATCTTTTTACTGTCTATGGTCCCAATTTGCCTACTAATACTACGCCCTATAACTTAAGTAGCCTATGTACTCTTTTTGTGAAGTAAAAGTACATACTTTTGCGTGTGTAGCAAAAGAGTATCTTTACCAAAGTTCACACTGCTGCTTGCAGATGCAATATAATGTAGATGTAGCAATGTTCAGGGAAGAAGGAGGCGGGAACCGGCGAACAATCAAAATATAATTTATTTTAAATAAAACAAACAAACAAAAATACCGCCAGCAGCCCCTCGCGGACGACTGCTGGCTACCGAAAATAAATATAACTAAAATAAAATACAAAAACAAAACACAACTAAAATACAGGCCTGTTCCTCTCTCGATCATCAACGTCGTCGCTCCTCCTTTATGCTTCCGCTCCTCCGTGAGAGATGCGAGACCGGTGTGCCTCACATGTGTTGCTCATTAGCAATCGCACCACCGGCCTCGCGCCGTTCTCTCACGTCCCTCGGCCGTCCTGTTCGCCACATACCCCCATCGCCCCTCACAGGCCGGGGGGTACTCACGAGCCTGTGCCTACTCCCCCCCCGGCGGCGGCGATCCCTGGGGAGTATGGACAGACAAACCGAGGGAAACGGAGACGGAAGCATGAGGAGCGACAGATCGAGAGAGGGGAGAGAGGAAAAAAAAATTGGTCCGGTTCCCACAACGCGCTGCCATCTGGTCCCCCACCAGCTAGGCGATCTCCTCCGCGGTGCCTGGCGGCGACGCTGGGTAGCCCTCGGTGGACGGCTCGACGCTCCTCCGCCGCCCGGTGGACGGCGACGGCTCCTCGGGTGCCTTGGGCAGACGGTAGGAGTCCCCCGCTCCCTGCTCCTCCCCTTCACTGGTGGACGGCAGCAGGCTCCGGCCCACGGCGAGCGGCGGCGACTCCTCCTCTCCCTCCCGGATGGCAGCCGCCCCTCCAATACCCAGGCGGCCGGCAGCGAGCTCGACCGTCTCACCGGCAACTCACTCCAGCGCACCGCCTCGAGCGTCCTTGGCCGCGAGTCCCCCGCTCCCTGCTCCTCCCCTCGCTCGGCGGATGGCAGCAGGCTCCGGCCCACGGCGAGCGGCGGCGACTCGCGCACCATGCTCGATGGCACCGCGGATTCCCCACACCGGCGAGGACTCTCTGACAGCGCGTTCCTCCCTCTTCCCGGGTTTCGGCACCAGTGTAGCAATGTTCAGGGAAGAAGGAGGCGGGAACCGGCGAACCATCAAAATATAATTTATTTTAAATAAAACAAACAAAAATACCGCCAGCAGCCCCTCGCGGACGACTGCTGGCTACCGAAAATAAATATAACTAAAATAAAATACAAAAACAAAACACAACTAAAATACAGGCCTGTTCCTCTCTCGATCATCAACGTCGTCGCTCCTCCTTTATGCTTCCGCTCCTCCGTGAGAGATGCGAGACCGGTGTGCCTCACATGTGTTGCTCATTAGCAATCGCACCACCGGCCTCGCGCCGTTCTCTCACGTCCCTCGGCCGTCCTGTTCGCCACAGTAGACAACATTGAATAAACACATTTTCGTCAGGTTAGATGTGATAATCACTCAAACCCCTCTAAACCAACCGCCGGACTCGTGCGTCCTCCATGTCAGTAGTTTTTTAAAAACACCTTTCACTCGTGTTTGTAGTTACTTGTTATGCACACTATTGCTGCTCATTTTGTAAATATAAGCAACTAATTTAGACGTGCAAACTGGGTGCCGTTGTGATGAGACGTTCGTGCTCGGCTAGATTCGTGCTCGCAATCGTTCATCTTCGGATGCGGAGTCGCGCGAGCTGTTACAGAATCTGCCGTGCACACCGCCACGCAAAATAGTTGCGCACCCAACGCGCACGACCGCACACACCCCGGTGATGTAATTTTTGCTGTGTGCACCTTCAGGCTCGTGCAGACGCGGCAAGTATAAGCCTAGCTTTACAGTGCGTATCATATACATGTAAAACTCTTTTTTGCGTATTAATTGCACGATAAATACAATTCATGCTAAAGATACACATTTTCATGAGATCGTGTTGTAGCGGGTGCACTAGCGGCTGCTCCGGTGGTTCTGGTGACCGCGGGGTTCACCAGTGCCGGTTTTGTCCCTGCCAAATTATTACCCCACTCGCTGAAGTCAGTATCTGATTGGCTAATCCTAACCCCTCCCCCTCAACTAATCCTAACCCCTCCCCTGATCATAACCCCACCGCTAAAACCTAACCCCTCCCCTAATCATAACTCCTCACCCACAACTAACCCTAACCCCTCCCCTAATCATAACTCCTCACCCACAACTAACCCTAACCCCTCCCCTAATCATAACTCCTCACCCACAACTAACCCTAACCCCTCCCCTAATCATAACTCCTCACCCACAACTAACCCTAACCCTCCTCTAATCCAAACCCCTCCTCTAATCCAAACCCCTCCTCTAATCCTAACCCCTCCTCTAATCCAAACCCCTCCTCTAATCCAAACCCCTCCTCTAATCCTAACCCCTCCTCTAATCCAAACCCCTCCTCTAATCCTAACCCCTCCTCTAATCCAAACCCCTCCTCTAATCCAAATCCCTCCTCTAATCCTAACCCCTCCTCTAATCCAAACCCCTCCTCTAATCCTAATCCCTCCTCTAATCCAAACCCCTCCTCTAATCCAAACCCCTCCTCTAATCATAACCACTCCTCTAATCCTAACCCCTCCTCTAATCCAAACCCCTCCTCTAATCCTAACCCCTCCTCTAATCATAACCACTCCTCTAATCCTAACCCCTCCCCCACAACCAATCCTAAACCTACCAATGCTAGGGAGGTCATAATTTGGTGGGGGTCTAAATGCGCCACAACACCGGGATCATTCATCTGTGTGTGTGTGTGTGTGTGTTGCAGCAGGTGCAGTGGCGGCTGCTCCGGTGGTTCTGGCGACCGTGGGCTTCACCAGTGCCGGGATCGCTGCGGGCTCGTACGCCGCCTCGATGATGAGCGCCACCGCGTTGGCGAACGGAGGAGGAGTCGCTGCCGGGTCGCTGGTTGCAGTCCTTCAAGCCGCTGGTAATGCAAACGTCACGCTTGTGGAAGATGATCTACAGTAAAGTCAATAATGCATTTGATAACTTCATTTTCCTAATGAGTTGGTCTCTGGTCTCGTGTGTGTGTGTGTGCAGGTGCCGCTGGGATCCCGGCTGTGGCTCAGGCGGCTGTGGGCGCGACAGGGGCCGGTGTGGCGGCAGTTCTGGGCATCCTCATCTGAGCCGAGCCGAGTCACTGAAACATTCTGTTCAATACCAATAAAATACTCTTCATTATCGCACAGTCTGACTAGTCAGCGTCTCTTTGCTTCGCTCTTCGGTCATAAAGACAAGTGTGTGTGTGTGTGTGTGTGTGTATGTGAGAGAGAGTGTGTGTGTGTGTGTGTCGAGAGTGTGTTCAGAAACAGGAAGAAATACAGACAATTGTAATATTGCACAAATTATATTGTTATAAAAATATATATTTGTTAAAATATATTTCAAAGTATATTTACATTTTTAGCCAGTTGTTTTATATTCGCAAAAATATATATAAAAAATATTATATAAATATTTTAAAAGTGTTTAAAAATATATCTTTCCCCTCCATATATTTATGAGAATTTTCTTTTTTTACAAATGCCACATTTAAATAATATTCAGCAATGAAGATACTTTACAATATTTAAAAAACAAACAAACAACATGACACTGTCAAACTACACACATTGTTGAGGAATGGTTTGAGGAACATGACAGCGTTCAGGGTTTGTCTAGGCATTATGTTAAGGCAGTGTCTTAAGTTCTAGTATGACCCACTAGCAGTTAGTCAGTCTTACTTTTCAGTATCAAATTAGACCAATCTACATTTTTATGTAACTGATTTTAAATTGTTATGAATAGTCTTAAAGAAAAAAATTTGATGTCTAACTTGTAAGACTAGTCTTAGAGATTTATGCAACCGGACCCTGAAGGTTCACGTGTATTTATAGCCTCTCACGAATGCACATTCCAGTGACGTCATCGTCAGAGGTTATTTAAAGCAGAACTCGGCAACTCTAGTCATGAAGGGGGACATCTTGGTGGTGAAGGGGAGGATGGAGGTGAATGGAAGCGTCAGCATCTGTGAACTCAAACATGTCTAAGTTTCGATCTTTTATACTATGAGTATTTATAGCATGATTGGATAAAGAGAAGGTAAACAGTGACGTAATGATTGAGTCTTCCCGGCAGAACTTACGCTAAAGCTAAGTTCTAGACGCGCATAAACAAGCTGCATTGTGGAATATCTCCTCTGATAGACTCAAGCCATGGCGAATACACACTGAGCACCGAAACAATGGTGCCTCACAAAAGTTGCAATTTGACTGCATTAAGAAACACAACATGTTCGCATGACCTACATACCGGAGTCTCTAACTGAACAGGCCCCAATGGAAGCTCCTCAGGCCCCTGCTTGCAAGTCCAGTTCGCCTAGTCTAGCACTATTCTCTGACCTCATCTCATTAGACCCCAGTGATATGACCCTAGACGGCAGACATTACAGATCAATTTCATGAGATTCACAAGGAATTTTATGAGGTTGTCAGTCCGTAGTTTAGGGCCTATAATGGCGATGCTGGCCCCTTCCAGGTGATGGTAAACATGGGGCCTGAGTTCCGCAGTACTCCAGGGGCCAGTTACGGGAACTGCTGGCTCAATTCGTCGAGCTAGAATCACTAGGTGTTTTTCGAAAGCTTGAAGACATTGATGTTGATGTTGAATTCCACAGCTCATGATGATCTGGCAACATTACACACTTGGGTATCAACATTTCCTCCAGACTGTCAGAGTTGTTTAATCTCAACTATACCCCACTTTAAAAAAAAATTGGAGATGATTTAAACGCTGGACTAACCTACCACTATCACCTATCGGTCGCATTGCTACAGTTAAAATGAAAACTTTACCACAAGTCAACTATCTGTTCTCAATGCCTCCAACAACACCCACCGATAAATGGTTCAAATCACTGGATTCATTAACCTCTCACTTCTGCTGGAGGTTCGGTGTTTCGTTGTTTTTGTTTTGTTTTTGTGCTTTTTCTCTCTTCTGTATTGTATATGTGTCTCACTACCTTGTGTTACTCTTTTGTTCATTTGCAATAAAAAAAAGATAGTTAAATTACCGTAAATGGTGACAACAGCACACAGCACAGTTCTTACATGTTGAACAACGTTTATTAATAATCTCTACTTGTTCTTCATCAGTTGTGCATAGGTATCTCTCTCACAATCCTGTTGTGTACTCCTCCAGCCTTCTTCAGCCTCTCCCCCTGACCAGCGAGACTAGTACACTTACACTGTAAAGTGTGACAGTGGCCCGGTTGTCGAACTTTAGTAAGCATGTGCTTAGTTCAGTCGTGATGTGGATATATTTCAACAGGACCTATCGGCATTCTTTGATAGGACTCAATAGATTAGTTGTAGGAATGAGAGATTGGAGCATATCCATCATAGAATTGAAGAGCAAGGTTTTGTCTTCAGAGATTGTGCAGAGGCATATTCGTGAGGGCCAGCAAAGCAAACATAAGCCACCAGTGTTTGCATTTAAGGCTGTATATTTGGTCATTCATGCTCTGATGAACCTCTTATATTAACACAGTTTACTTATAATGTTATGTTATTATAGGGTGACCATATTTTGATTACCGAAACCCAGGACACTCGGCCCGGCAATGAGAGACTCAAATGATACTCGAAGTTTACTCAAAGATGCCTTATTAATTTCAAATACATTTAAAGTAGGCTATGCCTCCGTGTGGATAGAAAATTGTTACATTACAAAATACTATCTATAACCAAAGACAGAATCAGATCGGCTTCTCAGAGGTTACTCAACATGTTTTATTGTGACAGGTTTCAAGAATAATGAATGAAATAATGTTAGAAATAATGTCTCTTCTGTATTAGAAAAATAAAATGATAAATAACAAAAAAAACCTCCAAATTGAACAATAATAGCTCTCACAAACTTACACAAACTCCCTCTTTATCCTGTTTTTCTTCCTCCTCCTCCTCGTTTGCCCTTCTATATGTTGCTGTAGAGCTGATCTTTCCCGGCAGTTTTTTGTTGCTTAACAAATAAGCATGAACGTCTAATGGCCCAATGAAAAATAATGAAAAGCAGGACATTTTCATCACTTTATAAAAACAGCCCGGACGGGACGTGAAAGCAGGACGCTTGGTCACCCGATGTTATTAGTTATCACCATAGCAACAAAACTTCACAATCGGTTTCCATGACATTTAACAATCGATGTAATTTTTTTGAAAAGTGCGTCTAAAATGAAGACATCATGATGAGATTTATTTCAAGTGGTATCAGGAAACAAACACAGAATATGACTCATACAGAACATCAACATGTGCCAACACATTTTTACAATCACTAGGACATTTCTCAATACTTAAGTCACTTTTTCAAAACTCTTCACACAGTGATCAACATCAGTCAGAGTGGGATAAACTGTAGATCGAATGCATTCAATAACATCTTTCTAATTACATGAACACATTTCTCCCTCAGACACAGACACCAGCAAAACTCATGAACCTACAGGCTCATTTGCACATTTTACATTCTCTTTTCAAAACTGCTAAACTTACGTTCTGCACCTAACATACCAACCTGAATAAGACAGAACGATTCTACATTTCTACAGTAATACCATTGAAATATATTCCATATTTTATGAAAAGTTAGATGTATCTAAACACCTACACAAGTGTTAGTCTGTCAGTTTCATCACAATCTATACAAAAGATGAAACGTAGGAATGATTGTGTACTGTACTGTAAACATGGATGTAGAAAATTCTAATCTTTTTGAAAATGAATTTGAGAAAAGACACCGTTGTATAATGCTACCTGTCATTGGTGTTTTAACACTGTGACAAGCGTGTTTGTCATTTGAATTTATTTGCTAGTGTTGTGATAAATTTGTTTTTTTGAGATATAAATGAACTGTTTTGATAGTTTTAGTGCATTTTGAATGTGAAATGAACTGCTGTGCCAAGTTTGAAGTTGGTTAGAACCGAGTGAGAAGTTTTGAAACGGTGACCTAAGAATTGAGAAATGTGTAACTAGGGGGTAATCAAGTTACTTCTAACAGTAATGTTACAATATTGTGTTACTCCATAAAAAAGTAACTAATTATGTTACTTAGTTACTTTTTATGGAAAGTAATGTTACGCTACTTATGTGACTTTTTCTTACCTGAGCTGGGCTTGCTTGTTTGTTTAAAAAAAACAAAAACAAAAAAGTTGTATTTGGTAAATGTAAAGGCCCTTTCACAGCAGAAGTGACATGAATAAGCCTCAGGCTGAAGGAACTGCACATTACTCCTGAACAATAGAGGGCGCCGCTCAAACCTTTCAGCGGTTCTGCCGTTCTGGACCACAGTTCAACACTCTTACTTTATGTGCATGTTTTTACATATTTCATTATTGCAGGTTTGTATAATATTCAGAGTTTGCATTTCACATTTTGAGGAATACTGAATCTGTTTTGTGCAAGTGAGATGAGTAAATGCACTTATTTAGTCTAGAAATAAACAATAAACTAAATTCTTTTAAACTCGTACTCAAGATCACAAAGTCTTTATTTAAAGTTAGTATCAGTCTCCAAAAATGTATGCATGAAACTGCATACACAAACTTATCCAGTAGAACATCAGTTTCAGCATTTGGTGATATAGAATCTCGTCATCTCAACAAAGTGTATCTTGTTGAAAAAAAAGTACTGATCGGTCGTCTGTTAGTAGTTAATACAGTTCAAACAAACAGGCAAATGCTAAAAAACAATAGTCACATGACACACTACTCCAAGTGTCCACTGTCAATGTATATTCCAAACTCCCATATCAAATATCTCACCCAGCTGCCACATAAAATACATTGTTTACAAGTTAAAAGAGAAGTAAACAAGTTGAGATAGACACATTAATAAATAGAATAGCAAGTATTTCAATTAAAGTACATCAGTTACAATGTAAAAATACAACAGAAATGAATGAGTGCACTGAGAAGATCATTTATAAAAACAAAAAAACAACGTGAATCATTTCAATGGCGGTACCTAATTAAGGCGTCATCATGCAAGTCATCTGGAAGAATCTTCATGCTGTGAATCTGATGAAAATATCCCGGTCATATTTCACCCCAAAATCAAAAGTAAGAAAATATAAGAAATTGTGTTTTGCATAATGAAACCTATTTCTTTTAGCCATTAAGATTTTTGTGCATGGTGAAATACTTTCATGACAGTTAAGCAATATTTAATGCATTACAGTAAAAAAAACTACATTATGGTATGGAGAATTGAGGGTTTAAATAGGTTAAATCATAAAATAAGAATACAAGGCAAAAAAATCAGCATGAAACTGAACTTGCGCTAGTCTCTCTATTGTGACGAATATTCGAGGCAAACGCTTCTGGAACAAGAGCAAATGTGGGCGGGGCTTGATTGTGTCTGTGGGGAGCTGATTGGATGGTTGTGTTTTGCTATTGGCTGATGTCATGTGAGTGACAGGTTATAGCCCCGCCCTCGTCATCAGAGAAGGGATGCTGCAAGAGGAACTTATTCTGATTCAAGATTATTAAAACAATATTGATGTGCACGGAAAAATCTTTTAATAATAAACACTGCAATATTCCATAAAAACAAGAATGGTCAATTTTGATTTCATGGTGACTTTAAAACTAGCTTTATTTAGTTTAAAAACCAACAAAACATGTCTTTCTTTCTTCAGATTTTAGAGTTAAATATGACCTGGACATGTTCGTGGGATTCATTGAGACTAATTCTCCTCAACTGTCCCGATGAAGCAAATCAGCTGCTCAAGTCAAGGACCAAATGTTCATAAATCCGAGTTTGCCCCTTAAAACTAGAGCCAAGAAGGAATTCCCTGTTGTCAATAAACACCAGAGAAAAAGCCCTGGGTGCTTGAATGTTCATCTCCTGGAAGTGGATGAACTGTCTCTGCTTCGCGTCCCAGCGGTAGACGCGGGTGAAGGCGTAGTCGCTGCCCAGGATGGCGTACTGCCAGTTGGCTACGGAGAACGGCTGGAAGACCATGGAGCCACGAGAGGCCATGGTCTGGATCTCACTGAACATGCTGCCATCCCACTTCATGACCTTGGAGTCGCCGATGAAGCGGGTCAGGCATATGTAGAGCTCGCTCTTCACAGCGAAGTGTTTGACCGCGTACACGTCCTCCATCTCTGGGATATCGGTGCGCCGCTCAAACTGCTTGTTGCCTTTGCTCCACTGGTAAATAACCGGACGTTGAGAACTGCTGGACAAGATCAAATGAGACTTCCCCGAAATGTCTAGATACTCCACGTCTGTGTCGCGGTGCCAGGGGTGCAAGGACTGATGGGAGTAGAAGCCATTGCCGTTCCATTTATAAATAGTCGTGGAGCCGGCTTTGGAGCTGTCGGCAATGATGAAGAAAGACTCTCCGTCGACGTGGAAGATTTCCACGTCATTTGGCTTTCGTATCTTCAGAATATCGATGTCTTGGATTTTGATGAATTTGTTTGCGGAGACGTCTCTCTTGAAGATGTGCGAGCCGCCGAACAGTTGTGCTACTATGATGAAGAGTTGACTGTCAATGACTAGAGGTTTGCAGATGACAGATGAAGTACCTGGAGAGATTTGAAGAGTCGTTTTAACTCTACTGTATCATATTTAATAATTAAAGGCCTCTGAAGATCAACATGATCTGATGTCAACATCTGACTGATAGTTTAGACTTGTTTTATCAAGTCAAAGGTCTTTTAGTATAATTGTACAAACGTCCACCTTCACGTGTCTTTCTGCTGTGAAATCTTTACTGATTTTTATCAAATAAATGCAAGAATAAATTTACATTGCTAGCATACATACTGGACTGAAGCAGCTTCGGTTTACTTGATTATCCATATATATAATATATATATATATATTTAGAAAAACATGTTCAAATGTGTAATTTGTCAGAATTTACAGGGTTAAAGCTGTACTAAACAAAGGCTTTAGAAACAGTTCATTGTCATATTTTCATCAAAGAAATATACAACTTTTGCCTGTTTAATGTAAAAATTACAACCAATGGAATGTTATAAAGTTACACATTTAACAGAAAAATAATAATAATAAAAACGAACTAACTGCATAAGTGTTCACCCCCCCCCCCACCCCCCCTTTGATTTTTTTATTAGTCTATTTGGACAGGAGTCTATCAGCTTGGTACATCTTGACTCGGAAATATTTTCACACTCCTCTTTGCAAAAACGTAGCAGATCTGTTAGATTGTGAGGACATCTCCTGTGCATCTCCTCTTCAGGTTCCCACACACATTTCACTAATTATCCTTCACTTTTTACATCACAAAAACCAACCGTTTTAAAAGGGATGTGTAGACTTTTTATATCCACTGTATTGTGTGTATTATTATCATTAATATTATGTGTAGAGTTAGACATTAACTCCTTGCAACTTTACCACCACTATTTGCTTACTTGTGATGTTATCGAAGTTCCGGAACTCCATTTGCACATGATCCCATTCCATGAAACTACACCTGCCAATGAACGGCTGGGCGAATACGACAAACTGGTCGCCACCAAATGCAAAAGCTTCGACTGAAATGGACTGAAATTCGAGAGACTTTAACAGCGGAAAATCTGTAGAACAAACAGACAAACGTTAAGCTCTTTTGATGTCAAGTAACACAAAGTGGTCTGCAATGAACACGACCGACCTGTTGTGATGCAATCAAATGACTGCGCCACAAGGTCATTGATTTTCCTGTCCTGGTAAGATTCAGGGCCACTGCAATAGATCTCATCCACAGTTGCATTTGTGTGAAACATCCAGTCGACTAACCACTTTAACTTACAGTCGCAGCTGAAAAGATTTCCTCTCAGATCGCTGGATAAATGAATAAAAGTCTCAGTCTAGAAGCGTGTATATTACTGACAGTTATGCAAATGATATCACATTGCTAAAACATTGCACACTCGCATACATACACTTTAGTCAAAGCTTCCATCCCTTTGAAAAGATCTTTCGGTAGCGTCTCCAAATTATTGTACGCCAGACTTCTGCAATAACATTAGACAAAAACCAAAGTAGTTTACATCAGTAAAGAGAAATGGACCAATTTGTATTGTGTGCAGAGGTTTTTTGAAGAATAAAACCTGGTTTGCTGACAGATTCTTCAAATATCAGAGAAATAACATGAATAATTAACTAATAATATAAACTTCCAATATTTTTCATTCCAGTGAGGAAACAAGCTTCTACAGCAGACACTTTGTACATTGTAAAAGTATGAAGTAAATGTTTTGTATATATTTTAAAAATATTTTTTTTACAAGGTGGATGAATAGAGAAATTATCTACAACATTTCAGTCCTACAATGCAGAAATGCTCACAAGTGTATTAAGGACTTGAGTCCTCTGAAGGCGAAAGGCGATATGGACTTGATTTGGTTATTTTCAATGAACCTAGAAGACAAACAAACATTAAAGTGATGCACAAAATTTAAGCATTCTGGAAGTCATTATACACAAGGAAACACATGAATCAGATCAGCTGTTTTCATGCAGCTCATCATGCAGTGCTGATTACTCATTTAATCACGCTCTGTGAGACACTTACAGATACTCCAGATGAGGAAGGCCAAGAAACGCATCTTCATTTATAGATTCAAAGACGTTTGCTGTGAAAAGACTAGGAGAGATAATGTAGGGTGAATACAGGACATTAAAGGGTATTTGACTTTATGTGTATGTGATTACATTAATAAAATCTGCATTTGGTTCATTTGAAAGTATGGGATCACACAAAAAGTCATGCCACATTTGGACAGCAGTGCTTACAAAGGCTTATGTTAAAGTACTATCATATTAAAAGTGAAGTACGTAATTTCCCAAAAATTGTACATTTGTCTTTCTGAAAGGGTGTATGATGATGCTGTGTGGTATTGAAGCGCCCATTGTAGCGCATAGTATCTCAATGTCGCCACTTTAACGTCTTTATGACCTGTTAAATCTCTGACGGTCTAAATGCAATGGATTTTGTGAAGCAAATCTTGTTTAGTAAACAAAGCTGAATTTCTTTCCCAAAATATCAAAATCACGCCCCAAATTCCCTGCTTGCTACAGTAGCCACTCCCCAAACTCTCAGCCTGCTACAGTAGCCACGCCCCAAACTCTCAGCCTGCTACAGTAGCCACGCCCCAAACTCTCAGCCTGCTACAGTAGCCACGCCCCAAACTCTCCGCCTGCTACAGTAGCCACACCCCAAACTCTCAGCCTGCTACAGGAGCCACACCCCAAACTCTCAGCCTGCTACAGTAGCCACACCCCAAACTCTCAGCCTGCTACAGTAGCCACGCCCCAAACTCTCCTCCTGCTACTGTAGCCACGCCCCAAACTCTCCGCCTGCTACAGTAGCACTCCGCAAACTCCTTGCCTGCTACAGTAGCCACTCCCCAAACTGCCCGCCTGCTACAGTAGCCACTCCCCAAACTACTTGCCTGCTACAGTAGCCACGCCCCAAACTCTCAGCCTGCTACAGTAGCCACGCCCCAAACTCTCCTCCTGCTACTATAGCCACGCCCCAAACTCTCTGCCTGCTACAGTAGCCACTCCTCAAACTCCATACCTGCTACAGTAGCCACTCCCAAAACTCCCCGCCTGCTACAGTAGGCACTCCCCAAACTCAGTCTGCTATAGTAGCCACTCCCCAAACTACCCGCCTGCTACAGTAGCCACTCCCCAAACTCTTTGTCTGCTACAGTAGCCACTCCCCAAACTCCTTGCCTACTACAGTAGCCACTCCCCAAACTCTCAGCCTGCTACAGTAGGCACTCCCCAAACTCTCAGCCTGCTACAATAGCCAATCCCCAAACTCTCAGCCTGCTACAATAGCCAATCCCCAAACTCTCAGCCTGCTACAGTAGCCACTCCCCAAACTCTCAGTCTGCTACAGTAGCCACTCCCTAAACACTCAGCCTGCTACAGTAGCCACTCCCCAAACTCCTTGTCTGCTACAGTAGCCACACCAAAAACTCCTTGCCTGCAACAATAGCCACACCCCAAACTTCCTGCATTCTACAATAGCCACGCCCCAAACTCACTGCCTGATTCAGTAACTAGACACCAAACTCTCAGTCTGCTACAGTAGCCACACCCCAAACTCTTCACCTGCTACAGTAGCCACTCCCCAAACTCTAAGCCTGTTACAGTAGCTACTCTCCAAACTCTCCACCTGCTACAGTAGCCACTCCCCAAACTATAAGCCTGCTACAGTAGCCACTCCCCAAACTCTAATCCTGCTACAGTAGCCACTCTCCAAACTCGCCACCTGCAACATTAGCACTCCCCAAATTCTCAGCCTGCAACAGTAGCCCCTCCCCAAACTCCTTGCCTGCTACAATAGCCACTCCCCAAACTCTCAGTCTGCTACAGTAGCCACTCCCCAAACTCTCAGCCTGCTACAGTAGCCACGCCCCAAACTCTCAGCCTGCTACAGTAGCCACGCCCCAAACTCTCAGCCTGCTACAGTAGCCACGCCCCAAACTCTCCGCCTGCTACAGTAGCCACACCCCAAACTCTCAGCCTGCTACAGGAGCCACACCCCAAACTCTCAGCCTGCTACAGTAGCCACACCCCAAACTCTCAGCCTGCTACAGTAGCCACGCCCCAAACTCTCCTCCTGCTACTGTAGCCACGCCCCAAACTCTCCGCCTGCTACAGTAGCACTCCGCAAACTCCTTGCCTGCTACAGTAGCCACTCCCCAAACTGCCCGCCTGCTACAGTAGCCACTCCCCAAACTACTTGCCTGCTACAGTAGCCACGCCCCAAACTCTCAGCCTGCTACAGTAGCCACGCCCCAAACTCTCCTCCTGCTACTATAGCCACGCCCCAAACTCTCTGCCTGCTACAGTAGCCACTCCTCAAACTCCATACCTGCTACAGTAGCCACTCCCAAAACTCCCCGCCTGCTACAGTAGGCACTCCCCAAACTCAGTCTGCTACAGTAGCCACTCCCCAAACTACCCGCCTGCTACAGTAGCCACTCCCCAAACTCTTTGTCTGCTACAGTAGCCACTCCCCAAACTCCTTGCCTACTACAGTAGCCACTCCCCAAACTCTCAGCCTGCTACAGTAGGCACTCCCCAAACTCTCAGCCTGCTACAATAGCCAATCCCCAAACTCTCAGCCTGCTACAATAGCCAATCCCCAAACTCTCAGCCTGCTACAGTAGCCACTCCCCAAACTCTCAGTCTGCTACAGTAGCCACTCCCTAAACTCTCAGCCTGCTACAGTAGCCACTCCCCAAACTCCTTGTCTGCTACAGTAGCCACACCAAAAACTCCTTGCCTGCAACAATAGCCACACCCCAAACTTCCTGCATTCTACAATAGCCACGCCCCAAACTCACTGCCTGATTCAGTAACTAGACACCAAACTCTCAGTCTGCTACAGTAGCCACACCCCAAACTCTTCACCTGCTACAGTAGCCACTCCCCAAACTCTAAGCCTGTTACAGTAGCTACTCTCCAAACTCTCCACCTGCTACAGTAGCCACTCCCCAAACTATAAGCCTGCTACAGTAGCCACTCCCCAAACTCTAATCCTGCTACAGTAGCCACTCTCCAAACTCGCCACCTGCAACATTAGCACTCCCCAAATTCTCAGCCTGCAACAGTAGCCCCTCCCCAAACTCCTTGCCTGCTACAATAGCCACTCCCCAAACTCTCAGTCTGCTACAGTAGCCACACCCCAAACTCTCAGTCTGTTACAGTTACCACTCCCCAAACTCTCAGCCTACTACAGTCGCCACGCCCCAAACTCTCAAAATGCCACAGTAGCCACTCCCCAAACTCTCCACCTGCTAGAGTAGCTACACCCCAAACTCTCCACCTGCTACAGTAGCCACTCCCCAAACTTTCCACCTGCTACAGTTGCCACTCCCCAAACTCTCCTCCTGCTACAGTAGCCACTCCCCAAATGTTCCTCCTGATACAGTAGCCGCTCCCCAAACTATCAGCCTGCTACAGTAGCCACTACCCAAACTCCCCGCCTGCTACAGCAGCCACTCCCCAAACCTCTTTGCCTGCTACAGTAGCCACTCCCCAAACTCCTTGCCTACTACAGTAGCCACTCCCCAAACTGTCAGCCTGCTACAGTAGGCACTCCCCAAACTATAAGCCTGCTACAGTAGCCACTCCCTAAACTCTCAGCCTGCTCCAGTAGCCACTCCCCAAACTCCTTGCCTGCTACAGTAGCCACACCCAAAACTCCTTGCTTGCAACAATAGCCACACCCCAAACTTCCTGCACTCTACAATAGCCACTCCCCAAACTCCCCGCCTGCAACAAAAGCCACTCCCCAAACTCCTTGCCTACTACAGTAGCCACTCCCAAAAACTCTCAGCCTGCTACAGTAGGCACTCCCCAAACTCTCAGGCTGCTACAGTAGCCAATCCCCAAACTCTCAGCCTGCTACAGTAGCCACTCCCCAAACTCTCAGCCTGCTACAGTAGCCACTCCCCAAACTCTCAGCCTGCAACAATAGCCACACCCCAAACTTCCTGCATTCTACAATAGCTACGCTCCAAACTCACTGCCTGATTCAGTAGTCAGACACCAAACTCTGTCTGCTACAGTAGCCACACCCCAAACTCTCCACCTGCTACAGTAGCCACTCCCCAACCTCTCCGCCTGCTATAGTAGCCACTTCCCAAACTCTCCACCTGCTACAGTAGCCACTCCCCAAACTATAAGCCTGCTACAGTAGCCACTCCACAAACGCTAAGCCTGTTACAGTAGCTACTCTCCAAACTCTCCACCTGCTACAGTAGCCACTCCCCCAAACTCTAAGCCTGCTACAGTAGCCACTCTCCAAACTCACCACCTGCAACATTAGCACTCCCCAAACTCTCAGGCTGCTACAGTAGCCAATCCCCAAACTCTCAGCCTGCTACAGTAGCCACACCCCAAACTCTCCACCTGCTACAGTAGCCACTCCCCAAACTCTCCGCCTGCTATAGTAGCCACTTCCCAAACTCTCCACCTGCTACAGTAGCCACTCCCCAAACTATAAGCCTGCTACAGTAGCCACTCCCCCAAACTCACCACCTGCAACATTAGCACTCCCCAAATTCTCAGCCTGCTACAATAGCCACTCCCCAAACTCTCAGTCTGCTACAGTAGCCACACCCCAAACTCTCAGCCTGCTACAGTAGCCACTCCACAAACTCTAAGCCTGTTACAGTAGCTACTCTCCAAACTCTCCACCTGCTACAGTAGCCACTCCCCCAAACTCTAAGCCTGCTACAGTAGCCACTCCCCCAAACTCACCACCTGCAACATTAGCACTCCCCAAATTCTCAGCCTGCTACAATAGCCACTCCCCAAACTCTCAGTCTGCTACAGTAGCCACACCCCAAACTCTCAGTCTGCTACAGTAGCCACTCCGCAAACTCTCAGTCTGTTACAGTAACCACTCCCCAAACTCTCAGCCTACTACAGTAGCCACGGCCCAAACTTTCAACCTGCTAGAGTATCCACTCCCCAAACTCTCCACCTGCTACAGTAGCTACACCCCAAACTCTCCACCTGCTACAGTAGCCACTCCCCAAACTCTCCACCTGCTACAGTAGCTATGCCCCAAACTCTCCTCCTGCTACAGTAGCCACTCCCAAATTCTCCTCCTGCTACAGTAGCCGCTCCCCAAACTATCAGCCTGCTACAGTAGCCACTTCCCAAAACTCCACGCCTGCTACAGTAGCCACTCCCCAAACTCCTTGCTTGCTACAGTAGCCACTCCCCAAACTCCTTGCCTACTACAGTAGCCACTCCCCAAACTGTCAGCCTGCTACAGTAGGCACTCGCCAAACTCTCAGCCTGCTACAGTAGCCACTCTCCCTAAACTCTCAGCCTGCTCCAGTAGCCACTCCCCAAACTCCTTGCCTGCTACAGTAGCCACTCCCCAAACTCCTTGCCTGCAACAATAGCCACACCCCAAACTTCCTGCATTCTACAATAGCCACTCCCTAAACTCACTGCCTGCTTCAATAGCCAGACACCAAACTCTCAGTCTGCTACAGTAGCCTCTCCCCAAACTCTCAGCCTTCTACAGTAGCCACTCCCCAAACTCTCAGCCTGCTACAGTAGCCAAGGTCCAAACTCTCCACCTGCAACAGTAGCCACTCCCCAAACTCTCCACCTGCTACAGTAGCCACTCCCCAAACTCTCAGCCTGCTACAGTAGCCACGCCCCAAACTCTCCACCTGCTACAGTAGCCACTCCCCAAACTCTCCACCTGCTACAGTAGCCACTCCCCAAACTATAAGCCTGCTACAATAGCCACTCCCCAAACTCGCCACCTGCAACATGAGCTCTCCCCAAATTCTCAGCCTGCTACAGTAGCCACTCCCCAAACTACTTGCCTGCTACAATAGCCACTCTCCAAACTCGCCACCTGCAATATTAGCACTCCCCAAATTCTCAGTCTGCTACAGTAGCCACACCCCAAACTCTCAGCCTGCTACAGTAGCCACTCCGTAAACTCTGTCTGTTACAGTAACCACTCCCCGAACTCTCAGCCTACTACAGTAGCCACGCCCAAACTCTCAACCTGCTACAATAGCCACTCCCCAAACTCGCCACCTGCAACATGAGCACTCCCCAAATTCTCAGCCTGCTACAGTAGCCACTCCCCAAACTACTTGCCTGCTACAATAGCCACTCTCCAAACTCGCCACCTGCTACAGTAGCTATGCCCCAAACTCTCCTCCTGCTACAGTAGCCACTCCCCAAATTCTCCTCCTGCTACAGTAGCCACTCCCCAAACTCTCAGCCTGCTACAGTAGCCACTTCCCAAACTCTCAGCCTGCAACATAGGCACTCCGCAAACTCTCAGTCTGTTAAAGTAACCACCCCCCAAACTCTCAGCCTACTACAGTAGCCACGCCCCAAACTCTCAACCTGCTACAGTAGCCACTCCCCAAACTCTCCACCTGCTACAGTAGCTATGCCCCAAACTCTCCTCCTGCTACAGTAGCCACTCCCCAAATTCTCCTCCTGCTACAGTAGCCACTCCCCAAACTCTCAGCCTGCTACAGTAGCCACTTCCCAAACTCTCAGCCTGCAACAGTAGCCACTCCCCAAACTCCTTGCCTGCTACAATAGCCACTCCCCAAACTCTCAGTCTGCTACAGTAGCCACTCCGCAAACACTCAGCCTGCTACAGTAGCCACTCCCCAAACTCCTTGCCTACTACAGTAGCCACTCCCCAAACTGTCAGCCTGCTACAGTAGGCACTCCCCAAACTCTCAGCCTGCTACAGTAGCCACTCCCTAAACTCTCAGCCTGCTCCAGTAGCCACTCCCCAAACTCCTTGCCTGCTACAGTAGCCACTCCCCAAACTCCTTGCCTGCAACAGTAGCCACACCCAAAACTCCTTGCCTGCAACAATAGCCACACCCCAAACTTCCTGCATTCTACAATAGCCACTCCCCAAACTCACTGCCTGCTTCAGTAGCCAGACACCAAACTCTCAGTCTGCTACAGTAGCCACTCCCCAAACTCTCAGCCTGCTACAGTAGCCACTCCCCAAACTCTCAGCCTGCTACAGTAGCCACGCCCCAAACTCTCCACCTGCTACAGTAGCCACTCCCCAAACTCTCCACCTGCTACAATAGCCACTCCCCAAACTCGCCACCTGCAACATGAGCACTCCCCAAATTCTCAGCCTGCTACAGTAGCCACTCCCCAAACTCCTTGCCTGCTACAATAGCCACTCTCCAAACTCGCCACCTGCAATATTAGCACTCCCCAAATTCTCAGTCTGCTACAGTAGCCACACCCCAAACTCTCAGCCTGCTACAGTAGCCACTCCATAAACTCTGTCTGTTACAGTAACCACTCCTCGAACTCTCAGCCTACTACAGTAGCCACGCCCCAAACTCTCAACCTGCTACAGTAGCCACGCCCCAAACTCTCCGCCTGCTACAGTAGCCACTCCCCAAACTCTCCACCTGCTACAGTAGCCACGCCCCAAACTCTCAGCCTGCTACAGTAGCCACTCCCCAATCCCCAAACTCTCCACCTGCTACAGTAGCCACGCCCAAAACGCCCTGCATGCTACAACAGCCATGCCCCAATCCGCTGGCTGCTACAGTGGCCATGCCCCAAACTCACTGCCTGATATAGTAGCCAGACCATAAACTCACTTCATGGTACAGTAGCCACGCCCCTGATACAATAGCCAGGTCCCAAATCCCCTGCCTGCTACAGTAGCCACGCCCCAAACTCCATTTCTGCTACAATAGCCACTCCCCAAACTCTCCAACTGCTACAGTAACCACGCTTTAAACTCTCGACCTGCTACAGTGGCCACTCCCCAAACTCTCGACCTGCTACAGTGGCCACTCCCCAAACTCTCGACCTGCTATAGTGGCCACTCCCCAAACTCTCAACCTGCTATAAGCCACTCCCAAACTCTCACTTTTGGTTGAGAGATTAACAGATCAGAGCGAACTGCTCTCAACATTTACACTTTAGGGTGAGATAAGCACATGAATCTTACTAATAGTATTCAGTGAACAATAATATATTTTAAGAGAATGTATTTTAACCATAGACTGTAAAACAAATATGGATGTATAGTCCGTGACGTCACCCGTAGGTTTCTGAAGAGCATTTTTGAAGCCTAAAATGGGCGGAGCCAGCCGTCGCCATCTTGGCAGTGCGTCACCACACATCACTCCCGGATAACAGAATATGGGCAAAGAGGTCGGACGTAAATGGAGCTGAGGTGGTGCCTGGTTGCTGAAACTACCCTGCCTAGCTCGACGTGATCGAGTTAGCTCGGGCTAAGGAGCTAATGCTTTATGCTACTAGCAGTATCGTAACAGCACAGAGCCTCACACTAAAGTGACTGCTGGCTTGATGTAAAGCCAATAGTTAAAGTTCATGTTCCCTTTTGAGGGAACTCGCACTGCGTCGATGACCTGCGTGATTACGTCTTAAGTCCTTGTGTCAACTAGTCCAATGGCGAGAGTGAGAGTCACCGGCGGTGATATCCCGTGCTCCCCCTCAGAAAGATTGGGGACGGGATGGTATTCTCAACCGAAGCCTTTGAAGCAGAAGATGGATCTAAGGACTGTTGTTCCTGCGAAAAAGGCTTCGGCCAAAGAAAGGTTCTGATGCCACTGGTGTCAGACCTCTGAGGGCAGCCCTGACCAGGCTTTAGCGGTGTACACCTCAGTATACGGTGCCCGCCCCACCTCGGTGCCCTCAGGGGGCCGTTCTGCCGACCCCGCCCCTCTTGGTGCCTCGGGGCGCAGCGGTCTCCAGCAAGCACACGGCTCAGTGTCATCAAAACGTTGCGTCAAACTCACATCCTCTGAGGGGGGTTCAAAAACAGTCAGTTCGGTTGTTTCCTGCCAGTATGCTTCAGGTTAGCGAAGTCTCGAAAAATTGTACTACTACCGGCGCATGTCACGTTGGTTGTATTGACGGAAATGAGAGGGAGGGGGAGAGGAAGCGGGAGCCGGTAAGAGGACTTTCTTAGTCGGAAAGTCGAACTGCTCAAAAGCACTTGCTATGGTATTCCGCCAAACAATATAGTCATCAATTTTAAACGCTTAGAAAAACACAACGTTTTATTTTGTATCACCAGCCTAGGTCGAGTTACACTACTCGAGTAACTGTGTTTAAATAGGGAAAACGAGGAAGTGTTTGGTCGCTTCTCTTTTTGGCCCATATTTAATGCACTGGGCTAAGCGAAGTGCTAACATAGTTTTGCGGCAATACAGAGCGATATAGTGCATGCACTGAGACGAGAGAGGTATGTATCAACTCGTCTTAGTTAAGGGAATAACAGTTTAATATGAAAAACCGGTGGAGTATCCCTTTAAGGAAATAAGTATTTATACAAATTTATACTTTCAAAATGTATATTAAAGTGTAGCTATATAACGTTTTTTTCTATTACGTTTTTTTTTTCTACTGTGCTCTAAAGTAGATTTGGATGTATTATTTATTTAGATGTTTATTTTTTTCTTAAAATCAACGTATATTGTAATCAATGTTTTATTCATTTTATTAAATTTATTTATTTAGTTTAATCTCATGTTTATTATTTATAAATATTTACACTTTTTTACAATTTCTCTTTAGACTTCACCACTTTCCCAATTGTAAACCCTTGACATTAAGTATTATGAACACTATTATAAAGCAATACAAACTGCACTGATCAGACAGAACACATGAAAAACATGCGCTCTCTCTCTCTCTCTCTCTCTCTCTCTCTCTCTCTCTCTCTCTCTCTCTCTCTCTCTCTCTCTCTCTCTCTGTGTGTGTGTGATGAAGTAATGTTGAAGTCTTACAGCAGATGGAGGGCTGGTGTGTGAATGAAACTCTCTTTAGGGATTTCATTAAAGCCGGACTTGACGAACGATCTGGAAAAGAAACATCATTATCTGATCACAGGTAGCGACATAATAATAATAATAATAATATTGACACATTGTTATTACTGTTGTGATTGCTTACAGTGAGATGACATCTGGCGGGAAGCTCCTCGGTATTGATCCAGTATTGGCACATAAGGCGTTATCTTTACTGCATGTACATGATGCGGGACAGCGCGCTTGCCTCCTCCTGCTGCCGTGCACGAGCATCAACAAACACAACAAGCAGAAGAACACAGTCCGCCTGAAAGACATCATTAACCAAATATGGCCCAGAATGTTTAATGGTCACCGATAGAGCCCCGACGATTGCGCTGCAGCGAGCCACGATCTCATAACGGAAACAAACCGACGAAAGGAATAACAAACGATAAGGATTTTTTTTCTTTTTCTTTTGCCAGATCAGTGTTATATGCACATGCAGATAGAATCCATAGAAATCACGGTAGCAGAGAATGGGTGGGGCTTAGAAGATACACGGTGGTCTAAAATTGGCCAGATATACTACGAATCTACATTATTCTCGAATTTTAAGTGCTTCTTTGTGTATCTTCAATTTTGTTGTCTTTTAAAAATGGTCCGCGACTTCAAATAATTGATCCAGGCTGTACTGAGTTGTCACGTGATTCTTGCTCCTTTTCTCCGCGCTGGTCTTAAAGGACCAGTAACAGTAGTTTGTTTATTGGCTAATGGTTTTTTTTCTTCATATTTTTGTTTAATAATGTCCTAGAGCTTTGCAACGCGGATTTCCATTTGTATATCAGGTGAAACACCTGTAAATCGCTAGATTTAAAAGTACTATTTTATGTTTAAGTCTACAAATGTTTGTACTTGCAGAAATTAGAGATTTGAAAGCTGCTCAATGGAGGATTCCGCTTCAGAGCCTGACTGCGCCCTCTGGAGAAGAACACATTTACGAGTTAAAGTCACCATGAAATGGAATATTGAAGTGTTTATGATCCATGTGTAACCCAGACTCAAATTAGTCAAATTGCAGTCAATAGAAAAAATATATTTTGGGTGTATTCACCCTTCCAGTAAAACTGATTATGTGGAAAAAAAAGACAGTGATAAAAGAAAATTGAGATAAATAAAATGCTTTATTAATTATTTTAGTAATATGCAAATTACTGCGGTAAAATTTATCCAATTAGAGTTGGAATCTGCACTGCAGATGTAGATCAAAGAGCATAGAAGAGGTGAAACTCCGTTGCAGTTTTGACAACAGTCGCTAGATGGCGCTGCTGTTGCGCTGTCGCCATTTTGGACTGAAACAACGGCTTTACTGTTAGCACAACCACAGTATTAACATTATGTCTGGAAATAATTGGAAACAAATAACCTGGCAAATTACCGCTTTATTAATTCATTGTTATCACTAAATTAACTCTTTAACTGTGCACTTGCACAATGTTTGATTTGTTGTGTGTAATGCAGGCAGAAATGATGTGGTGATCTACTTACCAACACCAATTTTATTACTGTTAGTTTTGTGATGATCTTCTATTACTATTAAATATTCTCTCTTGACTAATGTGTTGTTCCTTTCACCTACTCACTGTTCATTGTGTTTTGGCTTTTTTCAAGGAATTTGTCAATCATTTCATGAGGAACACGGGCTGTTGTTACTGGTCTGGGCTGGCGTTGCTTCAGTCCAAGATGGCGGCGCTGCAGCGCGGCGCGCGGGCGCGTTTGGTGCAATGGGGCGATCTATTGAGTTTCGCCTCTTGGTACTTCTACAGTCTTTGTGTAGATCTTCCAACTGAGTGTGATGAGCAGCGATGTTAACTCCGCCCACTGTGAGACGCGGGTGAGATTGATGAAACAGCATGTGAACAAAGCTTAAAGGAACACTTAGTAAGAATTACTCCCATCTAGCGGTGAAATTGTATTTTGCATCCAAACGAATTGTGCTCTCCAGCGCCTCACGTTTTCAAATGCGTGTTGCATCTACGGTAGCCGTTATGTACCAACAAGCTATGACAGGATGTCTTCTAATAGCACTTCGTCGAGTTTTCCCTCAGGTGAACAGGTTTGTTATTTCAAACAAACTTCAAATTGACACAACGAACAAACGAATGTTACAGTACGAAGTAATGAGTGTCAAAAACATGAACTATTGTAATTATGCCTTGTTTACTCGTTATATTTTTTTGAAATATTTGCATTGTTAGATATCATCATCAGATGATTCAACAGTAGGGAGAGGAAGAAGTAATGTTAGAGGTAGAGGAGGAGGACAGAGAGGCAGTGGATCAGTGGGATCTAGGCGAGGAGGTGGAAGAGGAGGAAGAGGAGGAGAGTGAGTGTCAATACAACGACCACAAAGATGCCGGCAGCTACAAGAGCTACATACAGAATTCATGCGTCTGTATTATTCAATGTGAGGTCACAGTATAAATGATAAAAACAGAAAATATCAGATAACATAAAAATTTAAGTAGAGTTAGCTATGCAAACAATGCAAGAACAATCATATGTGTAGTGTTGGTAAATGTTATATCATAGTTGATAAATGCTATAGCCCTTTAAGGGTGGTGTTACATGGGAAGGTGGGCGTGGTCGGGGAACCAGAGTGCAGGGGTTGCAGGAGTGTAATGCTAGAACGAGAGCAATAAAAAACAAGGAACACGTTCGACTAAAGCTAGTCTGCATTGTGTCAGTTATTGATGAATCTACATGGTGTCAGAAGTGGTTGAACATGGCACAAGGTCTCCGCCGTATTGATCCGCTAATATTCGACGAGCACATTGCTGACAACTGGAGCAAATTCGAGAAAGAATGGCGCATATACTGCAATGCTGGTCTATCGGACAAATCGAAAAAGGTGCAGGCGTACACTCTGCTGAATTTAGCGGGCCCCGACGCGGTGGAGAAATCCGAGGCTTTCACGTTTGTAGAGGGAGAGGACAGAGAAGATCCCGACGTGTTACTGAAAAAGTTTGCAGAACTCTGTTTGCCCACAAAGAACATTATAATGGACAGACACGTTTTCAACACGACTAATCAAAAACCTGGTAAGTCCATTCAGTCGTATGTTTCTACCTTAAAGTTACTCGCAAAAAAATGCGACTTTGGAACTTTAAATGACGAGCTAATCCGTGACCGCATAGTTTGCGGGATTGAAAGTGATGGCGTGCGGAAACAACTGCTCCGCGAAAAAAATCTGACGTTGGACTCTGCAGTTAATATATGCCTGTTATATGAGCAATCTGAAAAGAGCACAAAAGAACTGAAACATGAGTCTGAAGTTTGTGCAATACACGATCGCTGCATCAATTGCAACAGATATCACGTCCCTGATACACTCAAGTGCTCTGCTTTTAATAAACAGTGCAACAACTGTGGAAAATGGAACCATTTTGCAAAATGCTGTAAATCAACTCCATCATACAAAACGGCACCACAGTCACAAACTCGTGACTACCATCCTAAACGAACTACTGCACAATCCAGAAACCATAAGCCTAATCGGGTGAATGAATTAGGCACGAATCTGGATGCCCCTGAGGACACTTTCTATTGTGAGACAGTGGATGATGTTTCGCAGAAAGGTGAAATATTCACAACAGTGCAACTGACACACGGGTTTGGCAAATTGAAACTGAAGGTGGACACAGGTGCCAAATGCAATGTTATATCTGCCCACCAGTTACACCTCATCGCACCCTCAGCTCACATAAACACCACTGAAAAAGTTAATCTCGTTGCATATGGTGGGCAAACCATCAATACTGAGGGCACAACGATGCTAGATTGCGAACAAGGCCAACTGAAATTCCATGTTGTAAATCGCAATGTGAGACCACTACTAGGATTGCAAGACAGTATAGCTATGGGTCTGATACAGTTAGGACCACATGTGCATGCTGTACAAAACCAAGAACCAGAGGTACAAGAGTTCAGTGATCTGTTCGACACCACAGTGCTTGGCAAACTACCTGTTGTTTATCACATGCGATTAGACATGTCAATAGCGCCCTCTGTCTGTGCACCTAAGAAAGTGCCCATAGCAATGAAGGGGAAAGTCATGGCAGAGCTTGAGAGAATGACTACATTGGGCGTAATCACCCCTGAAACCGACGCCACTGAATGGGTGTCTGCCATGGTCGCTGCCAAAAAGAAAGATGGCTCTGTAAGAATCTGCATAGATCCAGTGCATCTCAACAAGGCACTCCTAAGGCCCCACCATCCACTGAAAACCATTGAGCAGGTCATCGCTGATATGCCGGGTGCCAAGGTTTTCAGTATCCTCGACGCAAAATGTGGATTTTGGCAAATCCCCTTAGACGAGGCATCTTCGAAGCTGACCACATTCATGACGCCTTTTGGCAGGTACAGATTCCTGCGCATGCCTTACGGAATTTCCACTGGCAGTGAAGTGTTCCAGCGATCCATGGAGCAGCTTTTTGATGCACAACCATGTCAAATTGTGGTAGATGACATACTAGTCTGGGGCTGCACACTACAGGAACATGATGAGCGACTGAAACAGGTCCTCCACAAAATTCGCAGCTGTAACATGAAATTAAACCCTGATAAGTGCAAATTTCGTGTCACCTCAGTTTCTTATATAGGCCATCTCCTGACTGCTCATGGCGTCAAACCTGACCCCGACAAGACCACTGCTATCCGCCAAATGCCAAAACCTGAGGACAAACCGGCCTTACAACGGTATGGTATGACCAACTACTTATCGAAATTCATTCCACACTATAGTGACGTTACAGGCCCTCTACGTGAACTGTTGAAGCAGGATGTGGAATGGTCGTGGCATGAGCTGCAGGATGCCGCTTTCCAAAAGCTGAAGGACGCTGTATCCAGTCCCCCAGTTCTGCAATACTTTGATGTCACCAAACCTGTCATCCTTTCAGCTGACGCATCCCAACATGGACTGGGCGCTGTGTGTCTTCAACAGGGCGCTCCTGTTGCATTTGCCTCACGCGCCCTAACACCAACTGAATCTCGGTATGCCCAAATCGAGAAGGAAATGTTAGCATTAGTATTTGCAACTAAGAAGTTTCATGACTTCATTTATGGCCGACCCGTCACCGTGGAAACAGATCACCAGCCTCTCATCACAATCTTAAAAAAGCCGCTACACACCGCCTCAGCACGTCTTCAAAGTATGATGCTCAAGCTCCAACGTTACAGTCTCAACGTGATCTACAAACGGGGCAAGGAACTCTTTGTCGCTGATGCCTTATCACGTGCTCATCTCCCCTCCACTGACCCTCCCCTTTCGGATGACCTGCTAGAGGTAATGACACTCCAAGTTCTCTCATCACAGCGGACAGAGGAACTCCGAACTGTTGTAAAATCTGATCCCACATGCCAACGACTTGTTAACATGATAATGCATGGCTGGCCAAACTCCTTCAAAGAGCTCCCACATGATCTCCGCCCATTCTTTTCCATGAGAGAGGAATTTGTTGTTGAAGATGGACTGATTTTTCGAGGACAGAGACTCCTGATACCACCATCGCTACAAAGTTACTATGTGACTCAGCTACATCAGGGCCATCCAGGTCTGGTGGCCACAAAACGCAGGGCAAAAGAAACAATGTACTGGCCCACGATGTATGATGATATCGAGAGAGCAATCTCTCGTTGTGCTCCTTGTAACGCCCTTAGACCCCATCAATCACATGAACCGATGCAACCACACAATGTTCCTGATCTTCCATGGATGTTCACTGCGGCAGACATATTTGAATGGCATGGAAAAATGCATTTGGTTCTAGTGGACTCATTCTCTGGTTGGTTTGAGCTTGACCATCTACCCGACATGAGAAGTGTCACTGTAATTGCGAAACTTAAGAGACACTTCGCCGTCCATGGCATTCCTCAGACGCTCATGACAGACAATGCACGGCAGTTTGTATGTAGCGAATTTCATGGTTTTGCTCGTGCATGGGACTTTGAGCACATTCGCAGTAGCCCATATTACCCACAATCCAACGGGCTTGCAGAACGTGCAGTGCGGTCCGCCAAGCATCTGCTTGAGAAATGCCATAGAGAGCACAGTGACATTCAGGCTGCTTTACTCCACCTGCGTAACCTTTCACGTGCTGACCTGCCATCACCTGCCCAACTGCTCCTCTCTAGACGGACGAGAACTCTTCTTCCTGAGCTGAAAGATAGACTGATGCCCTCTGTATGCAGCAACGTCCAGGCAGCTCTTACCAGGAGGAGAAAGGAAAGCAAAGCATACTATGACCGCAATGCCCATACCCTTCCACCCCTACAACAGGGTCAGACAGTAAGGATGCAGACGGCTCGCGGTTTCGACAAACTGGCAGTTGTACAGGGCCATGCTGCTCAACCTAACAGCTATGTGGTGACCTCTCAGGGCAGACAATACGTAAGAAATCGACGTCTGCTTCTAGGTGTTCAAGAGCCTGCGCCCACTGATTGTTCAGAAGATGATTACAGGCCACTTCCACCAGTGCCGCCTCTTACAAACCTCTCGTCATCTACAATGCTACCATCTCAGGGCGAAGCACCTGCCACTGGTGTTGTCGCTGAAACTGCCCAACCTGTAGTGACTCGTTCAGGGAGAGTTAGCCATCCTAACCCACGTTATCAGGACTATGTAACTGATTAAATATGCCTGCCACATTTGTTACAGTGTTAAATGTTATACTGCTTATTCACATGTTCAGTTGGTGAGTGTTAGCTTAAGGGAAGGGATGTAGTGTTGGTAAATGTTATATCATAGTTGATAAATGCTATAGCCCTTTCAGGGTGGTGTTACATGGGAAGGTGGGCGTGGTCGGGGAACCAGAGTGCAGGGGTTGCAGGAGTGTAATGCTAGAACGAGAGCAATAAAAAACAAGGAACACGTTCGACTAAAGCTAGTCTGCATTGTGTCAGTTATTGATGAATCTACAATATGCTCTATTAAAATATATTTGTATCGACTTTCTAGCTTACAAAAGTAAACTTACAAACTTTTTTAGTGCCTTTTCTATACTCAATATCTGCTATTCATCAAAGAGCCCTTTTAACTGTAAATGTTCTTCTGTCTATATAATAAAGTAAACAACCAAGCAATTAAAAAAAAACCTTGTAATTAAGACTGTAACATTGATTTACCTGTCGAGGAGAAAGCAGGACTTCAGCGTCTCTTTTGAATTCTTTCTCCTGCATTAGCTCTTTCCACCGGGAAAATCAATCCCGACCTTCACTCGTGATTTTTGTATCCTCCGGTCACGTTTCCTTTTACGATCATTTTTGGTCTGTTTTGGCGAAGAGGATTTCTTATCCAGTGGCTCGGCATAGGTATGGTCCACCATTAAAAATAAAAGCTCCTCTGCTCCTCCGCTTCTGCTGCTTTCAGTTACGTCACGCTGCGGCTCTGAACGAAAACGCGTTGTGGAAACGCGTTGGCGTACTTTTTGTCCCTCTCTGCTATTATAGTTTTTCAAGATGGTGGAACTACATGGAAGCCTCCGTGGACTTACCCGTCCCATGTATATAAATATAATAAATTCTTCGTTTACGAGGATAAATCAGATAATTGGCAGAAGTATTTGTACACCATTGGGGACATATTTATGAATACAAATATTGATTTTAGATTATAAATTACCCAAAAAGTTACTTATTGTCCTTTTAAGAAATTTGAGATAAACGATCTAATTTTGAGAAATGATTAGTAAACAACTACTAAACAAAGCAGATACAAGTTATTTAAAGTTAAATTAGTGTCCATTTGAGAAGTTTCGTGAAAGAGTTTACCTTTTATGGCCTTGTTGATCCGGAATATCGAGCCAAAGTTAGTCGAGTCATAGCTATAGTTCGTGGTGTAATCTGGAGAAAATATTAGCAGAACACTGTTAATTCAGAGGAATCGGTGAGTTGTGGATTTATTTTCATATGTGTGATAAATTAGAACAGTGTGTTGTATTCCTATGTGTGTGTTAACATTAAGTGATATGTTCATTGTATATGAAGTATGGCCCGTGTTGTAAATGAACGTTAAATAATGGTGTGAATACTACATACTGTTGAAAATGAGTTTCTAAAAATGTTATCCTGTGTGTACAGGCTAGTTTTTGTTGTTTATGTAGAAGTTTGGATTTTCTACGGTGATTTACGTGCATGGTGAGGATTCATCAAGCCCTGCTGAGAGAAAAGAAAGATGGTGAGCCTCCCGGACTGCATTTGGATCTTTTACTTCTTACCTTCTCATCCACTTAAAGGTGTCGTTTTCCTTCTGAAGGGACTGAGGTAAAATTTTCTGAACTGAATTTATCGAACGGACTGAAGTGTGTATACATTTTTTTCAGCTTTATTACCTCATTTGCAATTTCTATATCTTAATTAGTATATCTTAAAAGAAGTGGTATTTGGTTACATACATATTGTACATTTTTTAAGTAAATTCATGTGAATTGTTACTCTAATTGAATCATCTGGGTTAAAATACTGATTTTAGTTTGTATTTGAAACAATTGGTTTAAACTACAGTAAAGACAGGAAAATTAGGACCTTAAATTAAAACTAAATTATTATTAATCTACAACAAATAGTCATATTTAAATTAGAGAAATGATGAGCAGATACCAGCATTGTGTGAGTCTTCCATTAAATTGAGGACGTATACAGGAGAGATCATTACAGTAATGGGCGCGATGGAAGTGATCATTGCCTATGGCAGCCAGGGGGCTGAAGCTCGCTTGCTAGTTGTCAAGGGAACAGGCCCGAGCCTGCTGGGGCGGGATTGACTCAGTAAAATTCAGTTAAACTGGGGAAAGATAAGACTCATAAAAGGGCTTTGTGCTGGGGATGTGGTTGCGAGGTACCCAGATGTGTTTAAGGATGAGCTGGGCACCCTAAGGGGCACCACAGTGAAACTTTGCGTGGAGCCCAATGCTACACCTCACTTCTTTAAACCCCGGTCCGTCCCATATGCCAAGAAGCATAAAGTGGAAAAGGAGCTTGAGAGGCTTCAGTAGCTGGGTATCATTGAGCCAATTAAATTTTCAAACTGGGCAGCCCCAATCGTTCCCGTGCTAAAAGAGGATGGTACAGTCCGCATTTGTGGAGACTATAAGCAGCCATATCACCCTGTAGCCCAAGACTGGTTGCCCACTGAAGCTAAGCAGGGCTGAGCCTGGTTAGTACCTGGATGGGAGACCTTCTGTGAAAACCAGGTTGCTGCTGGAAGAGGTGTTAGTGAGGCCAGCAGGGGGTGCTCACCCTGTGGTCTATGTGTGTCCTAATGCCCCAGTATAGTAATGGGGATACTATACTGTTAAAGAGCACTGTCCTTCGGATGAGACGTTAAACCGAGGCCCTGACTCTCTGTGGTCACAAAAAATCCCAGGATGTCTTTCGAAAGAGTAGGGGTGTAACCCCGGGATCCTGGCCAAATTTGCCCAGTGGCCTCTGTCCATCATGGCCTCATAATAATCCCCATATATATATATATATATATATATATATATATATATATATACCAATTGGCTTCATCATTCTGTCTCCTCTCCACAAGTAAGCTGGTGTGTGGTGGGCGTTCTGGCGCAATATGGCTGCCGTCGCATCATCCAGGTGGATGCTGCACATTGGTGGTGGTTGAGGAGATTCCCCCTTCTATGTAGAGCGCTTTGAGTGCCGAGAAAAGCGCTATATAAATGTAATGAATTATTATTATTATTATTATTATAAGCTGACAATCAATCAAGCAGCGAAGGTGGAGACATACCCTATTCCAAGAGTGGAAGATTTGTTCTCAATGTTGGCGGGAGGCAAAACCTTCACTAAGCTTGATATGAGTCATGCCTATCAACAGTTGTTGCTGGATGAGGAGTCAAAGCAATACGTAACGATCAACACTCACAAAGGGCTGTTTAAATATAACAGGCTGGTGTTTGGGGTGGCGTCTAGCCCGGGCATTTTTCAAAGAGCAATGGAAAACCTGTTGCAGGGAATTCCAAACATGGCAGTATACCTCGATGACATTCTGGTCACAGGGAAGACAGAAGAGGAGCATCTCAGTAACCTCGACCAGGTGCTCAAGAGGATGTCGGAGGCAGGGCTGCGGCTAAAACAATGTAAATGTACATTCCAGGCAGAGAGTGTAACCTACCTGGGCCATCAAATATCAGCCCATGGCCTCTTTCCAGTGGCAGAAAAAGTCAGGGCCATCAAGGAGGCCCGCAAGCTGGGAAATGTGTCAGAGCTTAAGTCATTCCTGGGGATGGTAACTTATTACGGGAAGTTTTTGCCTGAGCTATCAACTGTGCCGGCCCCGTTGTACAGGCTGTTACATCATGATTGCCAGTGGAAGTGCGGAGGGGAGCAGGAGGCTGCTTTCACCAAAGTCAAAAATCTGCTGCAGTGAGCCAGTGAGTTAGTCCATTTTGACCCTGAGAAGGAGCTTACAGTGTCGTGCGATGCCCCTCCATATGGCATTGGGGCCGTTCTGTCACACATAATGGAGGAGGGCTCAGAGAAACCCCTTGCATTTGCGTCAAGGACGCTTACAAAAGCAGAGAAGGGTTATTCTCAACTAGACAAAGAGGGCTTGGCCGTGGTATTTGCTGTGAAGCGTTTTCACAAATATCTCTATGGCCGTCACAGTTTTCACGGACCATAAGCCATTGATGAGCCTGTTCAGTGAGCATAAGAGTGTCCCTTCCATGGCATCGGCTCGTATCCAGAGGTGGGCACTGACATTGTCTGCTTATCAATAACGTATAGTGTACAGAGCGGGGAAGGAGAATGCCACTACGGATGCATTGAGCCAATTGCCACTTCCAGACACCCCTGCGTCCACTCCTCTGCCTCCTGAAACTGTTTTCCTGCTGGAAAAGTTGAGTGACTCACCAGTGAGTGCGAAGCAGATCAAATCTTTGACAGAAAGGAACAAGGTCTTGTCAAAAGTCAAAAGATTCATGCTACAGGGTAGCCATCCATTGATGCGGATGTGGAGTTGAAGCCTTTTGAGAAAAGGAAAAATGAGCTCTCAGTTCAGGATGGTTGCATCTTATGGGGTTCAAGAGTGGTGGTGCCTCTGCCAGGGCCGACCTTTTACAGAAGAGCTGTTTCAAGAATTTGTCAAGAGGAATGGAATTAGACACGTTCATACAGCACCTTTCCATCCGGCATCAAACGGGCTGGCCGAGAGAGCGGTGCAGACGTTGAAAACCGGTTTAAAGATGATGTCAGGGGCAAATGTTGAAACTAACCTCTCTCGTTTTCTGTTCCAACATCGGATTACTCCGCAGACTACTACAGGCCTGGCGCCCGCAGAGATGTTGCTGGGTCGGAAACCGAAATCTCACCTAGATTTATTGCATCCTAATGTTGGGGAGAAAGTGAGAATCCAGCAAGAGAAGCAGAAAGCTCGGCATGACAAGCATGCAAGTGAACAGAGCTTTGGGGAAGGTGAGACGGTCTTTGTCAGGAATTTCGCCAGAGGTCAGCGCTGGTTGCCGGGAGCCGTTGTGAAAAAAAGTGCTCATGTGTAGTGAGGCTGTCAGATGGACGTGATGTCCATCGTCATCAGGATCATGTGAGGAGCCGTCATAGGGAGGAGCAGCAGGAGTGTGATGATCAAATGGGAAGGGCTGAAAAATGGGAGAAATCTGAGGTAACAGCTGTCTCTGTGCCACAGGGGGCACCTGTGCCTCCAGGAAGTGTACCAATCAACCCTGAGGAAACTTCAGAGACTTTAAGGAGATCAGGATGCCAAAAGAAACCACCTAATAGGCTTGATCTTTAGGTCATAGTAGGGTTAATTGTTAAATAGCCTGTATGGGGATACTAAAAAAAAAAAAAAAAAGAGAGAGAGAGACGTTCTGATTGGGCTGTTAAGGGTTGGTAACGTTGATTCTTAGGGGGGAGAGATGTTATGATAATGGGTTATGGTACCTTTAAGGAAGGTTCTATTTTATGTTATGCTGTCACTTTAAGAGAGTCTTTTGTGAATTGCGGGAAGTGATAAGTGACTGTATGCTGTTGCGTGTGGTTATGCCAACGAGAATAACCAGAGTAAAGTTATACAGTTTTGTTAAGCACGTCTGGCCTCCATTTATTACAGACTGAATTTAGTTTTAAATGGAATTAAACATGTTGAAATACTTGCATATGCATCACAACTTCCACTTTTTTGTAGAATGATATCTTTTAAGACTTCTTAATATTTTAAGTTAGTTGGGTATCTACTTTACGGCATTACGGATGAGTGTTTCATCTCCACCTGACGGGTCTAATCTGAACAAGCTTCTTGTATTTATTAAATATTTATAGGTATAATACATTTTTTGGTAGACAAATAAAAGAAATATCAAATGAAACAGTTTTTGTGTGGTAATGTGAAAAGAATAAAAGAGTGTTCCATCTACTGTTTTTTTAGTTAGCAAGGTTTCCATCCAATGATTTAGCACATAAAATTTTTTACTAATAGCAGCAATGCCTTTAATCGATACAATTTCTAAAGTGTCGACACAACCTTTTTTTAATTAAATTTAGCATATAAATGTTATGCTGATACTTCAAATGTCACAAAAACTAGTTTGTAAAACTGTTATTGAGAAACATGACAGGAGTAGATATGCACCATCCATGCTTTTGCTCCCGTTAAAGCTCCTGTAACGTTCAAAGGTGTGTTAAATCATTATATTAATATTATTACATTGTATAAAAAAAATGTAAAAATTATTTTACACCCATAAAGACAGAAACCATGACGACCAAGGAGAGACGGGAACTGAACAAAGGAGCACATGAGGATAAACTGAAAACACACACACTGAGCATGACAGTGACAAGTAGTAACTTCTTATGGCGTTTGTTAAGTCTCAAATCACACACACATAAAAACCAGGCGTGTGATAGGAGCGAGAACACTATCATCCTATGATTGGTCACTTCCACACCCAATTACCTACTCATATTTATTCCATGTAGTTAAATGAGCTAAAACACACATTTATACCCAGTGCAGGTTAGGTAAGGTCGAGCTGCCGACAGGAATTGGCCATTCATGACTCTGTTTCTTTGTGCTTAAGTGAAGATGGCCTAGCTGATGTTTTATTCTTTTATTTGTATTGAGTAAGAACTTACAAAGCAGAATCACAACACAATAGAGCAGAAGTGAGATTATTTTCAAACACTGGCATAATCTCTAACGATGAATTAATTATATAGTATTATTGTAGAAATAATAGTGTACTCATTTTGTCGGATAAGATTAGAGATAGTATGTTTATCAGGGAGCCACCAGAAAATGATTCCATAATTCTTTAATTCTTTATTCCTCCAATGAGCAAACCAGAGGAAGAGAACAAAAAGCTCATGTTGGATAAAGGATAAAGACAAATATTGATTTGATGATGATGATGATGATGACAATGACGACGAAGACGACGTGAGAAGAGAGACCCCTGATCCTTTGTGTGTACAGTATGGAAGAGCTATCATCATCATTTCTATAAATGCTTCGTTCAATGTATGCATTCATTTATTAAATTACCTGATATTTTAAAGGTGGTGTTATGATTAGGGATGAATCTGGAGGGTTGAATTATTATACGTTTTTCTTTTTGTGTTAAAGATCATTGTTTAAACCCGTTTTTTTAAAGATTAGTAGTTTAAATAAAAGTTAAAAAAAATTATAAATCGCTATCTTTATTAATAATTCAAATGTAAACAGTGCTGTATTACCATTGTGCGTGACATTTATTATATACTGTATATAAATAAAGTTGCCTTCCTTCGCCTACCATTATGACATATGCACATAAACAGGGACAGATGCAGAAACTCAGGCACGGGGCAAACACTTTCACCTTGTACATGTTTTTACTCAAACATATCACACAAACATATCTGAACATATTTATTTCAGCCCATTATAACAGAAAAAAACATGGCCACAATTTAAAAAATGTAACATGCTTAACAAAATGTAATAATACAATATGAGAATGTTAGAAATATGCCAGATGAAGTGTTTAGTTGATTCCTTGATTTCTGACCCATGTTTAAGTGTGGTTTGATCATCATACATTCCAGCATATTTTAAACACAATAAAACAGAGAAAATGCCATTTGTTCGATCACAGATAATCTGACCTCATCAGTTCATCGAATAAGAGGGCTCCATATTCAATAACAATACTTTGTGTGAATATAGTTCTGTTTTAGGGTCTTCAGGGCCATTCCTGTCAAATGTATCTTTATGGCTTTATTTAAGATCAACTTAAACAGGCACTATTGGGAGACATAAACAGCCTGTAACATATTATGATAATTACATATCACAAGCCTTATTATTAATTTACAGCTGCTGCTTTAGTTTGTCCCACAATTGTATTTTGCAGTGTCTTTTCTTAAAAAAAACAAACATTACTTTGTATTTAAATATAATGTTGTAGTTGATTAAGTCATTTTAAGGCTTTCAAGAGAGCAAAAATGTTACTCAGACAGGTTCTCAATATACACATAATAGGCAGAATATTGTAACTTCAAAAACAGGTGTTGGACAGATTGTGGTGTCATCTACTGTTCGATAAGGAAGTGCTTATCACAAGAACCCTAACTATTCCATTCATAGACATCATAGACACATTTGTGCTTCATGCAAGAGTGAAGAGATCATTTCTCCTCTGGGAACAGATTTAAGTATTCCGATGAAGGTTCACATATTTTCAGTGTCAAAATGTATTTTGCTGACAGTCTAAACCATTGATAAAACATTGCATATATAAGTGGATTCATGCAGGAATTCATGCATAACATCCAATACATTACGTTAATTATAAGAGTGTCACTTTCGTCATGCCCAAAAGAAAGAGTAACTATGTAGTACGGTGTCCAAAAAAGAAGATAAACCAGTACTACAATACCTAAGGTTCTTGCAGCCTTTTTTTCTGATTTGGCCTTTTTTTCTGTGACTGAATTTAAATGCTTTGCTTGCCGTTTTGCTACAAAGCAGATTTTCACATATAAAGGAATAATTATGCAGCAAGGTGCCACTAAACAAACAAAAGCATCTATTAGAAGATTTTCCAATGTAACAACAAGTATGCATTCTCCAAAACATGTGTGGTTCCTCTCTGGATACAGTAAAAACTCATACAACAGATAAAACGAATAAAAGAAGGAGAATAACCAGTTTACAACAATTGAAACAACAGCTCTGTTATTATTGACTCTTATTGCATATCGCAAAGGGTCATTCACAGCAATGTATCGATCCACCGAAATAATAATCATATTACCAAGAGATGCCACGACAACCACATAAAGAATAAGAGGAAATATTGAGCAAAATATTTCTCCAAAGTACCAGCATGGCTCAATCAGTTTCATTCCCTGCACTGGCATGAGAATCAGTCCTGCGATCAGATCTGCCACTGCCAGAGAGAAGATCAGCACATTGGTGGGAGTGTGGAGCTGCTTGAAGTGCGAGATGGAGATGATCACCAACAGGTTCAGAAACACGGTGAACACTGATGTTACAGCGATGAAAACGTACACAATAATGTACTCTGCTTCAGGTCGGATACTTCTGGTACAAGACAAATTGTTGTTTGGAAAGCAGTATTGGATTGTTTGATTGTCCATGTTTGTCAGTCCCCAGTAAGATAGATTCTGTGTGAGGATGCTTGTCAGTTTAGCCCCTGGTCCTTGTCACTGACACGACTCAATTTTATACGTACAGAAAGCACAGAGACCACCCCATTCAACAATACAACCTCTCAAATCCGCCCACTATTTAAATATTCATAGACCTGATCAATCTGATCTATACAATATAGTAGATTAGCGAATCTAATAAAGCTAGTTTACTCTTACATTCTGCCCATGTTAGACAGCATCTGTACAAACAAACAGCAGGCAAGTGCACTACTGTTAGAGCAATAAATCCAATCCATTGCCTTCCATTCCACTCAAACTTATATCCATGTTAACATACAATACAAATTAAAGATCGAATCTGAATATTTTCACATTTCCAGTAGAGGGCTACCATTTATGTCCCTGGAAACAATCTCAAGAAAGGAGCCTTGAAATATTATTAGACTGTTATGCAAAGGCAAAATAGAATAACTAATTTAGTCAAAATTGAATTACTTTGGTTAAACTATGCTTAGATTAAGACAGGGGTGTCCAATGCTGCTCCTGGAGGGCCACTTTCCAACAAAGTTTAGCTCCAACTTGCCTCAACCCTCCTCCCTAGAAGTTTCTAATTGGCCTAGAAAAGACATTGATTAGCAGGTGTGTTTATATGGGGTTGGAGCTAAACTTTGCAGGACTGGAGACCCCTAGATTAAGAGAAAAGGGACTGTCTAAGGCAGAGCCGGAGGGGTGAGGAGGCCTGGTTAAGCCATTAGGATGACGGTCCCGGGTGGAGCCGAGGGCGAGAGGCGCCGAGGTGGAGTGACGGGCTCAGAGGCTTGAGGTAAAGCTAGGGGAACGACATCTTTTGGCGGAGCTTGCGAACTGGAAGCACCAGGCAGATCTGAGTTGCTAGGTGCTGCCAATGAGCGAGGATCCGAAGGGCTGAAAGGAGCCAGCAAAGACAAGGCTGAAGAACTGGATGGCATAGGCAGAGGAGGTGTGAATAGGAGGCTGGGTGGGAGCAGGTTTGGAAATAATCTCTTCATATTTCTTAATCCCACAAGGGTTCAAGTTCATCATATCCACAGCAGTGTCGGGAGTATGGACAGGGCTCCACTCCATGCCTTCATATTCTATTAATATTCTCACTGGATCAGATACAAGAATCGGCTCACACACCTGCTCAGACTGAATTTGGTTAAGGTGACAGACATGGCTGCAGGAATTGACTCTGTAGTGGGCATCGGCTCAGGCTCTTGGTCTGTGGTGGGCTACGGTTCCGGATCCGTTGTGGGCATAGGCAAGGCAAGGCAAGGCAAGTTTATTTATATAGCACATTTCATACACAATTGCTTTACATAGAAGAAATTAAAATTATGAAAAGAAATGAGAATAAAGCAGTTTAGAATAAAGAAATTAAAGTAATCAAAAGAAATAAGAATAATTAAAAAGTTTAGAATAAAAGGCTTAGTGAAGATGATCCGTTGTCCTCCACCTCGCCGACAGTACAATGCCCTAATATTATGCCGTATCATGCTGGAGGTGATAACTAGGAGGTGCAGGTGAACATAATTAACCAAGGAGTAGCCATGGCAACCAACTAGCAACAAGAACCAAGGAAATAGGAACAGAACAGAACATGAGAAGGAAAGACAGGAACAAAAGGAAACCACATGTGAGTTCACAAACAGAACAGAACCGTTACACATATGAGCTAAAACATTATGAACAGTCACAGGTGAAGGGAATATCATTGATCATTTCCTAACAAGGCCACATATTAAGGCCTAGGTAGATTAGATGGTAAGCAAATAATTAGTTCTCGTAATCAACGTGTTGGGTGCAAGAGAAAAGGGGAGGAATAAAGATCAGAGCAACTTTGACAAGGGCCAATTTGTTACAGCAAAGCGACTGGGTCAGAGTTTCTCTGAAACGACAAGGATTGTGACCCTTGTTCACTATCGAAAGAGTCTGCAATGGGCAAGTGAGCATCAGAAGGAGTGGATCTTGGAGAAGTGGATCTTGGAGTAGTAGACGAAGGTGGTCATGTTTTATTTTACATCACATGGATGGCCGTGTATGTTTAAGCCTTTTGCCTGGGGAAGTGATGGCACCAGAATGCACAGTGTTATGACGACAACCCGGTTAAGGGAGTGTGAATCTAAGGGAAATGTTTTGCTGGAAAACCCTTGTTCCAGCCATTCATGTGGACGTAAATATGACACGAGCCACCTATCAAAACATTGTTGCAGACCAGGTACACCCTTTCATAACAGTGGTGTTCCCTGGTAGAAGTGGTCTCTTTCAGCAGGATAATGCACTCTGCCACACTGCACACATTGTTCAGGAATGGTTTGAGAAACATGATGAAGAGTTCTAGGTGTTGCCCTGGCCTCCAAAATCCCCAGGTCTCAATCCAGTTGAGCATGTGTGGGATTTGCTGGATCAGCAAATTTGATCCACGTGGCTCAACCTTGCAACCTACAGGACTTTAAGGATCTGCTACTAATGTCTTGGTGCTAGATACCACATGACACATTCAGGGTCTTGTAGAGTCTATACCTCAGCGAGTTAGTGCTGTTTCGGCACTATGCGGAGGATAAACAACATTTTAGGCAGGTGGTCATAATGTTTTAGCTCATCAGTGTATGTCTTAAGAATTTAAATCTGACAGGTAATACATGATCTTATCGATTCCATTAAATCAATCTGCTGTATCATTTTAACCATTACTCATGGTCAGAGGATATTGTAAATACTTTGTTGCCTATGTTTTCAATGTGTTTGTGTCATGAGTTATATTTCAATAAAGTTTAATGATGCAACACAAACACATTTAGTAGTGTGCAAGTTTTTATTTAGTGCTCTTTAACATTGCAACTAGGGTAAGTTGTTACTTACAGCTTGTGCAACTGGCCCCAGGTTCCAGGCATATAAATTGCATCAGTGGTTCTCAACTCCTGGAGAGCCACAGTACTGCAGAGTTTGAATGTCTCCCTTATCTGACAAACCATGTTCAGTTCAAGCAGCCCTCTGGTAACAAACTAATGATTTGAATCAGTTGTGTAAATGTGATTTCTCATGGAAAATATATAAACATATGATTCTGTTCACCTGTGTTCTTAGTTTGTTCCTTGGTAGTTCTAGGTTGTCGGATCTCTTTAATGTCAAGATACGTTGTGGTTATAATGTTATAATGTTATAATGTTAGCAGTTATGTTCTAATGGTTATAGAGTCCGACTTGTAACCAGAAGGCCGCGGGTTTGAGTCTCAGTACTGGCAGGAAATGTAGGTGGGGAGAGTGAATGAACAACGCTCGCTTCCACTCTCATTACCCACAACTGAAGTGCCCTTGAGCAAGACACCAACCACCAATCGCTCCCTGGGAGTCACAGCAAAACACTGCCCACTGCTCTATGTGTGTTCACGGTGTGTGTGTTTAATAATCACTGCTGTGTGTGTGTGTGTGTGTGTGCACTTGAAATGGGTGAAATGCTGAGTACAAATTCCAAGTATGAGACACAGATTGGTGTGTATAAACTCTGTATAACTCTGTATAAATCTCCAACATATTCCTGTTATGAGTGATTTTGGATGATTAATTATAGCCTATTTAAATATATCTCATTCGTTGTGCTATTTGACCAGCGTAAACTTGGTGTGGGGGGTGTAATATAATGTAATGTAACGTGTATGCTCTGTTTTGGTTTAGTTTCATTTTGTTTTGTTTTTGCTCTGTTCCCGTTTGCCTGTTCATTATTAGTTCCCTTGGTCACTCATTCACGCTGTTGCTATGTTTAATCACTGATTATTTGATTCTTTTCACCTGTGTTCTTTGTTTGTTCCCTTTCGAAAGGGAACTCGCACTGCGGCGATTGACGCAAAGGGCCTCAGGCGTGAAAGATGTCTGAAATCACAATCAAATCACGGTAATCCTATGATTGGTGACAGCCCATGAATAATTAACGTGCGAGCTGGAAGTATATAAGGGTGCCTTGCAAACATGATAATAACCTTTTCGTCTAAAGGGACTGTTCTGTCTGCAAGCGCTTGAAAATCAGGTAATTATGAAATGCACTGAGAAGGCTGAGCGCTTTCAAAAGTTTGCAGACCCGTTTTATAAAGAACTGTCTGGTGAGTCTACACTTCGCACGCCGCAGGTGAGCTGAGTTGATCTTCTTTAAGAGTAATTTTTGTGTGCAACTAACACTAAAATGTATCTCTCTACAGACCTCCTTGCCTGTATAGAGTTCTGGGGTCATGTCAATGTCATAAGGTAAGGTAACATTTTTTGGTTATTAGGGCCCTGAAGTTCCCCTGTTAGGTGGCTAGAAAGATAGAGAGAAGCACCAGTTGTATGGGCTTCTTTTGTGAGTATGTGATGGCTTCCCTTGTTGTCATATGTAAGATAAAGAGAGGTGTGCCACCGCTCATTCTAGATGTAAAACTATGTTTATAGCTTAGGCTTACTCTCATGTTGAGAGCATTTGAGGCCGCCGCTCATTCATATGAAATATGTTATCAGCGGGAATGTTTATGCTACCATTTGTTTTTTCTACACACACCTGTGTTATCCCTCTGGCTATTAGCCACCTCTAGGTAGAGTAGTTGGTCTCTCTCTCAAAAAAAAGTTTTGTTTTGGAGTATAGACTTACGCTGGAGCTTCAGATAGATCTTATTTTCGGCCCACAGGACCGTCTGACATTTTTTGGTCCTGAATACATCGCCCCAGTAGGCTGAACGGTTCTGCAGGCCCTCGTATGAAAAGAAACATCATTTCTCATAAGGCTGTGGCTCTTCCAAGCCCTCAGGTAGATCTATGCTTAAACGCTGGACCTCACCTGACTCTGGGGCCTCCGTTGAGGCAGAGTCGGGTATGTTGTACTCCCCTTGCTTAAAGGGTGCTGCGTTTTGCTGAGTACATTGCCATGGTCTATGTGATTAGGTACCAGGATGCTGTAGGCACTGTGCAGACAGCTTATCTGCCAACGAAGGCTGTGCTGTTAGGTAGTAGGCCTCAGCAGGCCTCCTTGACTGGACAGTCCCCAAGAGGGCGCTGTAGGCCGGTGTAACCCAGGTTGAAATCGGTTAATCCATTCAATGTGTATTTTATATTGTATATAATAGTAATAATGAATTGCTGTGTATATATATATATATATATATATATATATAGTTGTATATTGATTTGCGCGGAGTATGTGTGTGCCCCGCGACCTAACGTAACCCCATTCATGTGACTATGCTTGGCCAATCACGTCTGGGAGCACGAGTGTTTAATCAGGCCGCAGCGTCTTCCTCATTCAGAGGTGTGGGGAAGTCGATCGACGGCTGTGGACAGGTTTGTGTTTTACAAACTTTTCGCTCTTGTGATCGATTCATGCTTTTAAGTTAAGCATATTATTGTAACTCTTTAGAACAAGTTACTTGCTGTAGGGAATCCATTGTCGCCATCAGGTTATGTTTAAAGAGGAACTGGTGAGTAATCTGAATGAATGAGTTGTGTTGGATGCCAATCAGTGGCACTGAACATTGATATTAGCATTGCCTGCTTTAAACAAATGTTTTGATTCATTGTATGTTGTTGTGAAGTCTGTTATTTTTATTTTGTTATGTATTAAGTGTTTATATGCACTACGGAAATTAGGTTACAGTAATGTTGGTTTATTTGTTTGAAGTTTGTGCCAGTAATGCAACTTCAATATTGTTTTTGATTGTTGATTTAATATTTAATTTCATGTTTATTATTTGTAGTTTGTACATTTATTGATTATTTTGTAAGGACCTAGAGTTGGGTATACATGAAAATGATATTTGAGTGTGGCTATAGCTAAAAATTTTATGTAAACCTAGTTCCAACTCAGCTCTATTATTTACTGGTCCTGTTGTGTACTATAGGCCAGGTTCTTTCTCTCTGGTTGGAGGTAAATGATGGCGAGCTGAATTACTACGGTTGGGAGCCGATCATCTGCGCAGCATCCACTGAACAGCCGCCCTATTGGTCTGGTAGGAAGGTTGTCCGCAGCTTGTCCCCCACACACTTCTCCATAGACTAGCGCTTCAGTCCCTCATGTACATCTTTTCCTTTGACGAACAGTAACTTATCGATTAAGCAACACAGACTTTCATAAAAACCCTTGTTGGTTGTTGCGTGTGTCTTGAAGAAGGTCAACATCATTGGGATAGTTTTTTCTTTTTTTTGATCTTTCTTGTTTTGTATGTGACATTGTATCTGACTTGAACAATAACCACAAAAGTGCACTTAATTATAACTGATTCAACTGCAGTCTGTCAATATTTTGAGTTGTTTCTATTTCTTTCATTATCTTTGGTTGTAATTATGTTTGTTTAATTATTTTTCAATATATGGTACCAGTACCAAATTTAACTTCCTGTTTCTGTGTTACTGACCACCAGCTCCTGTAGTCGAATTTTAGATTTCTATGATTTAATTGATCTGTTTAATTTAGTCTAGCTAATATTGATGACAGATTAATATCGGCTAGCAAGGCCCAAACACACGTTACACTAGCTTACCTCAGGTGGTTCGGCTAAGTAGTTCAGGCAGTAGACTCACTGATGGGTAGTAGGCCTTAAACAGGCCTCCTCGGAAGGGTGTCCTAACGTTGTGGGACATACTTTATAACTGCGACCAGGTAGCTAGCCTTATTGGGCCTCCTGTGGGTGGCCTTAATATTTGTGTTGGTGTAGTATGGTTCCCAACAGTATATGTTGGTAACAGAGTAGACTGACTATCAGCTAGTAGGCCCAAGTAGAGCAGAGAAACTCCCCTCGTTAACAAGGGTTTTAAGCACTATGCTGAGTCATGTTCTCCGGGATACCCCGTCTCTGAGATCTGGGCCGAGTGGTTCACTGTCAGCTTCACAGTCCCTCGCCTTTCCTAAAGCCAAGTGTCCAGAGGCTCTGTCTTCAGACAGACAGGAAGTTGGCCAGACTGAAGTGTCCAATGTAAGTGACACCAGGTCAGGCCTTCCTAGTGGCATTTCGGGTGAGTATGTTCCACTGAGTAGTGATTGGCTGGGTTACCTAGCCACATTCCCTAGAAGGGACCCCTTCTAAATTTGAAGCTGTGGTCCTAGGTCCCTTGAGCAGGCCCAGGTAGGCCTTTCATCAAACAAGGTTTATGGAGGTTTTCCTGTGGAACATATAGCTTGGGCTATGACCGGAGGGAATGCTGTCACTGACAGCCCAGTGTGACCTGAGGGTAAGTGGTTCTGGCATTTCATTTGAATTTGCTGATTTTGACAGTTGTCACAGCCAAAGGGTATACACTCCCCTTAGCATGGCGGCGCGGGTATATTGTTCCCCTTAGCGTCAATCGACGCAGTGCGAGTTCCCTTTCGAAAGGGAACGTCTAGGTTACAACTGTAACCTCTTTCCCTGAGAACAGGGAACGAGACATTGCGTCTTTTCGTCATGCCTCGGATTCATGGGCTGTCGCCAGTCATAGGATTACCGTGATTTGATTGTTATTTCAGACACCTGAGACACTCCCCTCAGCATCAATCGACGCAGAGTCTCCTTCCCTGTTCTCAGGGAAAAGAGGTTACAGTCGTAACCTAAAACGATATGTATTTATATCCCTGTCTTTAAGTTCTATGTTGTCGGATCTCATTATTGTTAAGTCTGGATAAATCTCATTTGAATTCCTGTGTTATGAGTAGTTTTGGATTATTATTTAAAGTTTATTTGAATATATCTCCTTTGTTATGCTATTTTGGCTATTTTGGAAATACCAGCCGATTCTGGTATTTCATCTCTTTGCTGTGTATTTTGATTGTGACAATAATTCAGACCCTGTCACATATTACCTGTTACGGCGTCCAGTCTCCCTGAGTCCACCATCTCTCAACCACGAGCGCCCTCTCCTGAGTTCTAGTGTGTTGCATACTCTCTTATTAGTATGCATCATTTGCGCTGGTACTACCATCACCTGTTCTATATTATTAATCATAGCTCAGCCTTTATCTGCCTCATTAACGAAGTGTTCTGTGTGAAGTATTGCCTCTCTACGTGTGCGTGTCCAAGCCGTTTCTGTGTATCAAGATTTCCCGTGTTTCTGATCCTCGCTATACTAACCTTCTCTGATTGCCAGCAGCCTGCCTCCCGACCCACAGCCTGACCTGGATTCTGATTCAAGCCGCCTGCCCAGAGCTTTACGCCTGTCCCTGTTTACCGAACTGTCATCTACCTTCTTCAAGCCTGGTTTCTACCCGCAGTCAGCGCATCCTTATTCAAGAATTCCTGAGTTTCTCTCTGACTGTCTTTGAGTTAATAAAGTTGTTGCATATGGATCTGCCTCAGCCCTCTGCTTCGTTTACATTACCTTTTAGCTTTCTGAGCACTTGTCCGAATAAACTATTTAGGTGTTCATTTGCGATAAAAGGGATTTTATAATTTAACAAATTACAGGGTTGATTTCCCTTGCCAGGTACCAAACCAATTATACTTTTAGGTGTGTTAAAACATCCTAAAACTTTGGCTGGTTTCATGAAACCAATGACATTGTTAAGATATATGTTTTGCCTTTATTTGGACAGAACAGTATAGAGGAGACAGGAAGCAAGTGGAGCAGAGCAGAACAGGATTGCGAAAGAATCTGAAATTAAAGTAACTGGTGCTTTATTGCATGCCAGTGTCGCAGCAATCAGGCATTCCACTGAATGGTTCTTGTAACTTAAAACAAACATAATAAATGCAAACAACATGTCAACAGAAAACCTTGCATTCACGTAGCATGCACATTCATGCAATGTTCATTTTCATTTCTTTTCACTGCACACAATAAAAGCATTAAGTTTTTGTCTGTTTTCTACAGAAGCAGTGAAGTATTTTGGGGTAATGATAAGTAACCTTCATCCAAGGGGAATGAATGTTGCATCAGCACATGCATCTAACACCTTTAATTGCTAGGCTTCAACATCATGTTTAATGGGACATCATTACTGATGACAAATGTTTTCACGTGCTAATAGACTCCCTGTGGAGAGTTAAAGATTTTGTCATGTAAACAGCTTGGTTCAGTTAAAAGTGCTGATTGGTCTCAAAAGGATTGAACAGGGAATCATTACATAAGAAAGCCAAGAGGACACTGCCGATCAGGGGCTGAATTCACTTTGAATTCTCTACATAGTTTCTAGCAAGGACGTTTTTAAGATTTTTAAACCTATTCACAAAACTGCTAAGATCAAGTTTTACTGAGAATTTGAGGAAAATGCTGTGTTTCAGTGTTTCAGCCATAGAATACATCAATAAAACAATATGTCAGATTACATTTACCTCAAGAAAGTCGTTCACTGTCCGTAGCTTGTCCATAACAGTGCAAATTTTGTCTCCCTAATCAAACACACCTTTTTTGGGTAACATGATTCAGAGGACCTGATTTAGGCCATCAGCTCATTAGTAGAGACTCCAAAACCTGAAATATCACTAAATACTAAGAGAACATTACAAAAAAAGTAAATATATTGTTAAATAAATGCACTAAATTACAAATACATTATTTTTATTTAAGCGTGGCACTTCATCCATGTCAACATTAATGTGACCACTCCATGGGGTAAGAGTGAAGTGCAGGGTCAACTGAGATTTCACACTTCACAGAATCTGAGTGGAAAATCAAAAAAGTGTTTGAGAGATCAACAATATCTTGCAGGGTCTCGAGTCAAGTGAAGTCACCTTTATTTATATAGCGCTTTTTACAATACAGATTGTATCAAAGCAGCTTCACATTGATAACAAGACAATAATACATCAAAGTTTGTTTCTAGAAGAAAATTGCATCATCATCCACATTAAGTAAGGCAAATCAATAATATTGTTGAATATTTAAATGTCCCCAACTAAGCAAGCCAAAAGCCAAGGTGACAGTGGCAAGGAACCAAAACTCCCATCAGTGACAGAATGGAGAAAAAAACCTTGGGAGAACCCAGGCTCAGTCGGGGGCCAGTTCTCCTCTGGCCAACGAACGAACAGTGTATGATTATCATTCATTGAGAAGAAAATTGAGTAGACAAGTTAGGATTCTCATCTGCATTAGGTTCATTCACCACAACCAGACATGGAAATACTTTAAAGCTAAAGGAGTGGTATAAGAACTGACCAGGGTTTTTCTTTCTTTTCTTTTTATCTATATGTTTTACCAAGGGGCTAAATTTACATCCAAGGTGTTTGAGAAAATGCACTTATCACAAGGACTCTGACTCAGACTTTTCCCTTGCTATTGTGCACTTTAACAGACTCAGTCTAAGAGTCTTTAGGTTTTAGTCTCTCCAAACTCGTCCATAGTCACATGATTGGATATTAAGTGATTTTAAGTGATTTGCCCTCTTATCTCTCTCAGACAGGAAGATTTTATTGCATTATTGGATACCAGTTTTATTCTGTTCTCTGATGTTCCAGGTAGAACAACCATCATCTGCCATGATCTTGATGTGTGTGATTATTCCTGGTTAAACAGCATCCATATAGGGTAAACCCTACAAAAAATGTAATTATGAAGGCAGAAGATCATATTGAGTAAAAAATTGGCTATAGCCACCACATTAAAGGGATAGTTTACCCAAAAATGAAGATTCTGTCAGTAATTACTCGCCCTCATATTGTTCCAACCCCGTTACACTTTCGTTCATCTTCGGAACACAAATTAAGATATTTTGAATAAATCTGAGACCTGTCTCACTCCTCCATAGGCTTCTATGGGATCGAAACTTGCCAGCTCAGAAAGTTAGTTAAGACCATGTTTAAAATAGTCCAAGTGACTACAGTGGGTCAATATTAAGTTTATCAAGCGACGAGAATACTTTTTGTGCGCAAAGCCCCCCAAAAAATAGCGACTTTATTCAACTATTAATTTTCTTCTGTGTGTGCCTCGAGTGAGTTCTCGTAGTGTAACAGCGCAGCGTCAGAACGTAGGCTCACTATTGGCCAGCATCACACACATGCCCATGTTTGCAAAAGCTGTGATAACTTGATTGGTCAAGTCAAGTCACCTTTATTTCTATAGCGCTTTATAGAAATACAAACTTTCAAAGCAGCTTTACAGTGAAAACAGGAACAATTATTAATTTCACCTGTCGTTCATCTGAAGTCTGTTTGGTGTTGATTCAGTTCCGTTGTAAAGATCATCTATTAATAAATCAGTTAATTTCATCTATAAAGTAGTTCTGCCAAAAACGATGTCATAGTCCACCTCAGTTCAGTTCTCCTACAACAGCATCAGTACAGTCCCAGATAGCATAGTGACTGTAACGGTCACCAGCTGGAGTGCCCTGGAGAGCCACCAGGGCACTCCAGATAAGACTATTATCACTCACAAACTACATTTCCCATAACTCAATGCCTGGACTCACCATCACTGATCACATTTACCTGTACCTCATTCACTGATTGCATTCACCTGTGTCTCATCATCCTGTTAGTCTGTCTATATATACCATGTTCATTCAGTTACTCACCACAAAGTCTTGTTTAAGTGTTACACTGCATTTCTGAGCATTCTTATGGTTTTCTTGGTTTTGGATATCTTGCCCTGTTACCTGGATTGCTCTCTTGCCTCTTGCCTCTGGTCCCTGCCTGTTTTGTTTGTTTCTTTGTTTATCTGTTTTGGACTGCTTGTCCTGTGTATGACCCTTGCCTGTACATTGGTTTACGCCTCTGGATTGCCCTCAAATAAAGCTGCGTTTGGATCTCAACCCTCTTCTCAGAGTAGTTCGTAATAGTGACATTGATACAACGTTAAGTTTTGGTTGAGATTGAAATTTCAATGCTTAAAGTATGATGGATAAGCATTGAAATTTTTATGAAAGTTAAAATCATACATGGGTGTAGACAGTGACATTGAACTTACAGTGATTTTGTAGTTGAGCACATTCAGGCATGTATCTCTGCAGAACACTAGGGGTGTTTCTCAGTCAGTGCGGCATTTCAAACACGATGGGCATTTTCAACCGTTTTACCCGATTTGTGCTAATCCACTGGGGGCTTGCTTTAGAGGTGGGCTTTATGATTTTAGCAACTCTGTTGATGAATGGTTGAAACCATCCATTGTAGCTTAAAATTAGCCCCTGATTGGTAACCCTTTAAGCACCTGACACACTTACATGACTTCTCTAGCACAGTTTCAAACAATGGTGCATCTACCTTATTTTTTCTCTTGTTTCTTTTCTTTTGGGTACTTGTTATTTGGGTTTGATTTGTATTGTTACTGACTGTAATTAGATACATTAAAATAAAAGTTATTAAAGTGTTTGAATCTTGCTTTCGTAAAGTTTATTAGGAATTTCCTAAATAAAGTTCTAACATAATTTAACAGATTTCTTGAAGTGCAGGAGACATGACCATGAGCAGGAATGTCACACTGCACACATATCCCATGTCTTCATGCATCAGTGCTTGCAGAGCACATTGCCCCTGTAGTAGGAGTGAAGGCAGATGAAGATGGACAATTTGAAGCACCCTCCTGATAATGCTTAGCCTGGGAAAACCCAGACAACTTCCAGCAAATTTAGACAAGTAGTCTGTCAAAGAGTTCATTCAAGCCCATTTCTAATCCATCGAAATCGAGGCACCAATCAGAAACTTTGGGGCGGCTTTACTGTGACGGTGCATGAATTCACTGTCTCTCTCTAGTCTCGTGTGTGTGTGTGTGTGTGTGTGTGTGTGTGTGTGTGTGTGTGTGTGTCTATCTGTGGGCCTGGTCACTGATCATTGGTGATCAGCAGCGCCAGGTGGTTTCAATCCGTTTGTCCCTTTATATGTTCAGTAACTGGTGTGTCATGTTGTCAGATCATTGTTCTTCCCGGTGTGTTCCTGAGCTCGCCGCCGCCGCCGCCGCCGCCGTCGCCGTCGTCGCCGTCGCCGTCGAGTTTCCCTCGTACTTCCACGGATTCACTGGACTGAGCACCTCACTGGAGATTCATCACTGTACTGGGAGCACCTCACTGGAGATTCATCACTGTACTGGGAGCACCTCACTGGAGATTCATCACTGGTTGTCCACCGAGGTCCCTGCGTCACCCACCATCTGCGCTGGTGTCCGTCCGACCCACCATCTTACCAACTGTGTTGTTTCCCCTGTGTTGTGTGCCTGACCGTGTTGTTCAAATACTTACCTACTCTAATAAAGCGTTTTGCTATTGCATCCTTCTCCAGTCTCTGTCACATTTACACGATGACGACAGCGCAGCGATGATGAAGCAGATTTTGTACATTACAAAGATGGATGCCGCTGTGGAACATCACTCGTTCGAATCAGCTATCGCGTCTGTTTTTATTGATTTGAACGTTTCCTTTTTGTTAAAACCCGAGCAAAGAACAACTCTCTGAGATGTTTCTCCGTCGCTGTGGATACGTCATCTCCTTCAGCGCTCTGATTGGTTTTAGGCCAATCCAATTGCGCCCAGAGGCATTTGAGCGACATCCGTTGGTGACGCCCCTTTGGAAATGATTGGTCTATTACTACTGAGAATAGCTAGGTTAAAACCAACCAGATAATGCTGACATTTGATTATTCAATGAGTTGTTGTCAACAGCATAGTCACCTGACCTGAAACGGGATGCTATCCTGTGCCTTATCACTGCTTAATCAGGTAAGCATTCATATTCCTAAATCACTATTAAATTTGAGGAATGTAACTGATTTGTATGTGACTACATCCCTAGAATTTTTTTCCTGCTATGGAAATCAATTTCAACTGTCGGGTTACCAACATTCTTTACTGTGTTCAACAGAAGAAAGAAACTGATACAAGATTGGTACAATGTGAGAGTGAGTAAATTGTGACAGAATTTTCATATTCGGGTGAACTATCCCTTTAAAGAAGCTCTTTTATTTTTCAAGATAAACTTGTTACTTGAATCCTACATAGTTTCATTTAAAATGACCTGAGATATAGTTTATAGTAATGGCCATAACTCTGAGGTGTTTATTCCTCTTCATGAAGAGTTCAGATCCAACACTCCTGCCTTGAAATTTTCATTGACCTGAATGAGCTTGATTAGCTTCAGGTGTTTCATTAGGGATGGAGATCAACTCAGCTAGGATAATAGGACACCCCTGCCATAGTGCTTTCTTCTGATTTAAAGGTATTAATAGATTTTTTTAGAAAAATAGAATAAATCAACAGAATTTAATGATACTCTAATCATAGCAAGAATATTTTGTTGAGCAACTAAAAATAGTGAATCAAATTGTGTTTAGTATATTAACATTCTTGAATGTGACTGTATGTATGACCACTGAATTGACTTGTTCTTAAGTAACATTATGCTTTCTTCTTCAGATTTCCAAAGGAAAAGAGGCAGTAGTCTGATGAAAGACAGGTTTTTAAAACCTGAACTGTTGGACCACTGGTAGTTATGACATCAGACTTTTGAAGCTTATTTTATTTTTTTAAGATTGTAATGCTTTTGTCCAATTTCTTTGCTAACCTAACTACCTTCCTTTGAGAAAATTACCTGTGCGATCCTCTCTTCAGTCTTCAGTCATCCGTCTTCTCTGGCGATCCCTTTATCTCTCATCTCCATCTGAAACAGATAAGAACTGTCATTCACCGCATTCAAGTCAACGTATCCATTCTCTAAGTTACTCACCTGCTCACTTCGTTTGTTATCTGCCTACCTGCAATAAACCATTTGTTTTGGATCTTACCTGTGATTGCATTCATCTGTTCCGTGACCGGCATGGAGCCGAAGCTGGCAATAGGGGTCTGTGCGGAGGACCTGTCTGGTTCATGTGGTCTCTGCTGAGGATCTGTGCTGACAGCTGTCGTGTCGACGAGGCCTTCACAGGGGATTGTCTAGTAGACACGGTCTCTGTTGACATTCAGGGCTGCATTGTGGTCGTGTCTAGGAGAAGATCCACCGTCTGATCTGCATACGCACACCCAGCCCAAGAGAGCAGGAGACGGCTGATGAGGGTGAAGAAGAGGTACAACCTAAACCCTCTCACAGCCTCCTTGCCCCGCGTATGATGAGCTGTTGGGGGTTTTGGAGCGTGCTTCAGCGAGGCTTCAGCTGCCATGGGAGCGCTTGAAGGAAGGAGCTGTTCGCGGCAGGCTGGATGAGCGGTTCCTTTCTGGCCATAACTCCCCAGTTCCCGTGAGCCATCCATTCACCAAATCACCCTGTAGCCCAAGACTGGTTGCCCACTGAAGCTGAGCAGGGCTGAGTCTGGTCAGTACCTGGATGGGAGACCTCCTGAGAAAACCAGGTTTCTGCTGGAAGAGGTGTTAGTGAGGCCAGCAGGGGGCGCTCACCCTGTGCTCTGTGTGGGTCCTAACGCCCCAGTATAGTGATGGGGACACTATAAGGTCAAAGGGCACAGTCCTTCAGATGAGACGTTAAACCGATGACCTGACTCTCTGTAGTCATTAAAATTTTCTTGGCATTTCAGATTGAAACTGCCAGTTCTGACGTTTTGTCACGAGCCATAATTGGCACTCCCCTCAGCATGGTGGGATTGTACATCATTCCCCATAACGTCATCAATGGAGTAAGAGTTCCCTTTCAAAAGGGAACGTCTAGGTTATGACTGAGAACAGGGAGCGAGACCCTGCGTCATTCGCCGTGCCTCGGGGATGCCTGCTGAACAGTCCCTTCTGACGAAAGTGGATGACATGTTCTCTAGGCGCCCCTTTTATACTTCCGGGTCGCACTAGTAGTGACGTCATAGGCTGTCGCCGGTCACATTCAATTGTTGTGATTTGGATAGCTTTTCAGACACCGGTTCACGTGGAGGGCATTCCCCATAGAGTCATCGACACTGTCTCGTTAACTGTTCTCAGGGAACAGAGGTTACAGTTGTAACGTAGACGTTCTTCTAAGCTATCTGGAATGCTGAGGAGTAGACACTGACCAGGACGATTATTTATAAAGCATTCTTTTGAGGTAAATGTGATAGTTCTACCATATTTGTTACAAGGCGGTTTGTTTTCCAGCCTTGGCTAAATGGAGTATACATGAGACTAGATAATAATCTAAGATGTCATCTCTTTGCTGCAGAATTTTAACGGCATCAATATAGATATTAGATCCAAAGTATATTACAACAATGAGTGGGTCCTGACTCCAATAGAGTTTAAAATGTCTGTAAATACCAATCCTAATGCGTCTTTTTAATTATCTACATGTATATTAAAATCCCCAACAATCAGCAAAAAATCGGCAAATTCTTTGGTCTGCATAGTCTTTATGGTGCCCTGGTGGCCTATATACAGTAGCCAGTATAAATGTCAAACAGGATTTATCACTTACACTAGATAATGTACAATAAAGTACCTTCACTTCCAAATAATTATCCTTAAAACTAGACCTCTAAGTAATACTGAAAAAAATATTATTAATTACTGCAACACCTCCCCCTTTGCCTTTCAGGCAAAGCTCATGTTTATAACAGTAATCTTGGGTGATAGACTTATTTAATGTTATTGTCTGGTTTTAGCCAGTTTTCTGTAAAACACAGCACATCTAGGTAATGATCTGTAATCATATCATTTACAAAAAGTGATTTTGTCGAAAGGGATCTAATATTCAGCAACCCAAGCTTTATCATTTGTTCATCTGTATTAAATTTTTTTTATTATTTGTTGAACATCAATTCAATTTGTACCCTTTGTAAGCCTGTTTGTTGGTCCAAGGAGGGTTTCCAATAATACAGGTGAAGGTCTCTGCGTGTTACTGTCTTTTCTCGAGGCAAAGTATTTTGGTTAAATTCAATACATTTTGTCTTATGTATTTACTCGTTATTTCATCTGACTCCATAAATGAAAAGGGTTTTAATGATATCTGGGTATCATTAAAGTTCTGCGGGTCTCACGATCACAATCTCGTCAGTTTCGTCACTAAACAGAGGTTTTTGATTAATATCTCAGACGGTCGGATTCACCCAAAACACAATCAGAGATACTTCGTTTAGTCCCCTTGAATTGCATACACTTGAACTTAATTCAATAGTTATACTTTAGTAGAGGTTTTGGCCCAATTATAGGTATGAGTTGACCAACAATACTTCCCTCATAATAGTTTAGACTGGCCAAGCCCGTGATTTCTCACGTACACTTATCTAAAGTTACTTTAAATTAAGACAGAGGTAAAATAGACGTACCCAAATTTAGGTTGGTCAAGTAGCACTTTAGCCACCCTAAACGGAATGCCCCGTCTCTACAAAACAAGTACACTCGAACTAGTGACAAAGTATTAGCCGTCGCCAATCTGACGCAGTCTTGCGGGAGCATACGAATCCGATAGTCTTCTTGGGAGAACAAACTCAGAGTCAATCGGAGTAAAATCAATCGTTTACAATTTAATATGTCAGGTAAATGTATCATTACAATTCTAGAACAAAGAGGAAAAAGTTTACCTGACAAGAAATGCGTGAGGCTGAGAGTCTCGCAACTCTCAGCCTCACGGGCCGATCTCAAATACAGAAAAGGCCCCGAGCTCTCGCTGCGTTTCATTATATACCCAGACCTCATTTCAAATCTAAGCCTCATCCACAGTGGAAATTTACCTGTAAATGACCATTTGCTAAAGGTGGAAAATCAGCATCCAGTCAAATGGTCAGAAGGTGTTAACTCAAAGACACACCCTCCAGTGTGGAAGATATTTCTAAACTTCCTAAGAACTTTATCTTTTGGTTTACTTCTTTGGGAATGAGACATGTGTACCAGTCGCACCGAGACATTTCAAATAATACCAAACATGTATGATAATCATTCACATTAAACCATTTAGATTCTTGTGTGAGTTTGGGAGATCTCTGCCAGGATGAAGAATGGGGGAGAGAAGTGTAGATTAGGAGGAGGGAGGTGAGACCTTCGTCTCAATAGTGCATGAGGGGGAGTTCAAATGTTAATTTCCTTTGTTTTCTCAGAGAGTGGTCCTCTCTTAAAGTCCTTCTAGTTTTTCCAGTCTTACAGATTAAATGGGTTTGGGTGTTTTTTGTTTTTCCTAATTCGGGGAACAGATACAGTCTCTATATGATGATATCTAGGTAAAAGAGGTTCTATGTGATGGGCTTTATTTGACCTTGGTGACGCGAGGCCGCTAGCAGACGGTCGGTTTAGCCAGTCTGTCTGCTTCCTGACCTGAGCCCCAGATTGTCATGTTTGAGCTCTAAGACTATGAGCCAAATTACTAGAGAGAAGAGCAGCACCATCCCAGGAGGGATGAATACCATCTGTTCCGCCCTTCGTTTAGTTCGTTTCCTAGTCGGACCCGTTTTAGTGACGGACCTAGTGTTCGAGCCGAGCAAAAGCGCTGAAATCACCCACGAGTCTGTGTCATTACAGAGTTTGGTTAAATCTTTGTAAGTAATTTTTCGGCAGAATTGTGGTTTCTGTATGATGTATATGTTTACATTAAGTAATGTGTGTTATTACGTTCGTGACTCATCAGTTTCGTCGCATACGCTCTAGATTGAAGCCTTATGTTTTCTGACTCACTGATTTATCTGCTCAGCAACGAGCCGCAGCGCTTCGCCTCAGATTAATTAGTTGATTTATTTACATCTGTTGATTCATATAGATTATACATGTAACGGTCTAGCAGATAGTTTGGTGTTTCTGTGGATGTTTGTTTAATTTCTATACAGTAAGAACATCTGTAGTTTATTTTGTAAAGTGTTGACAGAATAGCCTACTGTTTATCCATATTGAGTTACTGGGTAACTTTATATTTGATTGTGTAAAAAGACAACAGACGTTACACTTTTGTAATGTTTATTTTCTGTTTATTCTTTCAGTCTTACAGACTTAAATGGGGAAAAAAACTTGAGAAATAAAACTGAGGAAGAAAAAGAGAACAAAACCTAAAACATCAATCCTCAAGACTTCTGGAGTTTCTCTTCATTGCTGTTAACTATCTGCCTAACTGTACAAATCAGATGTCGTAGATGCGAGGGCAGCATACCATCTCTTTTCAACAGGTCAGGTCTGCCCCAAAAACTTTTCCAATTGTCTATGGACCCTATATTATTCTGCAGACACCTCTTTGACAGCCAGCCATTGATTGAGGACAGACTGCTAAGTATCTGATCACTCCGGCGAACAGGAAGGGGTGCAGAGCATATTACAGTGCCTGACATCGTACTTATGAGTTCACACCAAGCGGCAACCTCCCCGTATCTCTCTTGAAACCAATAAAGAAGTGAATTAAACTGCAATTCAACGACTGGCCGCTTGAGGCTGGCAGCAAAAGTGAGTCAAATCTGTATCTCCCCCATCTCAAAATGCCCAACTTTACAGCAGAAAAAAATGTTTACAGCCTGGTGTCAAAACTTGTTTTGGTCTATATAGCAAATTTTGCCCTTCATGACAACTGTGAGGGGGGTGAATTTTTTTTATAACTCATCCGTTTAAATATTAAGCCTCACATTTCTGAATAATTAAGGGTGTGTCCACTTTTGAGTGACAGGTGGATTCCCGCTGCTGTGGTCATAAGCATAAACTGTAAAAAAAAAAAAAAAAAAAAAGTCATCATTAGCCGTTCTGCTGCCCATTTTCGGTTATCCGGGAGTGATGCGCTGCCAAGGTGGCGGCGGTCGGCTACGCCCACTGTAGGCTTCAAAAACGGTCTTCAGAAACCTACGGGTGACGTCACGCACACTACGTCCATTCTTTTTTACAGTCTATGGTTCACACACCTCTTTAATGTTATATTTTGTGATCTCTGACTGTCAAAGTTGGACATCATTAGTGCCGATGTGAATAACCATCTTAGAGTTTTTACGTTTAGCATTAGCCTGTAGTCGAGAGTGTTGTATGATGTGAGTGAAGTGATGCTTCTGTGTATTATAATTCTGTACATATTTTTTAATTTTTGTAAGTATTTCATCAATCTGTCCAGGGACTGCTGGCAGAAATTAGAATTTTTTTTTTTTGCTATAACCTGGCACATGACATCTCTTCTTTCTTAGATTAATGGTTTTTGTGCATTGTCCCTGATCAAAAAAAAAAAGCCAGCATTTTTTTTTTAGCACAAATTTGCTTTGATGTCAGGTGCTCTGGCTCCCAGCAAACATGTGACTATGGTGGCTGGTGTCTCTATTTTCACATTCTGTACAATAGGTAATCGTGTCACCGGGTGAACAAACCCAGAACAAAAAAAAGGCCAATTCGTTCCTAGGGGGAAGAGATGCCGGTGTAACACCGGGCCGGCTGTAAATACTCATGTCATGGCCGCCGACCATGATGAGCCCCAGCTGAAGCTGATGAAAAGTGCTTCATTGAACCACATGCCCGGGAGAAAAAAAGGAGTATAAAAAGAAGGGCTGGAAGCACAGAAAGGGAGGCTCTGACAGTGGGGAGCTTTACACGAGTGCTCGAGAAGATTGTGACAGCGGCAGCGGGCGTCGGCGAGTGCGGGAAGCGAGGTTAAAGGCCGGATCGGCGTGTCATGCTGGATCCTCGAGGCACGCTCATTAAGTGAGTTTGTTCAAGAGAACACAAACAGCCACGTAACGAAGTAAGTGAAAAAGAAATCTTCTAGAGGAAAAAGGAGAATGGCTGATAGAAAAGAGACTGGAAACCCGCTGTAAGCCCATGTGACGCACCGAGGAAAAGTTAAGTGCACCTTTTTATGATTCCCTTCTAGAGCAAACCTCATGTAAAGATTGCCATCTCAGTGCACTACTAACCTGTGTTTGTGGGCAGTGTGTGCCATCCTGTTGGCAGCGGGGAACAGTAACCGTAGAGATCGCTAAACCCATGTTCATTTTCTGAGTCCATTATTCCTTGGGTTATCCATCCTGTGAAGAGAAGAGAGACGAGTTGATAAATTGCTGTGGACATAGAGTGAGTTCTGAAAGGGTGAAATTAACACGTGTGGAGATTTACAAGAGTGATCTATGCACAAGTGTGGTGAGTCAAACAACTGTGTTCTCTTTGATTCTCTGATGGATGAAATTGTCCCATGACTTTGAAGATTCTTCCAAACTAATCTGTTCTCTCAGCTGTGTCCAGATTTGTGAGATTGTGTGTATGGTGCAGAGGAGGAAAGCTCAACACACCTCTATTATTACAGTTCACGAGTGCTGTTTCCCGCACCAAGGAAGGCCAGCCTCACTATTCCTTCCCAAAGGCGCCGCCTCTACCACGCCCAGAACGAGAGTGAAGGCCAGAAAGGTAGCCTGTCTCTGTTTCTTTACTACCGTCTGTCCCATTGGCAAATTGTCTGTTTTGCAGAGAAGCCACTGTCTGTCCCACGAGTCCATTCAACGAGTCTAACGACGAGAGAAGCCACTGTCTGTCCCACGAGCCAATTCAACGAGTCTAATGACGAGAGAAGCCACTGTCTGTCCCACGAGCCTATTCCACGAGTCTAACGACGAGAGAAGCCACTGTCTGTCCCACGAGCCAATTCAACGAGTCTAATGACGAGAGAAGCCACTGTCTGTCCCACGAGCCTATTCAACGAGTCTAACGACGAGAAAAGCCACTGTCTGTCCCACGAGCCTATTCAACGAGTCTAACGACGAGAAAAGCCACTGTCTGTCCCACGAGCCTATTCAACGAGTCTAACGACGAGGAAAGCCACTGTCTGTCCCACGAGTCTACTCAACGAGTCTAACGACGAGAAAAGCCACTGTTTGTCCCACGAGCCTATTCAACGAGTCCAACGACGGGAAGAGCCACTGTCTGTTCCACGGGCCTGCCCAGAGAGAGAAATACTTACCTGAAAAACGGAGAAGTACCTACCAGCATTCCCTTTGCCGAAGCCACAGTCACGAACATCCTTTTTCTTATCCTTTTTTAAATTTAATAAAAACTTACCTTTTAAACCAATTCTGGTTGTTCGCCTCTTGGTGTCCTCCGGTGTCTGCTCCTCCGGAGTTTGGTAACTCACCCCTGGCCTTAACAACTCGGTGGTCACAATCGCATCCAAAGCAGTATCTATAGCCCTTGCATTCTTATGAACCTTGATTGAAGTTTGGATCTGTGTCTCTAGTTTTGCAATCTCCCTGCATTTATCACATGAGTAACCCTCACCGCTGACGGCTATGTGGCCGGTGGTGCAACTGACAATAACAGAAGAAGATGCCATGACTCACCGTGTTTGTTGACTGGTTTTGACTTACCATAGTTGTTTGATGGACTCGTAAAAAAAGGAGCATGCGAGAGAGAAAAAAGATGGTAAGCTGGGATATCAAGTTAACAGGCTAGTGAAATGCTAACGCATTGTGGTAGCAATATCGGATTAATGTGATAGGCAATATTAGAATATGTCTGATATATGGTGATGAGAAAGTTATATTTAGCAATTTAAACAAAGCTGTACGGAGCTACAAAAGCAAACTAAATGTCTCAAATGTCAGGAGCGGCAGCCTTGTGCAGTGCTCCAACAAACAGCATGGTTGTGCTTCGGGTGGTCTAAGACAGAGTCCCAACTTGAGATCCTTTTTGATGCCATCACCACTTCTCTCTCCCACTTCACTTCTTGTCCGCTCTCTGTACTGTAGGATTGAGGCCCAGAAAGCACCCAGACCCTATTTTTTAGAGCCAGAGTCCTCATTGTGAGATTTGCAGTCTGTCAAGGTCAGGTGATGGGGGCTGGTCATCGATGACATTATTCATGGTGGTTGGTGTTTTTTTTTGATAGTCTCAGAAAAAAAGGAACAAAAGCTGTCACAAGAGCGGTGCTCTTTCAAAGCTATATCTCTGTACCTTTTTTGCCCCTAAAGGTATACATTGGTACCTAAAGTGTACATATTAATACCTAAATGGTATTAACTTTTTGAAAGAGTACCGTCCAGTAACAGCTTTTGAACATTTTATTTTTTTCGGAGAGTGCAAAAAATCACAGTTTCGCTATGCATGTGGAAATTTAGCTGATCCTTGATATGATCATGGGCAGCAACACAACGTTTCTAGTAATCATGAAGAGCAGGTTCCGGTGTGTTTAACGTTTGCAGGACAGTGGCCCTCCAGGAGCAGGATTGGACAGACCTGTCTTATTTTGTTGTTGTTGACATTTTGGTGCATTCAATGTTTTACAGTCTCCAGGACAGGTTTGAAAAGCACTGCTCTAGACAATAAAACTGTGTACTGTAAACTCACACTGCATCTGAAACGGAGAGGAATATGGAATGATGTAAGAAGTTTGCAATGTATTTGTTTGACCTCAAATCACAGCTTGGTTTGGTGTGTAATATGAAGCAGATTAGATATGTCAAGCATGCTTAATAGGCCTTACTTTTTTGGTCTCTCATCAAAACAGAAATAAAGAAAGCTACAGGCACACTGGGTTCCCACTCATTCCTCCAAAAACTGCTTCAATTGCGAGGACCCGACACATCTCTGAGAGCGGTGAGCCTGATCACAGTTGGGATTGTTTGACACTGTTCACTGTATCATAACATCTTCTCCCTCAGAATTTTATAAACTGAAACTTGAAATATTGTTCCAATATATATATATATATATATATATATATATATATATTTGTTTTATTCAGGAATAGAATGCAGGAATAGAATCCAAAGCAGAGGAAGAGGGCAAAGCAGAGGAAGAGGGCAAAGCAGAGGAAGAGGGCAAAGCAGAGGAAGAGGGCAAAGCAGAGGAAGAGGGCAAAGCAGAGGAAGAGGGCAAAGCAGAGGAAGAGGAAACAGAGGAATAGGGGCTGTTTCTTCGGGTACCACAAAGGCAAGATGGCACAGCTCAGATGAACCCGACATCCCACGACCTGAGGTTGTGTTTCGACCAGCTCAAACTCCTGGCCCTCAGCTTCTGACTACAGAGTCGTATAGCGCTCTGGAACTGTTTCGGCAGTTCTTTTCTTCAACAGTGAGTCAAACGATAATTCACAACTCAAATGCTGCAGCTGAGCATCAAGACACAACCAGGAAGCCATGGCAGGACATGTCCCTGAAGGATCTATACTCATACCTGTCAGTGGTCATCTACATGGGTCTGGTAAAAGTACCACAAATTTCAAATTACTGGAGTTAGTCCAGGATTTACAAATTTGGCTTTCCTGCCACTGTGATGTCTGGCAGGAAATTCCAGGCCATTTCAGAAGCACTGCATCTCAGCGATCCTAAGATGGATGCTGAGAATGCAAAAATGAAGGGGACTCTGGCCTATGATCGCCTGGGTAAATTGAAGCCAGTATACCAGGAGATAAGAGATGCCTGCAAGACCTATTTTCACCCTCATTAACATATCGCAGTAGATGAGAGGATGGTGGAATCCAAAGCAAGGATTGGGCTGAAACAGTACCAAAAAGAGAAGCCAACAAAGTGGGGGTACAAACTTTTCGTTTTAGCTGATTCAGCCAATGGATACACGTGGGATTTTTTTTATTTATGAAGGCAAATCCCCTGAAGGCCAAAATGGACAAAGTAAAGGGCTGAGTTATGAATCCGTGATGGCACTAGTGGATGAAAGGATGCTGGGAACTGGCTACAAGCTGTTTGTAGACAATTTCTACACCAGCCCATCACTTTTCAGAGACCTCCTCCAGAAGGGCATCTGGGCCTGTGGGAACATTCGAAGCAACCGGGTGGGCTTCCCAAAAACTCTGGAAAACAAGTTGCCCAGAAATGCTCCCCGTGGGAGTATGCGGTGGATTCGTGATGACAGGCTCCTCTTTCTCGAATGGAAGGACACCAGGGAGGTGCTCATGTGCTCCTCCTTCCATTCAGCAGGAGGAGATCACACCGTACGCAGGAGGGTGAAGACGAGAGCTGGAGGATGGACAGAACTCACTGTACCTATACCTACTGCAGTGCATGACTACAACCAGTGAGTCACATTTATTCAGTGGTGTTGTGTACAAAAAATTTACAAATGAGTTAATTTTATTTACTTGGTTACATTTGCATTTAGATTTCGAAATATATTCTATTATTTCCACACAGGTACATGGGAGGAGTTGATCTCTCTGATGCCCTAGTTGGGTATTACAAAATACTCAGAAAGACCAGGAAGTGGTACCGCTCAATTTTTTACCACTTCATCGACATTGCAGTGGTAAATGCCTTCCTCCTGCACCAGCAGTTGGCTGCTGCTCATAATCAAAGAGCAAAAACACAGCGGGAATTCCGTGAGGATTTGGTTATGGAGCTTGCAGACTGGATGCCTCCAAGTGAGCCTGCTCCTCCTGCTCCTCCAGCACCTCACTTGACAGGAGAACCGTCAGGCCATGTCTGCCACAGGCCAATGTACATCACTAATAAAAGTGATGACCCCAGGAGAAGATGCCAAGTGTGCCATCGCAAAACGCTTGTGTTCTGTCAGGGATGTGCATCATACTTGTGTTTCCAAGCAACCAGGGATTGCTTCAATTATTGGCATGATGTAAATAGTTTGTAGTTTTCAGAAGTTGTGAAAATTCTAGATTTGCTGGAGTCCAAGAATCAGACATGTCAGTTATATGTATCTGACATGAAGTGAGGCATGTTCATAACTGGATTCATTTCTGAAGTTTCTCACATAGACGGACAAGTATTTGAGTGAATGAAAAAAATATTTTATCTAATCTAAAGTTCAGATCAAAATCTAAAGCTATAGTAAGGATGAAACTGTACATGTGTTCGTACCGGAAAATGTTTGGTGCGGGTCTTTCAGTTTGGAACGCTTGTGTTCCAGACGAATACAGTGATGTTTTAACAAATGGAACTTCTCCGTACGCTAAACACCGTTTCAAACTCTTTCAAATTTAGGATGAGACAATATTGTTTATATTGTTATACTTTGATGTTGTAAATACATCTGAAAAATAACAAAGGACACGGAGTGAGCTGCTGCCGAATAAGGGCACAATCCAAGTTGAAAATCTAAATCATAAACCTACATGTCTTGCCCTGCTGTCAGATGTGCACGTTGTTTAATGCTTTTGAGATGTTTATCTCAGCGCACAGTTTGCATCGTACACTTTTGACATTACCTGTAAATGTTCATGTAAATGAATGCAAGTATTTCCATTTTGCATCAAGGATTATACTGACAGCAAGCGAGTCTGTTTACCTTCGCAGACGTCAATGAACGAGTGCCTACTTTTTCAGCTTAGAATCCAAAGTGCAGATCCATGTACACTTTAATGGCTAATATTGTCTACAAATCATTGCACGTTGGACGAGGATTCAATTAGAACTACAAACGCGAATAAAAGAATAAAAAGTGTTTCACGAGTTCACACTTACAAATAAGTCGGATAGAATAAATTGGTAAACGTATTTGGCGTACTGTCCGGGGAGAGGGCTCTGATCTTGGTAACTGGCCTGAAGAGGAGACACCCCGTGGAGGGATTCTGAAGACTGTAGAGAATCCTTAGGTGGGTTTGACTGTGATAATATATGGTTTGCCTTCGTGCTGATTGGGTAGATATGTTGATTACTGATTGTAGACAGCAGGTGGCACTTGAGTGGCTTATTTTGATGTTTTCCTCCAGAACTACGTTAATAAAACATCATTAAAAACTAAAAACATGGCGGATGTGCAAGACTGACGGTTGAAAGGATGCATGTAACTAAGGCTACGTTCACACTGTCAGTCCAAATCCGATTATTTGTGTATCCAATTGGAAGCTGATCTAAAATTGTTGACCGTCCTCATTGTGTATCGCAAGTTCAGATCCGAGTTGTAAATCCATCCTGCTTTTTAGTTTTCCAGCATATCTACACTGGTTTCAATGGCAATGAAATTGCGTTGGTAGGCATGCCTAAAACAACAACAACAACATGGAGGTTGCGCCAATATCCGCCGCGCTGGAATACTGTGTCTTCGAGGCAGTGGCAGTACCGTATGCATCGACTCCACCGGTTTCAAAACTCTTCTCAGTTATACTGGCATTTTCTGCTGTCCGGCACTTTGCAACAACACAACCTTGTTTCTGCAGTCTGCAGCGTTAAACAATTCCTATAGCAACTTCTGACATATAAACCATGAACCATCCGATCAAAGCAGTACAGACAGAAACGAATATCCAGAAATGCAATTTGAATTCAAACCATATATGATTGTTGCTCGAATCGGATTTGTAAAAATCACATTTATTGTGCCATTCGCACTTGCTTAATCTGTTTGGATATCAATTGGATATGCACAAAAAACAGATTTGGACTAACAGTGTGAACGCAGCCTATGCGACGGGCAGAGCGTTCGTTAAATATGCGATTATGATGAATTAGTTTGTCCCAAAGCTTGCCTACTCTTCTGCTACAAACTCAAAAGTACTTTTTCTTTACAAAAATAGTACATACTTTAAGGGCGTAATATAAGTAGGTGAATTGAGATGCGGCACATTGTAAGCAACCTCACCTGTTTCCACTTTGAATAACTACAGACTCTTAAAAAGAGAGTTTTCGGATACATTTATCTGCTTTCGGCAAACTCTGACTATATCAGTCTCGTCCCCGATGCAACAAACACTAGTGACATCATCTGCCAGAAACAGACACTAAACTGAGACTGCAGTTAGATTAAAACACACACATAACAGTACTAAAATACTAGTTCAAAATGTATATGTGCATGTATCAAAAAGCAGTCATAACAACATATTATTAAAGTGACAATCTTGTTTGTTTTATACAAAGTTCAGTAAAGTTGTAGGTGTTTTAGTCCGGTGTTTTCAGGACTAACATACTCCCAGGGGAATGGATCTGCCATCTCCACAACAGCACTCATTGCATCAGCACACGTCTGTGTATCTAACACCTTTGATTGTTCGGCCTCAAACACATTTAATGAGACATCACTACCACTGACAAATAAGTGATAATAGACACTTTGGAAAGTTAAACATTTCATCAGATAAACAACATTGTTCAGTAAAAGAGCTGATTGGTCAGACACATGTTGGTCAACACTGAGGACTCCCTGTTTTTATATACACTTACCTTCATGTTGAAGTAGGCTAATGTAAATGCTAAGTAATTTCAAACAGTGCTGTGTTCCCCGTGTTTTTGGTGAACTTGCAAATTAACTAAAAGCGAAGTACATTATTGTGTACATTTTCATTGCTGTAACATAATTTCCATAACTTCATACAGCATTCAACTCAGCCTAGCCCATAAACTTCTAAGGATTTATACACAATCTGATTTATACACCATCTGTCTTTCTACATTCTGATTTTCTACAAGCAAATTCCAAATTCAGGCACAGAAATCCAGGAAAAGACAAATAATAATAAATGTTGGTATTCCAAACAGAAAGTTCAAATGACGGACAGACAATGTTTCTGGATCTCACTAGAAAAATGTATGGGTGAATGCCCTTGAAAAAAATACCTAAATAAGTGTAGTGATATTCATATAGGCATCAGTTGTGTAATGATTTTAATTCACAGATGATCCCTCCCTCCATGTCTTAAGCATTGTGTTTTCACCATCCACATTTATATCATGCTTCAGTACAAGGGTTCTCAACTCTGGCCCTCGAGGTCCACTTTAGAGGTCAGCTCCAACCCTGATCAAACTCACATGCCTGAAAGTTTTTGCTAATCCTAAAGCCCTTGATAAGCTTGTTCAGGCGATGATTAGGTTTAGAGCTAAACACTGCAGGAAAGTCGATCTCGGGGGCCAGAGTCGAGATCCCCTGCTTTAGTGCATACAGTACTTCAGTTGCAGAAGGAACATCTGAAAATACTAATGGTTAAGAAATAGTAAAATAGTAATAGTTAAGAAAGCCTCAGAATTCAGCAAATGAGTTTAACGACGAGAGTGAGGCGGCATTAGAATCCATTTGCGGATGTTTATTAGCAGCAGGTTTTAGAGACAGAAACGTTAAGCCGGGCAATAGGTCAAAACCAAAATAGCAGTCCAATCTAGCGACATACAAAAGGGCAATGCAAAAGGCAGAGGTGATCAAACAGGCAAGAGGTCCCAACACAGTCATCAGTCCAAAACAGGCTATCTAAGCAGAGGGGTAATCACACAGACGTAAATCAGAAAATCAGGCAGAATCATACACAAGAAAATCAGGCAGAATCATACACGAGATAATCAGCCAGAATCATACACAAGATAATCAGGCAGAATCAAACACGAGATCACAAGATAATCCGGCAAAATCAAACACAAGATAATCCGGCAGAATCATACATGAGATAATCAGGCAGAATCATACACGAGATAATCAGGCAGAATCAAACACAAGATAATCAAGCAGAATCATACACAAGATAATCAGGCAGAATCAAACACGAGATCACAAGATAATCCGGCAGAATCAAACACAAGATAATCAGGCAGAATCATACATGAGATAATCAGGCAGAATCATACACAAGATAATCAGGCAGAATCAAACACAAGATAATCAAGCAGAATCATACACAAGATAATCAGGCAGAATCATACACGAGATCACAAGATAATCAGGCAGAATCAAACACAAGATAATCAGGCAGAATCAAACATGAGATAATCAGGCAGAATCATACACAAGATAATCAGGCAGAATCTCACACGAGATAATCAGGCAGAATCAAACACAAGATAATCAGGCAGAATCATACACGAGATCACAAGATAATCAGGCAGAATCAAACACAAGATAATCAGGCAGAATCATACACGAGATCACAAGATAATCAGGCAGAATCAAACACAAGATAATCAGGCAGAATCATACACGAGATAACACGATAATCAGGCAGAATCATACACGAGATAATCAGGCAGAATCATACACGAGACAATCAGGCAGAATCATACACAAGATCACAAGATAATCAGGCAGAATCATACACGAGATCACAAGATTATCAGGCAGAATCAAACACAAGATAATCAGGCAAAATCATACACGAGTTCACAAGATAATCAGGCAGAATCATACACGAGATCACTAGATAATCAGACAGATTCATACACGAGATCACAAGATAATCAGGCAAAATCATACACAAGATCACAAGATAATCAGGCAGAATCATACATGAGATAAACAGGCAGAATCATACACGAGATAATCAGGCAGATTCATACACAAGATCACAAGATAATCAGGCAGAATCATACACGATATCACAAGATAATCAGGCAGAATCAAACACTGGATAATCAGGCAGAATCATACACGAGATCACAAGATAATCAGGCAGAATCAAACACAAGATAATCAGGCAGAATCATACACGAGATCACAAGATAATCAGGCAGAATCAAACACAAGATAATCAGGCAGAATCATACACGAGATCACAAGATAATCAGGCAGAATCAAACGCAAGATAATCAGGCAGAATCATACACGAGATCACAAGATAATCAGGCAGAATCATACATGAGATCACAAGATAATCAGGCAGAATCATACACGAGATCACAAGATATTCAGACAGAATCATACACGAGATCACAAGATAATCAGGCAGAATCATACACAAGATCACAAGATAATCAGGCAGAATCATACACAAGATAATCAGGCAGAATCATACACAAAGTTAATCAGGCAGAATCATACATGAGATAATCAGGCAGAATCATACACAAAGTTAATCAGACAGAGTCATACACGAGATCACAAGATAATCAAGCAGAATCATACACGAGATCACAAGATAATCAGACAGAATCATACACGAGATCACAAGATAATCAGGCAGAATCACACACAAGATCACAAGATAATCAGGCAGAATCATACATGAGATAATTAGGCAGAATCATACACGAGATCACAAGATAGTCAGGCAGAATCATACACAAGATCACAAGATAATCAGACAGAATCATACACGAGATCACAAGATAATCAGGCAGAATCATACATGAGATAATCAGGCAGAATCATACACGAGATCACAAGATAATCAGGCAGAATCAAACACAAGATAATCAGGCAGAATCATACACGAGATCACAAGATAATCAGGCAGAATCAAACACAAGATAATCAGGCAGAATCATACACGAGATCACAAGATAATCAGGCAGAATCATACATGAGATCACAAGATAATCAGGCAGAATCATACACGAGATCACAAGATATTCAGACAGAATCATACACGAGATCACAAGATAATCAGGCAGAATCATACACAAGATCACAAGATAATCAGGCAGAATCATACACAAGATAATCAGGCAGAATCATACACAAAGTTAATCAGGCAGAATCATACATGAGATAATCAGGCAGAATCATACACAAAGTTAATCAGACAGAGTCATACACGAGATCACAAGATAATCAAGCAGAATCATACACGAGATCACAAGATAATCAGACAGAATCATACACGAGATCACAAGATAATCAGGCAGAATCACACACAAGATCACAAGATAATCAGGCAGAATCATACAAGAGATAATAAGGCAGAATCATACACGAGATCACAAGATAGTCAGGCAGAATCATACACAAGATCACAAGATAATCAGACAGAATCATACACGAGATCACAAGATAATCAGGCAGAATCATACATGAGATAATCAGGCAGAATCATACACGAGATCACAAGATAATCAGGCAGAATCAAACACAAGATAATCAGGCAGAATCATACACGAGATCACAAGATAATCAGGCAGAATCAAACACAAGATAATCAGGCAGAATCATACACGAGATAACACGATAATCAGGCAGAATCATACACGAGATAATCAGGCAGAATCATACACGAGACAATCAGGCAGAATCATACACAAGATCACAAGATAATCAGGCAGAATCATACACGAGATCACAAGATTATCAGGCAGAATCAAACACAAGATAATCAGGCAAAATCATACACGAGTTCACAAGATAATCAGGCAGAATCATACACGAGATCACAAGATAATCAGACAGATTCATACACGAGATCACAAGATAATCAGGCAAAATCATACACAAGATCACAAGATAATCAGGCAGAACCATACATGAGATAAACAGGCAGAATCATACACGAGATAATCAGGCAGATTCATACACAAGATCACAAGATAATCAGGCAGAATCATACACGATATCACAAGATAATCAGGCAGAATCAAACACAAGATAATCAGGCAGAATCATACACGAGATCACAAGATAATCAGGCAGAATCAAACACAAGATAATCAGGCAGAATCATACACGAGATCACAATATAATCAGGCAGAATCAAACACAAGATAATCAGGCAGAATCATACACGAGATCACAAGATAATCAGGCAGAATCAAACACAAGATAATCAGGCAGAATCATACACGAGATCACAAGATAATCAGGCAGAATCATACATGAGATCACAAGATAATCAGCCAGAATCATACACGAGATCACAAGATAATCAGGCAGAATCATACACAAGATCACAAGATAATCAGACAGAATCATACACGAGATCACAAGATAATCAGGCAGAATCATACATGAGATAATCAGGCAGAATCATACACAAGATAATCAAGCCACATCATACACAAGATCACAAGATAATCAGGCAGAATCATACACGAGATCACAAGATAATCAGGCAGAATCATACATGAGATAATCAGGCAGAATCATACACGAGATAATCAGGCAGAATCATACACGAGATAATCAGGCAGAATCATACGCGAGATCACAAGATAATCAGGCAGAATCATACATGAGATAATCAGGCAGAATCATACACGAGATCACAAGATAATCAGACAGAATCATACACGAGATGATCACAAGATAATCAGGCAGAATCATACATGAGATAATCAGGCAGAATCAAACACAAAGTTAATCAGGCAGAATCATACATGAGATAATCAGGCAGAATCATACACAAGATCACAAGATAATCAGGCAGAATCATACATGAGATCACAAGATAATCAGGCAGAATCATACACGAGATCACAAGATAATCAGGCAGAAACATACACAAGATAATCAGGCAGAATCATACACGAGATCACAAGATTATCAGGCAGAATCAAACACAAAGATAATCAGGCAGAATCATGCATGAGATAATCAGGCAGAATCATACACGAGATCACAAGATAATCAGGCAGAATCATACATGAGATCACAAGATTATCAGGCAGAATCAAACACAAAGATAATCAGGCAGAATCATGCATGAGATAATCAGGCAGAATCATACACGAGATCACAAGATAATCAGGCAGAATCATACACGAGATCACAAGATAATCAGGCAGAATCATACATGAGATCATAAGATTATCAGGCAGACTCAAACACAAAGATAATCAGGCAGAATCATGCATGAGATAATCAGGCAGAATCATACACGAGATCACAAGATAATCAGGCAGAATCATACACGAGATCACAAGATAATCAGGCAGAATCATACATGAGATCATAAGATTATCAGGCAGAATCAAACACAAAGATAATCAGGCAGAATCATACATGAGATAATCAGGCAGAATCATACACGAGATCACAAGATAATTGTAGTGAAGTTCAGTGTAGTTGGAGGAAGAAGAAGACGAGGACGGCGAAGTTTGGGACTCGCACTTTATTAATCCCTTCAGATAACAGGAAATTCAAACAGTGCGCTCGTGCGCGGCCGCCGTGATACACTCACGGCAAACACAAAACAAACAGTCACAGAACAAAACACTCAGTCTACGGTTTCTTGAACCACACGTCCACAATCGTAGTGCGAGTCCCAGGTCTCTCTCTCCTTCACTCTCACCGCCGGCAGCTTATATGCAGTCTCCACGCCAATTACTGCAATCAGACACAGGTGTTCGTTATCTGCACTTGACCCACTTACTCACCGCGCGGCTCGCTGACTTCTCTCCCGCTACAGACTTCGCGGAACCACGCCCCCCTCGCCCCATACCCCCACCGCCCGTCTCAGGCCGGGGAGCCGTCCGGCCTGCAGCCTCCCCCCCCCCCTCCTGGAGAGGAAGTCAGCCACAACCATTTGTGCACCCGGCCTGTGGATCACCTGGAACTTAAAAGGCTGTAATGCAAGATACCAACGAGTGATCCGCGCGTTGGTATCCTTCATGCGGTGGAGCCACTGCAGGGGAGCGTGGTCCGAACAGAGGGTGAACTCCCGCCCCAGGAGGTAGTAGCGGAGGGTGAGAACGGCCCACCTGATGGCCAGGCACTCTTTTTCAATGGTGCTGTACATCGTCTCTCTCTTAGAGAGCTTGCGACTGATGTACAGCACCGGCCGCTCTACACCCTCCACCTCCTGGGACAGGACCGCGCCCAGCCCCCTGTCCGATGCGTCAGACTGCAGGATAAAAGGAAGAGAGAAGTCAGGAGCATGCAAAAGCGGGCCGCCACACAGAGCAGCCTTTATCTGGGTAAAGGCCTGCTGGCAGTGCTCCGTCCACTGGACCGTATCTGGCGCTTCCTTTTTAGTTAGATCAGTCAGCGGGCTAGCGAGGTCCGAATAATTAGGCACAAACCTCCTGTAATATCCCGCTAGCCCCAGGAACTGTCTAACTTCCTTCTTGGTCTTAGGTCTTGGGCAGGTCGCAACTGCTGCCGTCTTATCAATTTGGGGACGCACCTGTCCGTGACCCAAGTGGAAACCCAGATACCTTACTTCCACGCGCCCAACTGCACACTTCATCGGGTTGGCCGTGAGGCCCGCCCTTCTCAGCGTCCTCAGGACAGCCCGCAAATGCTGCATATGACGCTGCCAATCGGTACTATAGATGATAATATCATCCAAGTAGGCAGCGGCATATGCAGCATGCGGCCGGAGAATCTTGTCCATCAGACGCTGGAAGGTCGCTGGAGCCCCGAACAACCCGAAAGGAAGGGTAACAAATTGGTGTAATCCAAACGGCGTCGTGAAAGCTGTTTTTTCTTTGGACATTGGAGACAAGGGGATCTGCCAATAACCCTTTGTTAAGTCCAATGTCGAATAAAAACGAGCCGTGCCCAGCCGATCAAGCAATTCGTCAACCCTCGGCATTGGATAGGCATCAAATTTGGACACCGCGTTCACCTTTCTATAGTCGACACAGAAGCGGATCGAGCCGTCCGTTTTAGGAACTAAGACTTTAGGGCTCGCCCAGTCACTGCTCGACTCTTCTATTACCCCCATCTCCAACATAGATTCTAATTCAGTCTGAACTACCTTTTTCTTGTGTTCAGGCAAACGATACGGGCGGCAACGTACCACTACCCCAGGTTCCGTCTCAACGTGGTGCTGAATGAGGTTCGTCCGACCAGGCAGAGGAGAAAACACATCCGTAAACTCGGCTTGAATATTTTTCACGTCAGTGAGCTGGGAGGGCGAGAGGTGATCTCCCCCAAGAGCCAGCGCGAGAGATTGCGATTTTGAGCTCGCCTCAGGCCCGAGATCCTCCTCTCCACTCACCACCGTCGCCAGCATCACTGACTCTGCCTCAACCCACTTTTTGAGGAGGTTGAGGTGATAGATTTGATGTGCTCCACCTCTGTCTGTACGGGCTACCTCATAGTTAAGATCATTAACTCGCCGTGTGACCTCAAAGGGCCCTTGCCACTTTGCGAGTAATTTAGAGCTGGAAGTAGGGAGTAATACAAGTACCTTATCTCCCGGTGCAAATTGGCGGAGTCTAGTTCCCCTGTTGTAAAGCTGACTCTGTCTGCCCTGGGCCTGTAACAAATTCTCCATTGATAGCCGCCCCAAAGTGTGGAGTTTTGTTCTCAGGTCCAGGACATACTGAATTTCGTTCTTAGCAGCGGTCGGTCCGTCCTCCCAAGTCTCTCTAAGAACGTCAAGCACCCCTGCGGGGTTGCCGTCCGTAGAGGAGCTCGAAGGGGGAAAACCCCGTGGAGGCTTGTGGGACCTCGCGTACAGCGAACAAGAGGGGTTCTAGCCATTTATCCCAATTTTTGGCGTCTTCGTGAACGAACTTACGAATCATGGCCTTCAAAGTGCGATTAAATCTTTCCACTAAGCCGTCTGTCTGTGGGTGGTAGACGCTAGTGCGAATCGATTCAATGCCCAACAATTCGTAGAGTTCGCGAATCGTTCATGACATGAACGCCGTGCCCTGATCAGTGAGAATCTCCTTGGGGATTCCCACTCAGGAGATTAGCGAGAAGAGTGCGCTCGCAACACTTTTAGCCGAAATGTTGCGAAGCGGGACTGCTTCTGGGTATCGCGTTGCGTAGTCTACCATAACCAACGCAAAGCGATGCCCTCGTGCCGACCGCTCTAATGGCCCGATTTGGTCCATACCAATTCTCTCGAAGGGGACCTGCATTAACGGAAGGGGGCACAATGGTGCTTTTGGATTGGCCGGTGGATTCACCAACTGACATTCACGACAAGATGCGCACCACCTGCGCACGTTCTCGTGAATGCCCAGCCAGAAGAACCGGGCCATGAGACGGTTTAGTGTCGCCGCCTGCCCTAAATGCCCGGCCATTGGGTTAGAGTGAGCCGCCTGAAAAAGCATTTCCCGGCGGCTTTTAGGAACCAACAACTGTGTTGTATCTTCTTTTGTCTGGGCGTCTTGGGTCACCCGATACAACCTATCTTTTAAAACAGCAAAATAGGGATAAGAGAGCGGTTGGTCTGGATGGAGGAGCTGGCCGTCGATGGAGCGGACCTGATTGAAGGCGTTCTTTAGAGTCTCATCCTGGGACTGCTCCAGGGGAAAATCATCGCGCTCGGAGAGAACCGTTCTCTCCAGAGCCCTCTGTTCCCCTGCAGCAGGACCCGTTGGTCCCGGCTCAGCATCCCCCAGCTGAACAACCGCTGTCTTTCCCCTGTTTTGTTTTTTCCAAGAGGCACCCGCTGATAATACCCCCAATAATTCGTTAAAGGCCGGCCAATTCGTTCCCAGAATGAGCGGATGCCGGAGGTGCGGGTTAACGGCCACCTCCACACTATGCTTTTGCCCCCTGAATTGAACTACGACCGACATTAACGGGTATCTCACCACCACCCCGTGCACACACCGCACCTTAACCATGCGGCTGCTATCCAATGTCCCCGGTTGTATCAGACTTTGATGTATCGAGGTTTGGTTACAGCCTGAATCCACCAAAGCCTGATAAGTACCCCCCTTGATACTCACTGGTATCTGGTACAGGCCAGTTTGATCGGGGGCAGCCTGTGGCGCGTCGGGGACTCGGATCAGCGTCCCCACCTCCATAACCGGACACCGATCTACAAAGTGACCCGGGTCCCCGCAGCGCCAACAGGCCGACCCAGGCCTCCCCGCCGCTCCAGTGGCGGGAAGCGGGTCAAGGAATTGGCGTGGAGAGTGCAGGGCTGCCGGACTCGGGACGGGGTAGTCGGTTGAAGCGGGCCCCCTGGGTGGGGCCCGGGATGCAGGGACGGGCTCCGCCGGTGTCCCTGTCCTCCACCTTGGCGCCGGTCGGGGCACCAGCCCCCCGCGAGACCTGGGAAGGGGCACAGGTTTGGGGAGAGAAGGGGTGGTGAGAGAGAGAGAGAGAGATGGAGAGAGAGAAGCCGATGGAAGGGGCTCGCCGACCCCTGAGCATGCCACCATGTGGTCTTCCGCCAGGTGGATGGCCTGGTCCAGCGACGTCGGGCGGTGGCACTGGACCCACTGAGCAGTTTTCCTCGGTAGTGTAGCGATGAACTGCTCCAGTACCACCTTGTTGATGACATCCTCGACGTCGCCTCCGTCGGCCATCAGCCATCTGCGGCAGGAGTCCCGGAGCTGTTGCGCCAGCACGAAGGGTCGGCCAGACTCCCCCAGGCGCAAGGACCCGAACCGCTGGCGATGTTGTTCGGGGGTCCGGCCGACCCGCTGCAGAATGGCGCGCCTCAGGTCTTCGTAGACCAGGAGGTTCTGGACTGGCAGCTGGTTGGCGGCGATCTGGGACTCACCCGACAACAGTGGGATGAGTCGCATGGGCCAGTCCGCTTGGGGCCATCCCCGGGCCTCGGCCGACCTCTCAAAGAGGTCCAGGAACGCCTCCGGATCGTCCTGGGGACCCATTTTGTTGAGAGGCAGGGGCGGGGCCGAGGCCGTAGCTGTAGCGGGGACAGCCCGAACCTCCCGGTCGAGCCATCTCCGGAACAGCTCGCGGTCTTCTTGCTGGCCTCGGAGAAGCATCTGGAACCGTTGATCCTGCTCCTCCTTTACGGCCAGCAGGGCGTGGTGTTGCTCCCGGTGAAGACCCGCGAGCGTCTGGATGAGCTCCGCAAATGGCGTTCCCGGCGGGGTCTGCATGGCGGCGGCAGTCTTCTTCTTCCCGGGTTTCGGCACCAGTGTAGTGAAGTTCAGTGTAGTTGGATGAAGAAGAAGACGAGGTCGGCGAAGTTTGGGACTCGCACTTTATTAATCCCTTCAGATAACAGGAAATTCAAACAGTGCGCTCGTGCGCGGCCGCCGTGATACACTCACGGCAAACACAAAACAAACAGTCAGAGAACAAAACACTCAGTCTACGGTTTCTTGAACCACACGTCCACAATCGTAGTGCGAGTCCCAGGTCTCTCTCTCCTTCACTCTCACCGCCGGCAGCTTATATGCAGTCTCCACGCCAATTACTGCAATCAGACACAGGTGTTCGTTATCTGCACTTGACCCACTTACTCACCGCGCGGCTCGCTGACTTCTCTCCCGCTACAGACTTCGCGGAACCACGCCCCCCTCGCCACAATAATCAGGCAGAATCACACACAAGATCACAAGATAATCAGGCAGAATCATACATGAGATAATTAGGCAGAATCATACACGAGATCACAAGATAATCAGGCAAAATCATACACAAGATCACAAGATAATCAGACAGAATCATACACGAAATCACAAGATAACCAGGCAGAATCATACATGAGATAATCAGGCAGAATCATAGACAAGATAATCAGGCCGAATCATACACAAGATCACAAGATAATCAGGCAGAATCATACACGAGATCACAAGATAATCAGGCAGAATCATACATGAGATAATCAGGCAGAATCATACACGAGATAATCAGGCAGAATCATACACGAGATAATCAGGCAGAATCATACACGAGATCACAAGATAATCAGGCAGAATCATACATGAGATAATCAGGCAGAATCATACACGAGATCACAAGATAATCAGACAGAATCATACACGAGATGATCACAAGATAATCAGGCAGAATCATACATGAGATAATCAGGCAGAATCAAACACAAAGTTAATCAGGCAGAATCATACATGAGATAATCGGGCAGAATCATACACAAGATCACAAGATAATCAGGCAGAATCATACATGAGATCACAAGATAATCAGGCAGAATCATACACGAGATCACAAGATAATCAGGCAGAATCATACACGAGATAATCAGGCAGAATCATACACGAGATCACAAGATTATCAGGCAGAATCAAACACAAAGATAATCAGGCAGAATCATGCATGAGATAATCAGGCAGAATCATACACGAGATCACAAGATAATCAGGCAGAATCATACATGAGATCACAAGATTATCAGGCAGAATCAAACACAAAGATAATCAGGCAGAATCATGCATGAGATAATCAGGCAGAATCATACACGAGATCACAAGATAATCAGGCAGAATCATACACGAGATCACAAGATAATCAGGCAGAATCATACATGAGATCATAAGATTATCAGGCAGAATCAAACACAAAGATAATCAGGCAGAATCATACATGAGATAATCAGGCAGAATCATACACGAGATCACAAGATAATCAGGCAGAATCATACACGAGATCACAAGATAATCAGGCAGAATCAAACATGAGATCACAAGATTATCAGGCAGAATCAAACACAAAGATAATCAGGCAGAATCATACGCAAGATAATCAGGCAGAGTCATACACGAGATAATCAGGCAGAATCATACACAAAGTTAATCAGGCAGAATCATACATGAGATAATCAGCCAGAATCATACACAAAGTTAATCAGACAGAATCATACACGAGATCACAAGATAATCAGGCAGAATCATACATGAGATCATAAGATTATCAGGCAGAATCAAACACAAAGATAATCAGGCAGAATCATACATGAGATAATCAGGCAGAATCATACACGAGATCACAAGATAATCAGGCAGAATCATACACGAGATCACAAGATAATCAGGCAGAATCATACACGAGATCACAAGATAATCAGGCAGAATCATACATGAGATAATCAGGCAGAATCAAACACAAGATAATCAGGCAGAGTCATACACGAGATAATCAGGCAGAATCATACACAAAGTTAATCAGGCAGAATCATACATGAGATAATCAGCCAGAATCATACACAAAGTTAATCAGACAGAATCATACACGAGATCAGAAGATAATCAGGCAGAATCATACACGAGATCACAAGATAATCAGACAGAATCATACACGAGATCACAAGATAATCAGGCAGAATCACACACAAAATCACAAGATAATCAGGCAGAATCACACATGAGATAATTAGGCAGAATCATACACGAGATCACAAGATAATCAGGCAGAATCATAAACAAGATCACAAGATAATCAGACAGAATCATACACGAGATCACAAGATAATCAGGCAGAATCATACATGAGACAATCAGGCAGAATCATACATGAGATAATCAGGCAGAATCATACACGAGATCACAAGATAATCAGGCAGAATCATACACGAGATCACAAGATAATCAGGCAGAATCATACACGAGATTACAAGATAATCAGGCAGAATCATACATGAGATAATCAGGCAGAATCAAATACAAGATAATCAGGCAGAATCATACACGAGATAATCAGGCAGAATCATACACGAGATAATCAGGCAGAATCATACACAAAGTTAATCAGGCAGAATCATACGTGAGATAATCAGGCAGAATCATACACAAAGTTAATCAGACAGAATCATACACGAGATCACAAGATAATCAAGCAGAATCATACACGAGATCACAAGATAATCAGACAGAATCATACACGAGATCACAAGATAATCAGGCAGAATCACACACAAGATCACAAGATAATCAGGCAGAATCATACATGAGATAATTAGGCAGAATCATACACGAGATCACAAGATAATCAGGCAGAATCATACACAAGATCACAAGATAATCAGACAGAATCATACACGAGATCAAAAGATAATCAGGCAGAATCATACATGAGATAATCAGGCAGAATCATACACAAGATCACAAGATAATCAGGCAGAATCATACACGAGATCACAAAATAATCAGGCAGAATCATACATGAGATAATCAGACAGAATCATACACGAGATCACAAGATAATCAGGCAGAATCATACACGAGATGATCAGAAGATAATCAGGCAGAATCATACACAAGATAATCAGGCAGAATCAAACACAAAGTTAATCAGGCAGAATCATACATGAGATAATCAGGCAGAATCATACACAAGATCACAAGATAATCAGGCAGAATCATACATGAGATCACAAGATAATCAGGCAGAATCATACACGAGATCACAAGATAATCAGGCAGAATCATACACGAGATAATCAGGCAGAATCATACACGAGATCACAAGATTATCCGGCAGAATCATACACAAAGATAATCAGGCAGAATCATACATGAGATAATCAGGCAGAATCATACAAGAGATCACAAGATAATCAGGCAGAATCATACACGAGATCACAAGATAATCAGGCAGAATCATACATGAGATAATCAGGCAGAATCAAACACAAGATAATCAGGCAGAGTCATACACGAGATAATCAGGCAGAATCATACACGAGATAATCAGGCAGAATCATACACGAGATAATCAGGCAGAATCATACACAAATTTAATCAGACAGAATCATACACGAGATCACAAGATAATCAAGCAGAATCATACACGAGATCACAAGATAATCAGACAGAATCATACACGAGATCACAAGATAATCAGGCAGAATCACACACAAGATCACAAGATAATCAGGCAGAATCATACATGAGATAATTAGGCAGAATCATACACGAGATCACAAGATAATCAGGCAGAATCATACACAAGATCACAAGATAATCGGACAGAATCATACACGAGATCACAAGATAATCAGGCAGAATCATACATGAGATAATCAGGCAGAATCATACACAAGATCACAAGATAATCAGGCAGAATCATACACGAGATCAAAAAATAATCAGGCAGAATCATACATGAGATAATCCGACAGAATCATACACGAGATCACAAGATAATCAGGCAGAATCATACACAAGATGATCAGAAGATAATCAGGCAGAATCATACACGAGATAATCAGGCAGAATCAAACACAAGGTTAATCAGGCAGAATCATACATGAGATAATCAGGCAGAATCATACACAAGATCACAAGATAATCAGGCAGAATCATACATGAGATCACAAGATAATCAGGCAGAATCATACACGAGATCACAAGATAATCAGGCAGAATCATACATGAGATAATCAGGCAGAATCATACACGAGATCACAAGATTATCAGGCAGAATAATACACAAAGATAATCAGGCAGAATCATACATGAGATAATCAGGCAGAATCATACATGAGATCACAAGATAATCAGGCAGAATCATACACGAGATCACAAGATAATCAGGCAGAATCATACATGAGATAATCATGCAGAATCAAACACAAGATAATCAGGCAGAGTCATACACGAGATAATCAGGCAGAATCATACACGAGATAATCAGGCAGAATCATACACGAGATAATCAGGCAGAATCATACACAAAGTTAATCAGACAGAATCATACACGAGATCACAAGATAATCAAGCAGAATCACACACAAAATCACAAGATAATCAGGCAGAATCACACATGAGATAATTAGGCAGAATCATACACGAGATCACAAGATAATCAGGCAGAATCATACACAAGATCACAAGATAATCAGACAGAATCATACACGAGATCAAAAGATAATCAGGCAGAATCATACATGAGATAATCAGGCAGAATCATACACAAGATCACAAGATAATCAGGCAGAATCATACACGAGATCACAAAATAATCAGGCAGAATCATACATGAGATAATCAGACAGAATCATACACGAGATCACAAGATAATCAGGCAGAATCATACACGAGATGATCAGAAGATAATCAGGCAGAATCATACACAAGATAATCAGGCAGAATCAAACACAAAGTTAATCAGGCAGAATCATACATGAGATAATCAGGCAGAATCATACACAAGATCACAAGATAATCAGGCAGAATCATACATGAGATCACAAGATAATCAGGCAGAATCATACACGAGATCACAAGATAATCAGGCAGAATCATACACGAGATAATCAGGCAGAATCATACACGAGATCACAAGATTATCCGGCAGAATCATACACAAAGATAATCAGGCAGAATCATACATGAGATAATCAGGCAGAATCATACAAGAGATCACAAGATAATCAGGCAGAATCATACACGAGATCACAAGATAATCAGGCAGAATCATACATGAGATAATCAGGCAGAATCAAACACAAGATAATCAGGCAGAGTCATACACGAGATAATCAGGCAGAATCATACACGAGATAATCAGGCAGAATCATACACGAGATAATCAGGCAGAATCATACACAAATTTAATCAGACAGAATCATACACGAGATCACAAGATAATCAAGCAGAATCATACACGAGATCACAAGATAATCAGACAGAATCATACACGAGATCACAAGATAATCAGGCAGAATCACACACAAGATCACAAGATAATCAGGCAGAATCATACATGAGATAATTAGGCAGAATCATACACGAGATCACAAGATAATCAGGCAGAATCATACACAAGATCACAAGATAATCGGACAGAATCATACACGAGATCACAAGATAATCAGGCAGAATCATACATGAGATAATCAGGCAGAATCATACACAAGATCACAAGATAATCAGGCAGAATCATACACGAGATCAAAAAATAATCAGGCAGAATCATACATGAGATAATCCGACAGAATCATACACGAGATCACAAGATAATCAGGCAGAATCATACACAAGATGATCAGAAGATAATCAGGCAGAATCATACACGAGATAATCAGGCAGAATCAAACACAAGGTTAATCAGGCAGAATCATACATGAGATAATCAGGCAGAATCATACACAAGATCACAAGATAATCAGGCAGAATCATACATGAGATCACAAGATAATCAGGCAGAATCATACACGAGATCACAAGATAATCAGGCAGAATCATACATGAGATAATCAGGCAGAATCATACACGAGATCACAAGATTATCAGGCAGAATAATACACAAAGATAATCAGGCAGAATCATACATGAGATAATCAGGCAGAATCATACATGAGATCACAAGATAATCAGGCAGAATCATACACGAGATCACAAGATAATCAGGCAGAATCATACATGAGATAATCATGCAGAATCAAACACAAGATAATCAGGCAGAGTCATACACGAGATAATCAGGCAGAATCATACACGAGATAATCAGGCAGAATCATACACGAGATAATCAGGCAGAATCATACACAAAGTTAATCAGACAGAATCATACACGAGATCACAAGATAATCAAGCAGAATCACACACAAAATCACAAGATAATCAGGCAGAATCACACATGAGATAATTAGGCAGAATCATACACGAGATCACAAGATAATCAGGCAGAATCATACACAAGATCACAAGATAATCAGACAGAATCATACACGAGATCACAAGATAATCAGGCAGAATCATACATGAGACAATCAGGCAGAATCATACATGAGATAATCAGGCAGAATCATACACGAGATCACAAGATAATCAGGCAGAATCATACACGAGATCACAAGATAATCAGGCAGAATCATACACGAGATCACAAGATAATCAGGCAGAATCATACATGAGATAATCAGGCAGAATCAAATACAAGATAATCAGGCAGAATCATACACGAGATAATCAGGCAGAATCATACACGAGATAATCAGGCAGAATCATACACAAAGTTAATCAGGCAGAATCATACATGAGATAATCAGGCAGAATCATACACAAAGTTAATCAGACAGAATCATACACGAGATCACAAGATAATCAAGCAGAATCATACACGAGATCACAAGATAATCAGACAGAATCATACACGAGATCACAAGATAATCAGGCAGAATCACACACAAGATCACAAGATAATCAGGCAGAATCATACATGAGATAATTAGGCAGAATCATACACGAGATCACAAGATAATCAGGCAGAATCATACACAAGATCACAAGATAATCAGACAGAATCATACACGAGATCAAAAGATAATCAGGCAGAATCATACATGAGATAATCAGGCAGAATCATACACAAGATCACAAGATAATCAGGCAGAATCATACACGAGATCACAAAATAATCAGGCAGAATCATACATGAGATAATCAGACAGAATCATACACGAGATCACAAGATAATCAGGCAGAATCATACACGAGATGATCAGAAGATAATCAGGCAGAATCATACACGAGATAATCAGGCAGAATCAAACACAAAGTTAATCAGGCAGAATCATACATGAGATAATCAGGCAGAATCATACACAAGATCACAAGATAATCAGGCAGAATCATACATGAGATCACAAGATAATCAGGCAGAATCATACACGAGATCACAAGATAATCAGGCAGAATCATACACGAGATAATCAGGCAGAATCATACACGAGATCACAAGATTATCAGGCAGAATCATACACAAAGATAATCAGGCAGAATCATACATGAGATAATCAGGCAGAATCATACAAGAGATCACAAGATAATCAGGCAGAATCATACACGAGATCACAAGATAATCAGGCAGAATCATACATGAGATAATCAGGCAGAATCAAACACAAGATAATCAGGCAGAGTCATACACGAGATAATCAGGCAGAATCATACACGAGATAATCAGGCAGAATCATACACGAGATAATCAGGCAGAATCATACACAAATTTAATCAGACAGAATCATACACGAGATCACAAGATAATCAAGCAGAATCATACACGAGATCACAAGATAATCAGACAGAATCATACACGAGATCACAAGATAATCAGGCAGAATCACACACAAGATCACAAGATAATCAGGCAGAATCATACATGAGATAATTAGGCAGAATCATACACGAGATCACAAGATAATCAGGCAGAATCATACACAAGATCACAAGATAATCGGACAGAATCATACACGAGATCACAAGATAATCAGGCAGAATCATACATGAGATAATCAGGCAGAATCATACACAAGATCACAAGATAATCAGGCAGAATCATACACGAGATCAAAAAATAATCAGGCAGAATCATACATGAGATAATCAGACAGAATCATACACGAGATCACAAGATAATCAGGCAGAATCATACACAAGATGATCAGAAGATAATCAGGCAGAATCATACACGAGATAATCAGGCAGAATCAAACACAAAGTTAATCAGGCAGAATCATACATGAGATAATCAGGCAGAATCATACACAAGATCACAAGATAATCAGGCAGAATCATACATGAGATCACAAGATAATCAGGCAGAATCATACACGAGATCACAAGATAATCAGGCAGAATCATACATGAGATAATCAGGCAGAATCATACACGAGATCACAAGATTATCAGGCAGAATAATACACAAAGATAATCAGGCAGAATCATACATGAGATAATCAGGCAGAATCATACATGAGATCACAAGATAATCAGGCAGAATCATACACGAGATCACAAGATAATCAGGCAGAATCATACATGAGATAATCAGGCAGAATCAAACACAAGATAATCAGGCAGAGTCATACACGAGATAATCAGGCAGAATCATACACGAGATAATCAGGCAGAATCATACACGAGATAATCAGGCAGAATCATACACAAAGTTAATCAGACAGAATCATACACGAGATCACAAGATAATCAAGCAGAATCATACACGAGATCACAAGATAATCAGACAGAATCATACACGAGATCACAAGATAATCAGGCAGAATCACACACAAGATCACAAGATAATCAGGCAGAATCATACATGAGATAATTAGGCAGAATCTTACACGAGATCACAAGATAATCAGGCAGAATCATACACAAGATCACAAGATAATCAGACAGAATCATACACGAGATCACAAGATAATCAGGCAGAATCATACATGAGATAATCAGGCAGAATCATACACAAGATCACAAGATAATCAGGCAGAATCATACACGAGATCACAAAATAATCAGGCAGAATCATACATGAGATAATCAGACAGAATCATACACGAGATCACAAGATAATCAGGCAGAATCATACACGAGATGATCAGAAGATAATCAGGCAGAATCATACACGAGATAATCAGGCAGAATCAAACACAAAGTTAATCAGGCAGAATCATACATGAGATAATCAGGCAGAATCATACACAAGATCACAAGATAATCAGGCAGAATCATACATGAGATCACAAGATAATCAGGCAGAATCATACACGAGATCACAAGATAATCAGGCAGAATCATACATGAGATAATCAGGCAGAATCATACACGAGATCACAAGATTATCAGGCAGAATCATACACAAAGATAATCAGGCAGAATCATACATGAGATAATCAGGCAGAATCATACATGAGATCACAAGATAATCAGGCAGAATCATACACGAGATCACAAGATAATCAGGCAGAATCATACATGAGATCACAAGATTATCAGGCAGAATCAAACACAAAGATAATCAGGCAGAATCATACATGAGATAATCAGGCAGAATCATACACGAGATCACAAGATAATCAGGCAGAATCATACACGAGATCACAACATAATCAGGCAGAATCAAACATGAGATCACAAGATTATCAGGCAGAATCAAACACAAAGATAATCAGGCAGAATCATACATGAGATAATCAGGCAGAATCATACACGAGTTCCAAGATAATCAGGCAGAATCATACATGAGATCACAAGATAATCAGGCAGAATCATACATGAGATAATCAGGCAGAATCAAACACAAGATAATCAGGCAGAATCATACACGAGATAATCAGGTAGAATCATACACAAAGTTAATCAGGCAGAATCATACATGAGATAATCAGGCAGAATCATACACGAGATCACAAGATAATCAGGCAGAATCATACATGAGATCACAAGATAATCAGGCAGAATCATACACGAGATAATCAGGCAGAATCATACACGAGATCACAAGATTATCAGGCAGAATCAAACACAAAGTTAATCAGGCAGAATCATACATGAGATAATCAGGCAGAATCATACACGAGATCACAAGATAATCAGGCAGAATCATACACGAGATCACAAGATAATCAGGCAGAATCATACATGAGATAATCAGGCAGAATCAAACACAAGATAATCAGGCAGAATCATACACGAGATAATCAGGCAGAATCATTCACGAGATCACAAGATAATCAGGCAGAATCATACATGACATAATCAGGCAGAATCAAACACAAGATAATCAGGCAGAATCATACACAAGATCACAAGATAATCAGGCAGAATCATACACGAGATAATCAGGCAGAATCATACACGAGATCACAAGATTATCAGGCAGAATCAAACACAAAGATAATCAGGCAGAATCATACACGAGATAATCAGGCAGAGTCATACACGAGATCACAAGATAATCAGGCAGAATCATACATGAGATCACAAGATTATCAGGCAGAATCAAACACAAAGATAATCAGGCAGAATCATACATGAGATAATCAGGCAGAATCATACACGAGATCACAAGATAATCAGGCAGAATCATACATGAGATAATCAGGCAGAATCATACACGAGATCACAAGATAATCAGACAGAATCATACATGAGATAATCAGGCAGAATCATACACGAGATCACAAGATAATCAGGCAGAATCATACATGAGATCACAAGATTATCAGGCAGAATCAAACACAAAGATAATCAGGCAGAATCATACACGAGATAATCAGGCAGAATCATACACGAGATAATCAGGCAGAATCATACACGAGATCACAAGATAATCAGGCAGAATCATACATGAGATAATCAGGCAGAATCAAACACAAGATAATCAGGCAGAATCATACACGAGATCACAGGATAATTAGGCAGAATCATACACGAGATAATCAGGCAGAATCATACACGAAATAATCAGGCAGAATCATACACGAGATAATCAGGCAGAACACAATGGCAACGCTCGGTAAGGCAGATGAACTGGCAATACTTCACAGAATGCAAACACACAATCTCTCCTTAAATACTGTTCAAACAGGAAGTGCGAGTAGAAGCAGAGGGAGCGGTCCACAGTGGATATTAGGGCGAGGGCTCCCTCTGCTGGGTGGCGTACAATGAGCAGTACTGATGTAAAGTCTGATTCATCATGTCATAACATCTCTACCCATTACTTATCAAACTACTCAGTTTCATGCTATATTAAAGAAACATTCCAATAAAGTCATTGGTGTCAACGCACATTAAAACATTCAAATAAAATGTTATTTGAGTGAATGCACATTGCTGATTATTGCCTTTCATTCAGTTAAAGGAATACTTCACTTCAAGATGACAATTCTGTCATCATTTGCTCACTCTCAAGTTGTTCAAACCTGTATGAATATCTTTGTTCTGCTGAACACAAAGGAATATATTTTGAAGAATGTTGGTAACCAAACATTTGACTTCCATAGAATTTTTGTTCCTACTATGGAAGTCAATGGGTCAATTTCATCCGCGGATCCTTTATTGAGTGACATCTTAGATACAATTCCTAAACGTTTTGCAGCCACAGCACACATTACAGACATCGATACACAAAAGCAGATATGATCTGAGTGTCTAAAGTACACAGAAAGAATAAACCAGTCTTTTAAACTCCTTGATTTCGCTTAACAACTTCAAATATAGTAAACTATAGTAAAATGTATTTACCTCTTTCGACAGAAAGGTTCTTGTATGTTTTAATAAATGCTCATTAGTAGAGACTGCAAGGCTGGGGACATTTCTCAATACCAAATATGCAAAGTTCAGACTTGCCAAGTTCGACTCAGGACGAACTCCCGAGAACATGCAAATGTGAGTTTCAGTCTCGACACAATCCAGCCGAGGAATAAGAGACTTATCTAGACAAACCAGTGGACATTTTATAACAAAATAAACATTTATATACTTTTAAACCACAAATCAGCACATTTTAGCGTAATGTCCACTCTTGTTACATGTTGCGGTTGTAGCCGGGCAGTTTGCAGTGTTAGCTAATGCCTAGTTCACACTACACAGCTTTTACATAGAGTCACGTAGTGTGGACACCACAACGCCTTTAAGACTCCAGAGCAAGTCATGTAGTGTAAATAGCACAGCGATCTGCAGACGGACGTAAATGATCTGCAACAGGGGTTACACACTCCACGAGCTGACAGCAACTCTGTCCCCCAACGACTCGACCCCGTCCCCAAACGCTCTGGCACGAAAACACACGCGAGCAGTGGAATGGGAAATGACGCGATATAGGAGTTGTCTATTTGAAAATGGACGAGGGACAAAATTGGCAGTGCAAAAAATAAAATAAAATAGCGTAGTAACGATCTGTGTAGAAGCCCGGAGAAAAGACAGCTTGTGTGAGCGGCTGGATGGCACGCGCGGCAGCAGGGGTCGTCTGAGCTACAGAGCTGGGCTGAGGAAAACGTGTTATAATGAAAGAGCGTGATACAAAAGGCTTGTGTAATGTGATACGCTGATCATTGGCTGTTGCTCGTCGCACACGTGACCCAACAGGCTACAAGTCGGACGACAGCTCCAGACATTTAGCATGCTAGATATTCGTCCGGCGTCGCAGGCGTTTTTGATGAGTCGTTTAGTGTTTCAAACATAAAGACTGGCGAGTGCGGATCCCAGCAGATTTGCATCGTTAACTTGCTAATCGGGTTTCAAATCCTGTAGTGTGAACAAGGCGTAAGTCTTCCTCCGATCCCCAGCGAAAGCCTTGCTCTGCCCCTGCAAAACGAGTCCCCGGTGTTCTGTGTTCTGTGGCTGCGCCGCTTGTGCTCGGCCACTTGGCGTGAATTTGAAATGGATTTAGCTACAGCTCTGTCCAGTGTGACATCAGTTTCTAGTAAAAGTCTCTCATGTATTAGTGGGCTCAGCACATCCTCCACTAACAGATCGCGGCCCGTCAGTTCTGGCACTGAGCTCACGTGAAGCAACAAGCTCTCGCTACAGCGTACTGTAGAAGTGTCTCGTGAGGCGCCGGAGCGCTTACGGAAGGCGCGGCGCACAGGAACTCTGTTAGCTCTTCATCCTCATACCCCTGTTAGGCAATGAGTAGACGATCCGCTGTCCCAGAAGCAGAACAGCTCTCGTCTTTCGTCCGGCCAGACGTCTCCTGGTGCACTGGTCATTTCCAAAGAGGCCAGAAAGGCACACAATATACTGCACATATTCAACGGTAACATCACAATCACAAGTATCTTCCCAATCCACAAACTAAACATATATACATATGGGTACTGTATATACACAGTAAGTCCATATATCTGTGTGTGGATGCTCCAACACCCGACTGGTTTAATGGCATTATCCTATGGAATGATATTCCGGAAATATTCAAAAGGAATTGCAAATCGCATTTGCAATTGTGTTTTCAATTTGTGAACACATAAAATGTGACATAATCCAAACGTAATTGCAATTCGTGCATTACTGTTTGCATTTACGTTTACGTGAACGCACAATGACTGAATTTGCAACTGTGTTTCCCATATCTTACGAGTTATGACCCTGTCATATTTAAATAACAATTTCAATAACCACGTCTGCTTTTTCAGTTTCTCAGCGCCGCGAATGTAGCCAGCCAAAACTCAACTGGAATCGCAATTCCCAGTACTATGCCTGACACGGACACCTGTCCAGCAGTGTGAGGGGACGCTTTCCCTGCAACGAGTAGCGGTGTGGTGAAGGCTGAACACGAAGAGGCGGAAAGCTCCAATACACACATCTACTCTTTATAAACTCATAAAGGAACAGGCAGGCAGGATGGACACACACTGAATAAGACTATCCGTGAGGTGAGACAGAACTAATAATGATAATGACAGTGATATGACGACAGGTAGACCGATGAAAACAAACTAAACGAACACAACTGTGACTGTAACATTGTGAAATAAAATAGTTCTATCATATAGAATGCCCATGCAGAATTACGTTTCTACTAACAAGATTTTTAAATCAGTTTTATTTTTTAAAAGACAAGCTGTACACGCACAGTTATCTGCCAATGTTGTAAGAAAAATAACCGTTTTTCTGTTTGAATTAAGATACCTTTTTCTTACGCCATTGGCAGATCCTTTTGCCTTTTTTCATCAACAACTCACAAAATCTAGATTTATTTACCCAGAAAACAGGACATACTATCTTGAGTCATTTTACTCATAAATGCATCTTGATTAAAGAATTTTTATATATTTGGACTAGAAACAAGACAAAAATACTAAATAAGAAAAGCATTTTTTGCAGTGTACAGCATGTCTTTTAAAAAACAAAATTGATTTAAAATATTGTGATACAAATACAATTTGCAATTTCTTTTGAATATTGTCTGGAATATCATTCTATAGTATACAGTAATTCTTTAGCTCTTCCTACTCTTATCAAGCATGCACAACACCTGTCTGCCAGATGCTGACGCTGAGCAATGAACTATTCCTCCGTAGTCTAATCTCGACCTATTAAAGCTGTAGAAATATATTTAACAACTATAACATTAGCAATATTTTTAACAAAGACAGGTAACACTTTACAGGTGCACTAATATGCATTAATTCATACTTGACTAATGCACAGATAATCATGAGTTAATGTATGACTCATGAAGAACTAAACCATTAATTAATTATTACTGCATCAGCAACTAATAAAGAGTCTATATGATTAATAGATTAAGTAATAAATGAATTGCTATTAATGAAATGTTTCATCATGAATGAATTCCTTAATAACATATTTTATTAACTAATAGTGTAAATTAATGTGTTAATTACCACAATTAGTCAACGCTATGGACTTCAACTTCCAGTTGTCTGCTTTAATTAATCATTAGTTAATGATTTGCAAAGGTATCATTATGTGATGACTTTACTTGTTGAGGCACATGACTATTAACTAACTCTTAAGTAATATGTCATTATGGTGAAGGGTTTTGTCATCGCCACTAAAGGTCTGAGGGGCAGTTACACATGCAGTGAGTGTAATGTCAGATAATGTGTTTGAAGGATGGGTAAGTTGGGCCACACACAAATATCAGCACACCAGAATCTGAAATACTGACGCTGTTACACCGTGTTTAAACTGGACGAGACCATTACAGCTGTTTACACTGGACATGACAGACCATTGCAAGTCCATTTGTCCTTCATAACAGAAGCAGCGCAAGAGTAGCTTGGCTACTCAAGAAGTTAAACCCGGAGCAAGAACAATCTTTGCTTAGTTTTGTTGGTGGCCATGATGTTTTGGCCCTCCTCCCCACGGGGTTCAAGAAGAGTTTGATTTTCCAGCTCGCTCCATTAGTGGTGAATGAGTTGGCTAAGGCGAACGCTGGGGATGCAAAGCCGATCGTCTCGGCTGTATGTCGTCTCCCCTCTTGTTAGCGATTGGTTATGGCAGATCCAGAGTGACACTGGGCTGATCCAATAGTTTTAGACTTCAATAGAGTACCTGCCTACGAGGAAGTTAACACTTGTCAATGGAGCGGTGCCAGACTCTATGTATAAATGAAATGTACAAGAGTCTGGTGGGACCAGGCTAGCGCAAGAGCTCGGAGTACGTCAGAAAAAGAGTGTGACATCAGTTTACTGTCTGAGTTTTGTTGTGTCGTGTAGCGTTGTGTCGCATCCAGTGTTGTATATGGGTTCTAGTGTCTTTGTCCGGTCTAGACACAGTGTTATGAAATAGCAAAGCCGCATATTCTCAGTGTTCTGCCTTTAAATCCTCGAGCTCAAGCTTAACCTGACACACTCCTGTGCCGTGAACCGTTGGATGCGGCAGTTCATCTGGCACCGTGAATCCCGGTTGTAGAAGGCTAGAAATTAAAATCCATAGTGTGGATGTCAAAACCAAAATGACATATTACTAGACAATTAGTTAATAGTCATGTGCCTCAACAAGTAAAGTCATAACATAATGATACATTTGCAAATCATTAGCTAATGATTAATTAAAGCAGACAATTCGAAGTTAAAGTACATGACTTTAACCCATTGTGGTAATTAACACATTAATTTACACAATTAGTTAATAAAATATGTTATGAAGGAATTAATACACAATGACACATTGAATTAATAGCAATTCATTTATTACTTAATTATTAATAATATAGACTCTTTATTAGTTGCTGATGCAGTAATAATTAATTAATGGTTTAGTTCTTCATGAGTCATACATTAACTCATGACTATCTGTGCATTAGTTAAACATGAATGAATGCATATTAGTGCACCCATATTGTAAAGTGTTACCAATTGCATGCAATTTCAGCTGACCGTCTCTGATTTCTTCCTGGTAAAGAACATTTTCTAAACAAAAAAAATGTTGGACAAAATTTAAAACCCCATTTTATACCATTTGGTTAATTCCATCTTGCACTTTCTTCATTAATCACTCAACATTACTTCCTCTTTTCCATAAAGCTCCATCATCTGCAACAATGATCTTGTCATACCTGTTGTAATATTTAAGAATATTGCGTTAATCATTACCGTTCCTTTTAAAAGTTCTTCTTTCTAGAAAAGCCAATATCCAATTACAGTTTTCCTCCAACAACCAATAACTGCTTTTTGATTAAAGTCCTTCTTTCCACAGCATATCACATGCCTTTTCTATATTTGATCTCTCATTTACCGTATGTTTCATTCATGTATAAATGTGTGACGTGAGGGCATAGGCCTGTAGTGTCCTGGGCTGATGTCATCATTCAGGCTCCTGATGTGTGTATTCCCTCTCCGGCTTCCTGCATTACCTTCCTCCCTCACTTCGTTATATAGCAATTATGATTTCTCAAGACTTTCAACGCTTAGGTGTTTTATGCATATTTCATCTTTACCAGGAGCTGTTTTTCTTCTTTTGATTAGTGAATCTCTTTCCGTCTTTCTTCTCTGGCTCTATCATACTGCTTTCTGATTGGTTGAGACACGAACTTGCTTAAACACATTAACATTAATGTTTCTCTGGCTGTTTTAACTGTGTCACTGATACATATTTGATATGGTAGTTATCCAAGAGAAACTCAGATCAGAAGATCTTGGTCATTTATTACTGGTGATAGTCATCATTCAGTTCCCTGCTTTATTGATACCAACTGAAGTGTATAATCTGATTAAGTCGTTAAATATTTGTTGTTAAGTGTGCATGTCACTACTGCTATAGAAGATCCTTCAGTGCTGTGAGACTCAGATTTTAGGAAGTCATTTATACGGAAAATGTTTTGACAGGATCATATAGACTCACTCAGACATCAAGAATCAGCGTATGAATCACAACAATGGTGATCAACTCTGAACTACTATAACATCACAAAAAGGCTTTGTTGATTATCACCATTGTTGAGATTCACATGTTGATTCTTGATATCTCAATACTCCAAACAAAATAAACCAACTCAAAACATTTGATGTATAATATATATATATTTTAAATGTCAGATTGTTATAATACTAATGCCACAATATTTCAACAGGTCATGTGAAAAAAGTATGACATTAATCATAGACTTTGTGTAAAACTAAAGTCCATCTATATAATGTACTCTCAGCTAATATACAGTCGTGCTCAGAATTAATGGTACCCCTGGTAAATATGATAAAAAATGGCTGGAAAAAATAAATCTGCATCATTTATCCTTTTGATCTTTCATTCAAAATATTGGCAAAAATCAAAACTTTCATTGAAGTAAAAGAATAGAAAGTGGGGGGGAAATCACATTATGAAATAAATGTTTATCTCCAAAACACGTTGGCCACAATTATTGGTACCCTTTTATTAAATACTTTTTGCAATCTCCTTTTGCCAAGATAACAGCTCTGAGTTTTATCCTATGATGCCTGATGAGTTCGGAGAACACCTGACAAGAGATCAGAGACCATTCTTACAGAATCTCTCCAGATCCTTCAGATTCCCAGATCCATGTTGGTGCTTCTTCTCTTCAGTTCACTCCACTCATCAGGTCTGGGACGGTCATGGCAGAAGCTTCATTTTGTGCTACTTAACACATTTTTGTGTTGATTTTGATGTTTGTTTTGGATCGTTGTCCTGATGGAAGATCCAACCACGGCCCATTATACGATTTCTAGCAGAGGCTGTCAGGTTTAGATTTTTTATCTGTTGGTATTTGATAGAATCCACGATGCCATGCATGTATCTGAACAAGAAGTCCAGGACCTCCAGCAGAAAAATATGACCACAACATTAAAGATGGTATATTAAATTGTACACATGGGGTACTTTTTATCCTTGTGTGCACCAAACCCATCTGGCATGTTTGCTGCCAAAAAGCTATTTGTTAGTTTCATCTGACCACAGAACCCTGTGCTGTTTGAAGGTCCAGTCATGTCTGATAACTGAATTTGCTGGGGTTTGTTTTTGGATGAGCAAGGAGGATTTTTCTTGAAAACCTCCCAAACAACATGTGGTGATGTAGGGGTTGTTCAATTTTTTTTTAATAGGCTTTCTGAACCCAAGACTCAACTAATCTCTGCAATTCTCCATCTGTGATCTTTGGAGAGTCTTTGGCCACTCAAACTTTCATCCTCACCATGCATTAAGACAATATAGACACACGTCCACTTCCTGGCAGATTTGTAACATCTTTAGTTGATTGGAAGTGCTTAACTATTGCCCTGATGGTCAAAATGGGGATTTTCAATGCTTTAGCTATTTTCTTACAGCCACTTTCTATTTTGTGATGCTCAACAATCTTTTGATGCACATCAGAACTATATTCTTTGGTTTTACTCATTGTAATGGATGATTAAGGGAATTTGGCCTTTGTGTTTCCCCATATTTAAACTCTTGTAAAACAAGAAGTCATGGCTGGACAATTTCATGTTCCTAGTCACCCTGGTGTGCAAAAAAAAAGGTAAATATGAATGGGAATATACTTAAGAGATATTTTACTCGTAAACAATTCAAGGGGTACCAATAATTGTGGCCAACTTGTTTTGGAGAACAACATTCATTTCATAATGTGATTTCCCCTCCACTGTCAATTATTTTACTTCAATGAAAGGTTCGATTTTTGCCAATTTTTTTAATGAAATATCAAAAGGATAAACGATGCAGAATTATTTTTTACAGCCATTTTTCATCATATTTACCAGGGGTACCATTAATTCTGAGCACGACTGTATTCAGAGTTTTGAATATGGTTTGAATATTCACATTTCTGTTCAAGTTTCCCACTTTATTTACTTTAGCATATTTTACTTTAATTTTATGTTTTTAGTTTGGCAGCCATGGCTGCCAGTTATTTGACCCTTTTTTAAAGATTTTTTTACAATGAAGGTTATGATCGTGATAATGCAGGAAAACCCTGTAAAATAACAGTGTTTTTAGTTTATTTAATTTAGGATATTTTACTTTAATGTTACAGTTTTTGCGGTGCTGCCAGTCATTTGACCATTTTATCATTTAACTGTTTAATTACAGATTATATTTGTAATTTTACATACATTTTTATGTAATTTAAGAAAACAGAAAACATACTGTATGAAAAATACAATCAATTTCCAGTAAGAAAAATGTGAATTACTGGAATTTGTCATTAATGTCACAATACCTAAAATTTGAGTTTTGAAAAAAAAACTGAATTTTTATTTTACAGATATTATTTGTAATTTTACAGTGTTTTGAGTAAAATTTAAAATGAAAGATAATTAAAGATAATGATCGTCAAAAAATCACAGATATTTTTTGTAATATTAGGATTTTCTTTTTATAGTGTAGTAGGATGCACAGAAACATAATATAACACAAATTAAGTTAATTAAGTTTCAGTAAATGAATAAATAAAATAAACAGCAAAGGTTTGAGAGGAGTGAAATGATGAAAAAATCTGGATTAAAATTAAAATATTAGGAGTCAGTTACAATATTCTGGCTTCTTGATTGATCTGTCACGGCTAGGCAGATTAAGGTATATTTCCAACGGTTTTAATACGTTTTAATGTAACAAGCAGGTTAATGTAACGTAACAGCAAACACACGAACGCACAAACACACGAACACACGAACGCACAAACACACGAACGTACAAACACACGAATGCACAAACACAAACACACGAACACACGAACGCACAAACACAAACACACAAACACACGAATGCACGAACGCACAAACACACGAACGCACGAACACACGAACGTACAAACACACGAATGCACAAACACAAACACACGAACACACGAACGCACAAACACAAACACACAAACACACGAATGCACGAACGCACAAACACACAAACACACGAATGCACGAACGCACAAACACACGAACGCACGAACACACGAATGCTCGAACTTTAACTGGCGAGGGACAGAAGTGAACGGGAGAATATAAACACAGCTAAACGGGAACTGATGAAGGTTGACTAATCACAGACTAACAAGAACAGGCGCAGACAACAAGACACAACACACCGATATTCTGGTTTCATGACTGAGATCAAGAGTTGCATGTTGTGTCCAGATGTAGAACACTTGTTGAGGCTTGTGAAGCATTACTGAGAGATAACAGATAGTGCAGGCCGGAACCGGAGCACGATCATTGATCATTGATACTTGATACTTGAAAAATTGATCATTGTTCATTGATAATTGACCGGATTCAATCCGGCCTGTAGTTTGCAGTTTTGATCTAGCCCATGATTTTTTGTCATTATATCAAAAACTGATGAATACTTCTAAGCTTTGTGTAATCATTAACATGTAATAATATTGTTAATTAATCAATTGCAACTGGTTGCTGATTTCTTTTATTTCCCTTATAATTCCACGTGGGACGTGAGCCACAGCGGCCAGACATGGAAGTTCATGAACATGTTATCCTGCCTGGTGAGACGTGTCTGTCAAGGCCTTTATAGATGGACGTTTACCACATATAATGGGTTTGTAAATAACTGGTTCTGTCAGTTTTAAACAAACTATCATAATGCAGAGACATAATAACACTGATGAGATAGACACATGTAAATGATAGATGTCTTGAATTCCACTGGCCGTCACATCACACGCCTTTACTTCAGACCGCCACCTGAGGGCCCCATTGACCCACTCCTGACCCAGCCATGCATACACCATTCATTAAACAATCTAAACATGTTCATACATACTTTACACTGAATAGAATTAACAAGCTGTAGAAAAACCCATATTGTTTAATAAAGTCATTAAACTTTATTTAGTGTACACTAGAGCCTGTCTGTTTATGCTTGCATTGAAACTTGTGAATGGGAGAATGAAGAAAATACACTCCTTAACCATTGTAACGTTTAAGCCATTGAAAATGTTTTTTTTTACAAATTTCAGCAAAATTCAAAAACTTTCACGTGTCAAGCTTTTTGCACCTCACATAATTGAGTGTTAATGAATGTTTTTCGTTCCAGAAGTTGATGCTGTTTGTGTATGATCACACACGCTACGCTCTCTATAATATATATATACGCTATTATTATTATACGCACTTCAGCTGTCTTAAACACTTAATATCCAGCAGTTTTTATATTGTCACTTTTACTCCAGTGCAGAACTTGATGTTCTTTACTATGAACAAGAATACAAATATTACACTATAGACCAGAACAGTGACATTAACAAAATGAAATGGGTTTATTTCACTCAAGTTTTACTTGGAAGTTCATTGTACTTAGTAAAAAGTGAAGTGAACTCAATTACTCATTATATTTAGCCGAACTCAAACCGAACAAGTGCGGCAGAATTCTAGTTGTCTGCTGCTTCATTAGTTATGAGCAAACCTCTGCTGCTTCATAAGTCATGAGCAAACCTCTGCTGCTTCATTAGTCATGAGCAAACCTCTGCTGCTTCACAAGTTATGAGCAAACCTCTGCTGCTTCATTAGTCATGAGCAAACCTCTGCTGCTTCATTAGTCATGAGCAAACCTCTGCTGCGTCATTAGTTATGAGCAAACCTCTGCTGCTTCATTAGTTATGAGCAAACCTCTGCTGCTTCATTAGTCATGAGCAAACCTCTGCTGCTTCACAAGTTATGAGCAAACCTCTGCTGCTTCATTAGTCATGAGCAAACCTCTGCTGCTTCATTAGTCATGAGCAAACCCTCTGCTGCGTCATTAGTTATGAGCAAACCTCTGCTGCTTCATTAGTTATGAGCAAACCTCTGCTGCTTCATTAGTTATGAGCAAACCTCTGCTGCTTCATTAGTTATGAGCAAACCTCTGATGCTTCACAAGTTATGAGCAAACCTCTGCTGCTTCATCAGTTATGAGCAAACCTCTGCAGCTTCATTAGTTATGAGCAAACCTCTGCTGCTTCACAAGTTATGAGCAAACCTCTGCTGCTTCACAAGTTATGAGCAAACCTCTGCAGCTTCATTAGTCATGAGGAAACCTCTGCTGCCTTTTTAGTTATGAGCAAACCTCTGGCGCTTCATTAGTCATGAGCAAACCTCTGCTGCTTCATTAGTCATGAGCAAACCTCTGCTGCTTCATTAGTTATGAGCAAACCTCTGCTGCTTCATTAGTTATGAGCAAACCTCTGATGCTTCACAAGTTATGAGCAAACCTCTGCTGCTTCGCAAGTTATGAGCAAACGTCTGCAGCTTCATTAGTTATGAGCAAACCTCTGCTGCTTCATTAGTTATGAGCAAACCTCTGATGCTTCACAAGTTATGAGCAAACCTCTGCTGCTTCGCAAGTTATGAGCAAACGTCTGCAGCTTCATTAGTTATGAGCAAACGTCTGCAGCTTCATTAGTTATGAGCAAACCTCTGCTGCTTCATTAGTTATGAGCAAACCTCCGCTGCTTCAAAAGTTATGAGCAAACCTCTGCTGCTTCATTAGTCATGAGCAAACCTCTGCTGCGTCATTAGTCATGAGCAAACCTCCGCTGCTTCATAAGTTATGAGTAAACCTCTGCTGCTTCATAAGATTTGAGCAAACCTCTGCTGCTTCATAAGTTATGAGTAAACCTCTGCTGCTTCATAAGTTATGAGCAAATCTCTGCTGCCTCATTAGTCATGAGCAAACCTCTGCTGCTTCATTAGTCATGAGCAAACCTCTGCTGCTTCATTAGTCATGAGCAAACCTCTGCTGCTTCATTAGTCATGAGCAAACCTCTGCTGCTTCATTAGTCATGAGCAAACCTCTGCTGCTTCATTAGTCATGAGCAAACTTCTGCTGCTTCATTAGTCATGAGCAAACCTCTGCTGCTTCATTAGTCATGAGCAAACCTCTGCTGCTTCATTAGTCATGAGTAAACCTCTGCTGCTTCATTAGTCATGAGCAAACCTCTGCTGCTTCATAAGTCATGAGCAAACCTCTGCTTCTTCATCAGTCATGAGCAAACCTCTGCTGCTTCATTAGTCATGAGCAAACCTCTGCTGCTTCATTAGTTATGAGCAAACCTCTGCTCCTTCATTAGTTATGAGCAAACCTCTGCTGCTTCATTAGTCATAAGCAAACCTCTGCTGCTTCATAAGATTTGAGCAAAACTCTGCTGCTTCATAAGTCATGAGCAAACCTCTGCTGCTTCATTAGTCATGAGCAAACCTCTGCTGCTTCATTAGTCATGAGCAAACCTCTGCTGCATAAGTTATGAGTAAACCTCTGCTGCTTCATAAGTCATGAGCAAACCTCTGCTGCTTCATAAGTCATGAGGAAACCTCTGCTGCTTCATTAGTCATGAACAAACCTCTGCTGCTTCATTAGTCATGAGCAAACCTCTGCTGCTTCATTAGTCATGAGCAAACCTCTGCTGCTTCATTAGTTATGAGCAAACCTCTGCTGCTTCATTAGTTATGAGCAAACCTCTGCTGCTTCACAAGTTATGAGCAAACCTCTGCTGCTTCACAAGTTATGAGCAAACCTCTGATGCTTCATTAGTCATGAGCAAATCTGCTGCCTCATTAGTCATGAGCAAACCTCCGCTGCTTCATAAGTTATGAGTAAATCTCTGCTGCTTCATAAGTTATGAGCAAACCTCCGCTGCTTCATAAGTTATGAGTAAACCTCTGCTGCTTCATAAGTTATGTGCAAACCTCTGCTGCCTCATTAGTCATGAGCAAACCTCTGCTGCTTCATTAGTCATGAGCAAACCTTTGCTGCTTCATTAGTCATGAGCAAACCTCTGCTGCTTCATTAGTCATGAGCAAACCTCTGCTGCTTCATTAGTCATGAGCAAACCTCTGCTGCTTCATTAGTCATGAGCAAACCTCTGCTGCTTCATTAGTCATGAGCAAACCTCTGCTTCTTCATCAGTCATGAGCAAACCTCTGCTGCTTCATTAGTCATGAGCAAACCTCTGCTGCTTCATTAGTTATGAGCAAACCTCTGCTGCTTCATTAGTCATGAGCAAACCTCTGCTGCTTCATAAGATTTGAGCAAACCTCTGCTGCTTCATAAGTCATGAGCAAACCTCTGCTGCTTCATTAGTCATGAGCAAACCTCAGCTGCTTCATAAGTCATGAGCAAACCTCTGCTGCTTCATTAGTCATGAGCAAATCTCTGCTGCTTCATTAGTCATGAGCAAACCTCTGCTGCTTCATTAGTCATGAGCAAACCTCTGCTGCTTCATTAGTCATGAGCAAACCTCTGCTGCTTCATTAGTCATGAGCAAACCTCTGCTGCTTCATTAGTTATGAGCAAACCTCTGCCAATTCATTAGTTATGAGCAAACCTCTGCTGCTTCATTAGTTATGAGCAAAACTCTGCCGCTTCATTAGTTATGAGCAAACCTCTGCTGCTTCATTAGTCATGAGCAAACCTCTGCTGCTTCATAAGTTATGAGCAAACCTCCGCTGCTTCATAAGTTATGAGCAAACCTCTGCTGCTTCATTAGTCATGAGCAAACCTCTGCTGCTTCATTAGTCATGAGCAAACCTCTGCTGCTTCATTAGTTATGATCAAACCTCTGCTGCTTCATTAGTTATGAGCAAACCTCTGCTGCTTCACAAGTTATGAGCAAACCGCTGCTGCTTCATTAGTCATGAGCAAATCTGCTGCCTCATTAGTCATGAGCAAACCTCCGCTGCTTCATAAGTTATGAGTAAACCTCTGCTGCTTCATAAGTTATGAGCAAACCTCCGCTGCTTCATAAGTTATGAGTAAACCTCTGCTGCTTCATAAGTTATGTGCAAACCTCTGCTGCCTCATTAGTCATGAGCAAACCTCTGCTGCTTCATTAGTCATGAGCAAACTTCTGCTGCTTCATTAGTCATGAGCAAACCTCTGCTGCTTCATTAGTCATGAGCAAACCTCTGCTGCTTCATTAGTCATGAGCAAACCTCTGCTGCTTCATTAGTAATGAGCAAACCTCTGCTGCTTCATAAGTCATGAGCAAATCTCTGCTGCTTCATTAGTCATGAGCAAACCTCTGCTGCTTCATTAGTCATGAGCAAACCTCTGCTGCTTCATTAGTCATGAGCAAACCTCTGCTGCTTCATTAGTCATGAGCAAACCTCTGCTGCTTCATTAGTTATGAGCAAACCTCTGCCAATTCATTAGTTATGAGCAAACCTCTGCTGCTTCATTAGTTATGAGCAAAACTCTGCCGCTTCATTAGTTATGAGCAAACCTCTGCTGCTTCATTAGTCATGAGCAAACCTCTGCTGCTTCATAAGTTATGAGCAAACCTCCGCTGCTTCATAAGTTATGAGCAAACCTCTGCTGCTTCATTAGTCATGAGCAAACCTCTGCTGCTTCATTAGTCATGAGCAAACCTCTGCTGCTTCATTAGTTATGAGCAAACCTCTGCTGCTTCATTAGTTATGAGCAAACCTCTGCTGCTTCACAAGTTATGAGCAAACCGCTGCTGCTTCATTAGTCATGAGCAAATCTGCTGCCTCATTAGTCATGAGCAAACCTCCGCTGCTTCATAAGTTATGAGTAAACCTCTGCTGCTTCATAAGTTATGAGCAAACCTCCGCTGCTTCATAAGTTATGAGTAAACCTCTGCTGCTTCATAAGTTATGTGCAAACCTCTGCTGCCTCATTAGTCATGAGCAAACCTCTGCTGCTTCATTAGTCATGAGCAAACTTCTGCTGCTTCATTAGTCATGAGCAAACCTCTGCTGCTTCATTAGTCATGAGCAAACCTCTGCTGCTTCATTAGTCATGAGCAAACCTCTGCTGCTTCATTAGTAATGAGCAAACCTCTGCTGCTTCATAAGTCATGAGCAAACCTCTGCTTCTTCATCAGTCATGAGCAAACCTCTGCTGCTTCATTAGTCATGAGCAAACCTCTGCTGCTTCATTAGTCATGAGCAAACCTCTGCTGCTTCATTAGTTATGAGCAAACCTCTGCTGCTTCATTAGTTATGAGCAAACCTTTGCTGCTTCATTAGTCATGAGCAAACCTCTGCTGCTTCATTAGTCATGAGCAAACCTCTGCTGCTTCATTAGTAATGAGCAAACCTCTGCTGCTTCATAAGTCATGAGCAAACCTCTGCTTCTTCATCAGTCATGAGCAAACCTCTGCTGCTTCATTAGTCATGAGCAAACCTCTGCCGCCTCATTAGTCATGAGCAAACCTCTGCTGCTTCATTAGTTATGAGCAAACCTCTGCTGCTTCATTAGTTATGAGCAAACCTTTGCTGCTTCATTAGTCATGAGCAAACCTCTGCTGCTTCATAAGATTTGAGCAAACCTCTGCTGCTTCATAAGTCATGAGCAAACCTCTGCTGCTTCATTAGTCATGAGCAAACCTCTGCTGCTTCATTAGTCATGAGGAAACCTCTGCTGCTTCATTAGTCATGAGCAAACCTCTGCTGCTTCATTAGTCATGAGCAAACCTCTGCTGCTTCATTAGTCACGAGCAAACCTCTGCTGCTTCATTAGTCATGAGGAAACCTCTGCTGCTTCATTAGTCATGAGCAAACCTCTACTGCTTCATTAGTCATGAGCACACCTCTGCTGCTTCATTAGTCATGAGCAAACCTCTGCTGCTTCATTAGTTATGAGCAAACCTCTGCTTCTTCATTACTCATGAGCAAACCTCTGCTGCTTCATTAGTCATGGGCAAACCTCTGCTGCTTCATTAGTCATGAGCAAACCTCTGCTGCTTCATAAGATTTGAGCAAACCTCTGCTTCTTCATAAGTCATTAGCAAACCTCTGCTGCTTCATTAGTCATGAGCAAACCTCTGCTGCTTCATTAGTTATGAGCAAACCTCTGCCAATTCATTAGTTATGAGCAAACCTCTGCTGCTTCATTAGTTATGAGCAAACCTCTGCCGCTTCATTAGTTATGAGCAAACCTCTGCTGCTTCATTAGTCATGAGCAAACCTCTGCTGCTTCATAAGTTATGAGCAAACCTCCGCTGCTTCATAAGTTATGAGCAAACCTCTGCTGCTTCATTAGTCATGAGCAAACCTCTGCTGCTTCATTAGTTATGAGCAAACCTCTGCTGCTTCATTAGTTATGAGCAAACCTCTGCTGCTTCACAAGTTATGAGCAAACCTCTGCTTCTTCATTAGTCATGAGCAAACCTCTGCTGCCTCATTAGTCATGAGCAAACCTCTACTGCTTCATTAGTCATGAGCAGACCTCTGCTGCTTCATTAGTCATGAGCAAACCTCTGCTGCTTCATTAGTCATGAGCAAACCTCTGCTGCTTCATTAGTCATGAGCAAACCTCTGCTGCTTCATTAGTAATGAGCAAACCTCTGCTGCTTCATAAGTCATGAGCAAACCTCTGCTTCTTCATCAGTCATGAGCAAACCTCTGCTGCTTCATTAGTCATGAGCAAACCTCCGCTGCTTCATAAGTTATGAGTAAACCTCTGCTGCCTCATTAGTCATGAGCAAACCTCTGCTGCTTCATTAGTCATGAGCAAACCTCTGCTGCTTCATTAGTCATGAGCAAACCTCTGCTGCTTCATTAGTTATGAGCAAACCTCTGCTGCTTCATTAGTCATGAGCAAACCTCTGCTGCTTCATAAGATTTGAGCAAACCTCTGCTGCTTCATAAGTCATGAGCAAACCTCTGCTGCTTCATTAGTCATGAGCAAACCTCAGCTGCTTCATAAGTCATGAGCAAACCTCTGCTGCTTCATTAGTCATGAGCAAATCTCTGCTGCTTCATTAGTCATGAGCAAACCTCTGCTGCTTCATTAGTTATGAGCAAACCTCTGCCAATTCATTAGTTATGAGCAAACCTCTGCTGCTTCATTAGTTATGAGCAAACCTCTGCCGCTTCATTAGTTATGAGCAAACCTCTGCTGCTTCATTAGTCATGAGCAAACCTCTGCTGCTTCATAAGTTATGAGCAAACCTCCGCTGCTTCATAAGTTATGAGCAAACCTCTGCTGCTTCATTAGTCATGAGCAAACCTCTGCTGCTTCATTAGTTATGAGCAAACCTCTGCTGCTTCATTAGTTATGAGCAAACCTCTGCTTCTTCACAAGTTATGAGCAAACCTCTGCTTCTTCATTAGTCATGAGCAAACCTCTGCTGCCTCATTAGTCATGAGCAAACCTCTACTGCTTCATTAGTCATGAGCAAACCTCTGCTGCTTCATCAGTCATGAGCAAACCTCTGCTGCTTCATTAGTTATGAGCAAACCTCTGCCGCTTCATTAGTCATGAGCAAACCTCTGCTGCTTCATTAGTTATGAGCAAACCTCTGCTGCTTCATTAGTTATGAGCAACCCTCTGCTGCTTCATTAGTCATGAGCAAACCTCTGCTGCTTCATAAGATTTGAGCAAACCTCTGCTGCTTCATAAGTCATGAGCAAACCTCTGCTGCTTCATTAGTCATGAGCAAACCTCTGCTGCTTCATAAGTTATGAGCAAACCTCTGCTGCTTCATTAGTCATGAGCAAACCTCTGCTGCTTCATTAGTTATGAGCAAACCTCTGCTGCTTCATTAGTTATGAGCAAACCTCTGCTGCTTCACAAGTTATGAGCAAACCTCTGCTTCTTCATTAGTCATGAGCAAACCTCTGCTGCCTCATTAGTCATGAGCAAACCTCTACTGCTTCATTAGTCATGAGCAAACCTCTGCTGCTTCATCAGTCATGAGCAAACCTCTGCTGCTTCATTAGTTATGAGCAAACCTCTGCCGCTTCATTAGTCATGAGCAAACCTCTGCTGCTTCATTAGTTATGAGCAAACCTCTGCTGCTTCATTAGTTATGAGCAACCCTCTGCTGCTTCATTAGTCATGAGCAAACCTCTGCTGCTTCATAAGATTTGAGCAAACCTCTGCTGCTTCATAAGTCATGAGCAAACCTCTGCTGCTTCATTAGTCATGAGCAAACCTCTGCTGCTTCATAAGATTTGAGCAAACCTCTGCTGCTTCATAAGTCATGAGCAAACCTCTGCTGCTTCATTAGTCATGAGCAAACCTCTGCTTCTTCATTAGTTATGAGCAAACCTCTGCCGCTTCATTAGTCATGAGCAAACCTCTGCTGCTTCATTAGTTATGAGCAAACCTCTGCCGCTTCATTAGTTATGAGCAAACCTCTGCTGCTTCATTAGTCATGAGCAAACCTCTGCTGCTTCATAAGATTTTAGCAAACCTCTGCTGCTTCATAAGTCATGAGCAAACCTCTGCTGCTTCATTAGTCATGAGCAAACCTCTGCTGCTTCATTAGTCAAACCTCTGCCGCTTCATTAGTCATGAGCAAACCTCTGCTGCTTCATTAGTCAAACCTCTGCCGCTTCATTAGTTATGAGCAAACCTCTGCTGCTTCATTAGTTATAATATATTACAAAATATTACAAAAATAATATATTAATAGTATAATATAATAATATTTTGATGTTTTTTTAAATGACAAAAGAAATAGAGATATTGTTTTGTTGTTCATAAATTCCAGTAGTGATGTTGCACGATGAGGATGTTGTCATGTTGCCACATTGTCTCAATGTGTTCTTACCAGTAGCGGCGTGCAATATTAACAAAAAATTATATCTCGATATTTCCTTGGATTTTATCGATAACGGCGATATTTTGCTGAGTTCTTTTATTGTGTTGGTACCTTGGCAGGTTTAGGAATGCTGTGGACAGCTGACTCCTTTTGATATTCTTCATATTCTATATGGTGGTCAGTTTGCAGAAGTGACAGAAATCATCTTTAATCAATAACATTAAATTGATCATTTTTACTTTTATGGATATTTTTTACTTTATAAAGTCATTTTTTAACCTAATTAAATGCATGCATTTTTTTGTCAAATTCTTAAACTTAATCAAATTCTTAAGCAAATTGCCACGATTCCTGTCTTGTGTTGCCCTTGTCTTGTGTGGACTTTTATGTTATTTCCTTTTCTGTGCCATGTTTTGTAATCCTTTGTAGTTTTTCTTGTTGATTAGTTCCTGATTGTTCCCAGGTTTGTCTTGTTCGCCAATCTCCAGTTGTTGCCAATCACTAGACCAGTTGTTCACAATACACTGATTCAGGGTCTAAGGAGATGATTGAGACGCACCCTTAATTAGACACCACCACAAAAACTCAAAGCATGACTTTCAGGCATCGTTTTGACAAAATGCATCATGTCACATATGAGCTTAAATTTGTTGCAACACGCAGCAAAGGCAATGAATGCTTCCAGAAATGTTGAGTGGGAGAGAAGTAAAGCAGAAGTGTTGGATAGCCAGATAAATGACAGCGGAGGTCAAGGGTTTATCCCCACAGCGGAGGCTGTCTGTATTCAAAGGAAACGGTGAGTTTTGCACATTAAATCCAGAGAATTGCAGGAGTTGGGCTGCAGGCAAGTGTTAAAACAAGGGACATACTGTGAGCGTGTCGTCCACACAGGGAATCAGGTTACTGATGGGCGGGGGTGCCTGAAATCATAGACCTTTTCAGCTTTAAGCCTAGAGGGGTGAAAGGATTTAAAGAGAGTATTTTTGCCTTTGCCTTAAAATTTCCCAAACCTCTTTGTCGTACCTGACATTCTTGAAATTTTGGATTTTGGATTTGGATTGCTAATGGCTATAATATATCCTAATGTATTACAGTAATTTGTGGAACTGCTATGAATGACTGACCTTTGAGATGATGACTGACAACTGAGAGATGATAGGAAATACCTTGCCTTGTATTCCTCAATAAACTCCATATGCTCTTGCCTCATTACGAGCAAAAATTACTACCGTCATTACCAGGAAAACACACTTTCACCTCCATATTACCCCACCAACTCTTATACAAGATGACTTTGACTCTTCAAAATGAAGACTGGCCACCAATGCATTATTCCACTTTCACCAACGTGTATTCTAAGAAATCATCACTTTTTTGCCTGCTCACAAGCGCCACCATGCAAGGTGAACATGCAGTGCCCGCTGAGCCGATGTCTCCTAATTTTTTTTAAACACCTGACCCTTACCCAGAATCACATATTTTAGTCTGATAGAGTCTTTCAATCAAAACACACATCAGACTACATCTATAAGATCTAATATTGCATGAGGATCAGTAATTTTATACCCCACACACTCACCAAAACCTGGACACACAGAATATTTGCTGAGTCAATGCATTCCTTATCAAAGACGCCACCCAGATCATACAGATCCACTCTCCTCTCATGGAGACTGATGTCTCCAAAGTCCTTCCTACAACCTGTCCTTTAAATACTCCATCCCATCTTCTACAGCACGCTTACCTGTTCTCACCCCTGTCATCAACACATCTCACAAATGACAACATTTTCATCACATTTATTTAAGGATTTAATCTTCTTTCTTTAATTTCACATTAACTTTAAAAAACCTTAATTTATTAAAAAAAAAAAGCTTACAAAAAATGGACATTTCACAAAGACTGCCCTGCTTTCAGCCACTGAAATTCTGCAGCGATGTGCCTCAAGGTTCAATGCTTGGTCCTTTTCTGTTCTTGATATCCACACCCTCAATGGGCATAACCGGCACACAACTTCTTCTATTACTGCTACATACCTCTTGCCTGTCATTTCAATCTGATGACCCCACCATCATTTACTCAACTTTACCACACTTGCAAAAGATCAGGATGTTATAAAGCACGAATCATGCAGATTCATGCTTTTAAACATCGGGAAAATCGGACTTGTCCAAGTCTGCTGCGCACCTAGTCCAAGCACTCATCATTTTGAGAGAAGACTGCTGCAATGTGGCACTGGTATTCTACCTTTTTTTACATTCTGAACATAATATAACATTTAAAAATAAAGTCCTGTATGTCAACACATCTGTAACTAAATTAGAATTTAATTTCTGTAATTACATCCATAAATACACTTTTGAACCTATCTCTTCCCCTTAACCAGTGTAGGAGAAAACGTTGTGCCATCAGTGAGGAAGCTGAAGCTTGGACCTTCAACAGGACGACAGTCCCAAGCATACCTAAATTTTCACCAAAGCTTGGTTGCAGAAGAATTCCTGGAAGGGTCTAAAGTGACCAGCACAGTCTCCTAATTTGAACCCCATAGAAAATCTCTGGTGGGATTTGAAGAAGGTGGTTGAGGCACGCAAACCCAAGAATATTCCTGAACTGGAGGCCATTGCTCATGAGGAACGGGCTCAGATTCCTCAGAAATGCTGCCAGAAGATGTTTGATTTGTTCATTGCAAACATCTGAAAGTCTTTACATTTTTTCCAAAAAAACTGATTTGCAATGGGGGTTGAATAATTTCGATTGCATCTGCATTTTAAGCGAAATTGAAGAACGACTCATGTGGCGTAATTTCGAACAAAATTAAGCCAAAACGAAGTTTGTTTGGAGTTGGAACTTCACGGAAAAGTTTGCTACAACTGGTAAACACCCCTGTACTGGTAAGTGTGTGTGCGCAGAGGCCCAGCCTTCTTTTAGTTGGAAATCTTTTCTGGTTTATTTCTTCTGGTTGATTTCGGTTGATGAGTATATCTTGGCCATAATGGAGACCCACCCTTAAACCCATACAACAAAACCCATCCCTAACCTCACCCGTGTCCCACCTCAATAGTCAAACATGTTTTGCAATACAACACAAAAAGTACATTGAACCAAAGTTTTATTTTAAAACATGAATACATAGTTAGAGGCAAATAAAGTGGAACCATGTCAAGCAGAAAACACTTGTACTGGGAAACAAGGCAATGAAAGGACCAGCACTCCTCTTCAACTGCAACCTCAACCTTCCCGCATCTGTAGCCCCTACTACACGGAAGACCATGTTCCCTATGTGCGAGAAGAGCACAACACTTCTCAATCTTCTAGTGCACACTAAACACTTAATCATATCCATTATATTCATTTTCTATCATTTTTTTAATATACTGTAGCATCACTAGCTAACTGCCATGCAATGACAAACAGTGTCTGTGACTTCCCCCTTATATCCTAACAATAGTGCAGTCTGCTTGAGTGCAAACTGTTTAAAGGTCTCTGACAGAACTGCAATTTGTGGCAGTCCTCTTTGGAATGTTGTGACATACAAAAGCCTCTTTTACTGCTGTCGCTGTGACCTCAGAGGATGTGACACCACCTCAATTCGAGAAATATCTGCACTGAGTGGGTTTTATTTGACCTCATAGTTGCCTTGGATGTGCTTACACTGAACACAGCTTCATTACGTGGGGTGCTTCGAGTCACTGAGACATGTTCTGGCTAGGGATTACAAAGTCTGACCACTAGACTAGACACTCATTTCTGGTGCAGCGTTTGAATCGGCCTTCACGAATGTTGCCAAGGATTTCTTTCTGTATATGGCTTCACTAGTCTGTATCCTTTTAATCTTCTGATACTCTCTGTGCTTCGCTTTTAAATGATTTTCCCTTACTTGTGTAACAACACAATGGCATCGACTGCGGACCCGGCCTGTCACAGACTGTTGACAACTGCATTGCTGACGTTTAGTATCACACTGTGCACTTCTCTGGCTTGAAAAGGCTTAGATATGTTAAAATGTGGATCTAGGAGTCCCACTAATTGAAGCCATGCCGAAAAGCTGTAACCAAACCTTTCTGTTTCCTGTGAAAAATCTTTCTGAGTTTGCTTTAGGGTCAAACGTTGCATACTGTCATTTATGAGCACAATGTTGCTTTCAGGTTGCATTAATGGCCTCTTTATCTTTAGGCTGGTTACAACTCTTTATTATTATGACTTTTATCAACAGTGAACAGTGCCTGACTTTGGTTCACTGTGAGAACTGCGAATACCCCCAGAGTATTTTGTGTTAAACAAAAAATGGCCAATTTTTACAAATCCAGGTTTGAAAACTGACACATCCCATGTTTTCGTTGCAATACTTTCTTGATTGTTATCTATTGATGACGATGCTGCACTCATAACTGTTCAGCGCCTGAATATGGTGTTCATCATTCTCATTTGGCAGTGAAATTGTTAGCATTGTCTTCATACTCCGCTTGGAATGTGTGCTGCCTTTTGGCTTATTTTCTTGCTCAAAGCCTGTTATGCAGTGGGATACGGTTGCCTTGTGTGAGAGGACTGTTTGCAGAACCTTAGAAAAACAGGGTGCGGGGAATAATAACAAGGCTATATCCTCCTGTTTCAGAGCGTGGGCCTTTATTTCTATCACAGAATGAAAATAGTGAACATTTCTTTGACGTGCTAAATTATGGCCACTCTGGCCAATTAAAAAAATTAAAAACCTGTCCCTCGAATAAGCAGATTGTGTTGACAGTAATTTCCCTTTTGAGAAATTACGGGGAATGTGTAAGATGTGTGTGTGTGTGTGTGTGTGTGTGTGTGTGTGTGTGAGAGAGAGAGAAAGAGAGTGAGACAGGCATGTAGGAAGCATTAACAGATTACTCTATCAACATGATGGGACACGAACAGCCACACAAGAGCTGAATCCCATTGAAATACTGCACCTGAGTGTCCATGTACTCCAGTGGGACACGATTCAGCAGGAGAGACTGACTTACAGGGAATATATCGCTCCTTTGATTAGAGCTTCAGTTCTAATAGACACTATTAGAAAATCTATTTAGTTAGACTTACTTAAAAAAAACATGCAATGCTATTGCCTTAAAAAAACAAGTAAAGTGAAATAGGAATATATGTTGTACTGACAAATGCATTTCACTAGTTCTAGTAACTAAAAAGGAACTGAGAGTAATTTAATTTAATTTAATAATAAAAAATGAATTGTTACCATTGTTGTGTTTTGCATGCTGAATGTTGAAGTCTGTGTGTGACGAAAGCATGGTCTTTTGCAAGATATTGTTATTGGTGTTTATGTAAGTGTTAGCAATACATTTTTAAAAGATAATTATTTGACATGAAATATATATAGAATTACTTATTACTTCCCTTACTTTGAAATCTAATAAATGTGATTTCTAGTTGCATTGCTGCATCAATAGGAAGAGAATTACAATAATATCAATGAAGTTCAAAGTGCCCAACCAAAAGGGAACAATGCAAAAACATTTAAGGAAAATCAAAAAGCTTATGTGATGTTCTCTCAAATTATTCAGTTGTATTGACAATTAAAATATTTAAGATGACTTTGGGAAATGAGTGAATGCAACTAGAGATAAATAACTGCAGAAGTCTATTAGGAATTGCCCCGCCTCCAAAAACTTTTTTCAAACCAATCAAATAATCTTAACTTGAGTCTGTTTGTTTTTTGTTTTTTTGTTTCGAGTAGACTGAGGGGCGGCCAACGGGGCACTCTGATGCTTCAGTCTGCAGACAACTGCTGGGACAGTCCTCAACAGTGTCGCTGAAAAGGTCACGTTGTGAGATGGGAGCATCGAGAAAGCGTACTTTGACGTCCTCTTGCACCTCTGCAAGGCCAGCCAGAGGCGCTTCTGGACCACCAAGGTAAACATCGTCTGACCGAGGGCCTGCGCTGTGGTAAGTTTTCCATGCACATCCGAGAAAGACCCGGGAAAGTATGGCTGTCAGCCCTGAATCTGATATATAGCATATAAGCACACACACCATTACAGTGGGAACTCAGCATCATCCTCATTTCCAGAGTGAAACAGCCCTTCTCTCCGATGCAGCAATCGACATCTGCCCTTAGCTGGAGCCCAGAATGAAATGCTAGGTTCCCCTTTTTTTTTTTTTTTTTAAGGACCAGCAATCCCATCCGGAAGCTGCGCAGCTTGTACAGGGAGAAGGGCCCTAGGGGGCTGGCTCTCGCTGATCTCCGGCTCTCGCTGATCTCCGGCTCTCGCTGATCTCCGGCTCTCGCTGATCTCTGGCTCTCGCTGATCTCTGGCTCTCGCTGATCTCTGGCTCTCGCTGATCTCTGGCTCTCGCTGATCTTGCTGATCTCCGGCTCTCGCTGATCTCCGGCTCTCGCTGATCTCTGGCTCTCGCTGATCTCTGGCTCTCGCTGATCTCGCTGATCTCGCTGATCTCGCTGATCTCCGGCTCTCGCTGATCTCGCTGATCTCGCTGATCTCGCTGATCTCGCTGATCTCGCTGATCTCGCTGATCTCGCTGATCTCCGGCTCTCGCTGATCTCCGGCTCTCGCTGATCTCCGGCTCTCGCTGATCTCCGGCTCTCGCTGATCTCCGGCTCTCGCTGATCTCGCTGATCTCCGGCTCTCGCTGATCTCGCTGATCTCGCTGATCTCGCTGATCTCCGGCTCTCGCTGATCTCCGGCTCTCGCTGATCTCCGGCTCTCGCTGATCTCTGGCTCTCGCTGATCTCGCTGATCTCGCTGATCTCCGGCTCTCGGGCTCTCGCTGATCTCCGGCTCTCGCTGATCTCCGGCTCTCGCTGATCTCGCTGATCTTGCTGATCTCGCTGATCTTTCTGATCTTGCTGATCTCCGGCTCTCGCTGATCTCCGGCTCTCGCTGATCTCTGGCTCTCGCTGATCTCTGGCTCTCGCTGATCTCTGGCTCTCGCTGATCTCCGGCTCTCGCTGATCTCTGGCTCTCGCTGATCTCGCTGATCTCGCTGATCTCCGGCTCTCGGGCTCTCGCTGATCTCCGGCTCTCTGGCTCTCGCTGATCTCCGGCTCTCGCTGATCTCTGGCTCTCGCTGATCTTGCTGATCTCCGGCTCTCGCTGATCTCCGGCTCTCGCTGATCTCGCTGATCTCCGGCTCTCGGGCTCTCGCTGATCTCGCTGATCTCTGGCTCTCGCTGATCTCTGGCTCTCGCTGATCTCTGGCTCTCGCTGATCTCTGGCTCTCGCTGATCTCTGGCTCTCGCTGATCTCTGGCTCTCGCTGATCTTGCTGATCTCCGGCTCTCGCTGATCTCCGGCTCTCGCTGATCTCTGGCTCTCGCTGATCTCGCTGATCTCGCTGATCTCGCTGATCTCCGGCTCTCGCTGATCTCGCTGATCTCGCTGATCTCCGGCTCTCGCTGATCTCCGGCTCTCGCTGATCTCCGGCTCTCGCTGATCTCCGGCTCTCGCTGATCTCGCTGATCTCGCTGATCTCGCTGATCTCCGGCTCTCGCTGATCTCCGGCTCTCGCTGATCTCCGGCTCTCGCTGATCTCGCTGATCTCGCTGATCTCCGGCTCTCGGGCTCTCGCTGATCTCCGGCTCTCGCTGATCTCCGGCTCTCGCTGATCTCGCTGATCTTGCTGATCTCGCTGATCTTTCTGATCTTGCTGATCTCCGGCTCTCGCTGATCTCCGGCTCTCGCTGATCTCTGGCTCTCGCTGATCTCTGGCTCTCGCTGATCTCCGGCTCTCGCTGATCTCCGGCTCTCGCTGATCTCTGGCTCTCGCTGATCTCGCTGATCTCGCTGATCTCCGGCTCTCGGGCTCTCGCTGATCTCCGGCTCTCTGGCTCTCGCTGATCTCCGGCTCTCGCTGATCTCTGGCTCTCGCTGATCTTGCTGATCTCCGGCTCTCGCTGATCTCCGGCTCTCGCTGATCTCGCTGATCTCCGGCTCTCGGGCTCTCGCTGATCTCGCTGATCTCCGGCTCTCGCTGATCTCTGGCTCTCGCTGATCTCTGGCTCTCGCTGATCTCTGGCTCTCGCTGATCTCCGGCTCTCGCTGATCTCTGGCTCTCGCTGATCTTGCTGATCTCCGGCTCTCGCTGATCTCCGGCTCTCGCTGATCTCCGGCTCTCGGGCTCTCGCTGATCTCGCTGATCTCCGGCTCTCGCTGATCTCTGGCTCTCGCTGATCTCTGGCTCTCGCTGATCTCTGGCTCTCGCTGATCTCTGGCTCTCGCTGATCTTGCTGATCTCCGGCTCTCGCTGATCTCCGGCTCTCGCTGATCTCGCTGATCTCGCTGATCTCGCTGATCTCGCTGATCTCGCTGATCTCGCTGATCTCGCTGATCTCGCTGATCTCCGGCTCTCGGGCTCTCGCTGATCTCCGGCTCTCTGGCTCTCGCTGATCTCGCTGATCTCTGGCTCTCGGGCTCTCGCTGATCTCCGGCTCTCTGGCTCTCGCTGATCTCGCTGATCTCCGGCTCTCGGGCTCTCGCTGATCTCCGGCTCTCTGGCTCTCGCTGATCTCGCTGATCTCCGGCTCTCGCTGATCTCGCTGATCTCCGGCTCTCAGGCTCTCGCTGATCTCCGGCTCTCTGGCTCTCGCTGATCTCGCTGATCTCCGGCTCTCGCTGATCTCGCTGATCTCCGGCTCTCGGGCTCTCGCTGATCTCCGGCTCTCTGGCTCTCGCTGATCTCGCTGATCTCCGGCTCTCGGGCTCTCGCTGATCTCTGATCTCCGGCTCTCGCTGATCTCCGGCTCACAATTATCACATGACAATGTGCATTGGCTCGTTTTAGTTGCACTCGAAGTAGATTGGTAGCGAGATTCCTATTCGTCAGGAGACTGACAGGGGACCATGGTTTTAAAACAGTTAACAGTAATAATGTCAGTTGCACTTTATTTAACAGTACCTTTACTTACAGTGTTCTTATCTGAAAGTACTGTCTAATATAAGCTAACAACATGGGTTAGGTTAGTTTAGGGGTAGGTTCAGGATTAGTACCTAGTTATTACCCAGTTATTATAATCACTACAATAAGTACATAGTGTGTATGTATATATATATGTGTGTAAAAGGACTGTAAAATAAAGTTTTATTAAAATAAAGCCATTATGTCTTCACTATAGTAATACTATAGTGTATATATAGTAACCATGGTTTAGTTTTTGTAGGTTAGTTTTCAAAGTAGATAATAGAGATAGATAGTTTAAAAAAAAGATCTGCCACTATTTGCACCAGTATGTGAATAATATCTAATACTATAGATATCCACATACACATTAAAGGATGCTAATAGTGATTTACAGTGAGAGAAAGAGGAAAACTCGTTTAGTCATCAGGATGATTTCAAGATGGCAGAGTCTGTTGTAATATTTACAATGTGAGAAGAGAATGAAAAGGAAAAAGAAATGACCTGATGAATGATTCACCGCAGCTGTCAGTCCCTCATCAGTATGAAGAACACACACCTTCTGCGTTTCCCTGTGTGTATACACTCAGCTGATACTGCACTCCTCTAGTGGTGTGTGTTCTTCAGTGTTCACGTCTCCCGGACGCAGTTATTATCATCATCGCATTCATCGAACTGGGCTATTGCTATAAGCACTACATCTCCGTTTTATGTTCAATAAAAAAACCTGTTTGGATCTCCGGTTCTATTCTGACATCAAGAAACTCATTGAGAATAAAATAACTCTTATTACACGGCTATGATACTAGTCTTAAACAACAAGCATTACAATATTTTACAGATGCATTCCTGAATATTTACAGCTCAGTCTGCCAAAGTGACGAACAAAGATTATTTGTAGCACCACCTGTATTATGAGATTGTGTTAGTATTTATACCTTAGTTGAAAGTGTTTTGAATCTATCCTTTAAATGTGACCTGATCACAGCGGCTCTTATTGTGTGCTTTCATAAATTCATAGTAAAGGTGAAGGTTTTTTGAGGTTATGGGCAAGAAAGGACATTCCACTGGTTATTTAAGTTGGCAAGAAATCAAAATGAACCATCATCTATTTTCTAAATGCATGTTATTAATCTTATTGTGAACCAGGTATAATGTTTTTTTTTTACCTCAACATTTTTAATTAAAATGTCTAGTAACACTTTATAATACTGTTTCTTCATTAATGAATAACTGCACAGGAACAAACGAGTAACGCACGTTACACTCTAGTAACTGCTATTAACTAACAAGAAGCTCTGATTAAAGAATTAGTCAGTAATAGCGCTCAGATGAATGAGGAAGTTCACTATTAGCTAATCAATAACGACATTGATAAATGTATAAAATATTTGGTATGGCAATGCAGAATGTAATGATTTGCTTGTGAAATAAGCTTTTATTTAATTGTATACAATGTTCGGTCTGAATACTCGATTCTGATTGGCTGGAAGGTGTGCAATAAAACTGTTTAATGCACAGGTAGTTAATCACCGTTCTGTATTAATGCACTGCTTTCACTGAAACACACACACACACACACACACACACACAGACATTTAGCACTGCAAACATCATCTTACAAACAGCTTTAACTTTTCTATGCTGGCAAATAAGCATGTAATAAGTGATGAAAATGTAATAAGTGATGAATATGTAATAAGTGATGAAAATGTAATAAGTGATGAATATGTAATAAGTGATGAATATGTAATAAGTGATGAATATGTAATAAGTGATGAATATGTAATAAGTGATGATCCGCGGATATCTCTCGCATCATCATTTAATGCACAGCTAGTCGAGGATTATTCTTTGTTTAATATATAATCCACATTTAGTAGTTTGGGTTTAATCCACATTTCGTTTGGAAATCCCAAATGATTCTGAAACGTTTTTTCTATATTTGATAAATATAGGAGAAATCTGTTGGCTGTGATTCGCCCACCTCATATACAAGCCTTATTTTATTTTTTTTGTGTATTTTTATTTATGTATCTAATCTACAGAACGCATTTTTATACGTGATCAAACTTTGCATTGCATAGGCCTTCCTGTTCTGTTTGTTTTATTCACAATATAGAACTATGTATTTGGTGTTCTTTCCTAACTGTATATTCATTTGTGTAAATACAGAGATTAGCTTCTGTCATTGCGTTAATTAGAGACACATCTAGTGAGTCACTTGTGTACATGCTTACATGCTGGTGGATGTGCATCAGGCTTTACCTGCTCTTTATGATAACTCACAGCAATAACCCGCTTCACTCGGCTGAATTTAGCTCAAGCTGTTATTTACCAGAGACAAACTCAGACCCGGTCATTTACAAACCTCACTGTAAATCTTGCAGTCATACATTTAGCTTGCAGAGTATGAGCACTAACCAAAAGATGAATCTTTCAAATCTACACCAAATATGAAAAAGCAGTATTTGATGCTGAGCTTGGTCTCCCTGTGGTGAACATCCAGCTTTTAATGTTGTTTATGTGTCTATGTGGTGTTTTTAATATGCTTAAAGCATGTGTAAGTTCATAAGTCGACAGCATTGCTGAGTATTTTTTGCTTAAAACTGCAGTGAACCAAAGACAGTCTCAAAAACCTGGTGTGAAATCGCTGGTGTTTCTGACGTCACAAACGACCTTGTAACCAATCAGATCAACGTGTGCTCGTCAACCAGTGGATCTCTGAGTGAGGGAGTGAGTGGAGGCGCGGCTCATTTGCATATTCATAGAGCCACGCATCCTAAATGAGGCAATTTTTCTGTTGATATGAAAAATCGGGTACCCTTAGCAATATAGCGGGTGAGGAGTGTAATGTCTGTTATATGATGCATGAAATAAGACACAAGACGAGATGGCCATGCAGACTCACACCAGGCTCTTTCACTGAACATCGCCCGGGGAGCCGAGGGCAGACATAACATGGTGTGTGTAACATTAACAACACAAATGCGATGGGAAAAGCGAGACGCACTGACCCTGTTATCAGACAGGTTTCTTTTACAAGTCAAGCCAACCGGACACTGGTGGGCGGAGTCATTGGAAGCCAACCGGACACTGGTGGGCGGAGTCATTGGAAGCCAACCGGACACTGGTGGGCGGAGTCATTGGAAGCCAACCGGACACTGGTGGGCGGAGTCATTGGAAGCCAACCGTACACTGGTGGGCGGAGTCAGTGGAAGCCAACCGGACACTGGTGGGCGGAGTCAGTGGAAGCCAACCGGACACTGGTGAGTGGAGTCATTGGAAGCCAACCGGACACTGGTGGGCGGAGTCAGTGGAAGCCAACCGGACACTGGTGGGTGGAGTCAGTGGAAGCCAACCGCACACTGCTGGGCGGAGTCATTGGAAGCCAACCGGACACTGGTGGGCGGAGTCATTGGAAGCCAACCGGACACTGGTGGGCGGAGTCATTGGAAGCCAACCGGACACTGGTGGGCGGAGTCATTGGAAGCCAACCGGACACTGGTGGGCGGAGTCATTGGAAGCCAACCGTACACTGGTGGGCGGAGTCAGTGGAAGCCAACCGGACACTGGTGGGCGGAGTCAGTGGAAGCCAACCGGACACTGGTGAGTGGAGTCATTGGAAGCCAACCGGACACTGGTGGGCGGAGTCAGTGGAAGCCAACCGGACACTGGTGGGTGGAGTCAGTGGAAGCCAACCGCACACTGCTGGGCGGAGTCATTGGAAGCCAACCGGACACTGGTGGGCGGAGTCATTGGAAGCCAACCGGACACTGGTGGGCGGAGTCATTGGAAGCCAACCGTACACTGGTGGGCGGAGTCAGTGGAAGCCAACCGGACACTGGTGGGCGGAGTCAGTGGAAGCCAACCGGACACTGGTGAGTGGAGTCATTGGAAGCCAACCGGACACTGGTGGGCGGAGTCAGTGGAAGCCAACCGGACACTGGTGGGTGGAGTCAGTGGAAGCCAACCGGACACTGGTGAGTGGAGTCAGTGGAAGCCAACCGGACACTGGTGGGCGGAGTCAGTGCCTCTGTCAAGGGCTATCTGCACTTGTTGTAAATAGACACTGTTTGTAATTTGTATGGTTTAAATCAAGTTAAAAAAAACAGCTCTTTAAGGTAACAACTCCAGGTTACCACTTTTTTTATACTTATACTGTATATGTAATATAAAATAGATGAATAAAAGAACATTCATGCCTGATATTTTGTTCTTTCATAATACTCATATAATGATGAAGCATCCCTGTACATTCAGCCTTGTCTTCAACACAACTCGTATATTTCACTCCAGGTTTTTATAGTCGCCTCTGCACTGGCATCCATATGCTGTGGTTTCCATGTAGTCCACCTGCGGTTTCCATATACCAACCATGAGCTTTTCACACAGCACACGGCCAGGTCAGCGAGCGCGTACAATCTCCTTATATCCGTTAGCATGACATTCATATTGTGTAGAGAACCGGCATCTGCTTTCAGTGTTTCAAACATCTCTAACTCTGTGTGTGTGTGTGTGTGTGTGTGTGTGTGTGTGTGTGTGTTATATATATTCCCCCTTCTTCTGTAGATTTATGTGCATTACATCAATGATTAAGCATTAGCTGACAAAGATCATAAATATCTCCTGCTACCAGCTCATGCCCAGATGTTGACCGAACACACGGTCACTAGTGCAACACGAGCTGTGTTTCCATCCAAAGTTGTGAATTTAACTCATGCACAAAATTGGAGTATTGCTTAAAACATTTGCGAATAAAGCAGAATTTCCATCCTATGTGTTCAAGAGAACAAAATCATCAATTGCTGGAAAATTGGCACAAAATATCAGCAATAAAACTGTAAGTTTCTGCAATCGGCTCTTTATCCCTCCATCATAAACGAGTGTGTCGAGCGTCAGAGAAACACAGTAAACGCTGTTGTGTTCTCTGGCGTTCGGATGCTGGCGTTCGGGAACACACTCGTGTGTGTGAGATGCTTCTGGAGGGAATTACACACAATTATTCTGATCACACACTTCGCCTCCGATGTTGTGAACCACCAAACCAACATTAGAGATGCTGCAATGCCATTGGTCCACTGGTTACTCCAGTTATCCAATCAAGGCCTCTGCTGAGGGAAAGTCACGCAAGTTTTCTGTTACGCATCAATGAAGTTCATAAATGTGTTTCCATGCGTTTACAAATTATTCGCCTCAATCAACATACGTTTTTATTCACAATTTTAGAATTTATACAATATCCCAAAATTAGCATAACAATAGGTGGATGGCAAGAGAGCTTCAGTTGGCTTAGTGTGAACGCGCCGTAAAGCTCTGCACGACCCAGAACACCTGTGATCATGTCTCTATTATTTCTCTTGTGCAATTTCCTGAACATTGGCAACCACTTGAAGTTTTAATTTTGTACAACAGCAATGCAATAACAGTCATTACATCGGTGAAGCAGCAGCTCGTGTTTAACAGGGGTTCTGGAGGACACGCATCACCATATAATGAGACAGGAGGTGAGGCATTCTAAATCATGGTAACACTTTACAATAAGATTACATTTGTTAAATACATTAGTTAACATGAACTAACAATAAAACATATTTCAACATTTATTTATACATTATTGAAATCAAAATTTGCATCTCTAAATATTATTTAATTTACCTGAGCTGAAATGAACTAACAATGGAAAGTCCTAATTTTATTATCTAACATCAAGAAAGATGAATTAATACTCTAACAAATATATTTCTCATTGTGAGTTAATGTAACGCATTAGCTAAAGTTATTACCCGGCTCTGAGGAATACTGAATTCTGATTGATAACACCTCAGAACACAGAACACAGAAACACAGAAACACAGAACACAGAACACAGAACACAGAACACAGAAACACAGAACACAGAACACAGAACACAGAAACACAGAACACAGAAATACAGAAACACAGAGTCACATCTGTACACATAAAGTCACATCTGTACACATAAAGTCACATCTGTACACATAAAGTCACATCTGCCCACATACAGTCACATCTGCACACATAAAGTCACATCTGCACACATAAAGTCACATCTGCACACATAAAGTCACATCTGCGCACATAAAGACACATCTGCACACATAAAGACACATCTGCACACATAAAGACACATCTGTACACATAAAGACACATCTGCACACATAAAGACACATCTGCGCACATAAAGTCACATCTGTACACATAAAGACACATCTGTACACATAAAGTCACATCTGTGCACATAAAGACACATCTGCACACATAAAGTCACATCTGTGCACATAAAGACACATCTGCACACATAAAGACACATCTGCACACATAAAGTCACATCTGCACACATACAGTCACATCTGCACACATAAAGTCACATCTGTACACATAAAGACACATCTGTACACATAAAGACACATCTGCACACATAAAGTCACATCTGTACACATAAAGACACATCTGCACACATAAAGTCACATCTGCACACATAAAGACACATCTGCACACATAAAGTCACATCTGTACACATAAAGACACATCTGCACACATAAAGTCACATCTGTACACATAAAGACACATCTGCGCACATAAAGTCACATCTGCGCACATAAAGACACATCTGCACACATAAAGACACATCTGCACACATAAAGTCACATCTGTACACAGTCACATCTGCACACATAAAGACACATCTGCACACATAAAGTCACATCTGTACACATAAAGTCACATCTGCACACATAAAGTCACATCTGCGCACATAAAGTCACATCTGTGCACATAAAGACACATCTGCACACATAAAGACACATCTGCACACATAAAGTCACATCTGCACACATAAAGTCACATCTGTACACATAAAGACACATCTGCACACATAAAGTCACATCTGTACACATAAAGACACATCTGCACACATAGTCACATCTGTGCACATAAAGACACATCTGCGCACATAAAGTCACATCTGTGCACATAAAGACACATCTGTGCACATAAAGTCACATCTGTACACATAAAGTCACATCTGCACACATAAAGTCACATCTGTGCACATAAAGACACATCTGTACACATAAAGACACATCTGCACACATAAAGTCACATCTGCACACATAAAGTCACATCTGCACACATAAAGTCACATCTGCACACATAAAGACACATCTGTACACATAAAGACACATCTGTACACATAAAGACACATCTGCGCACATAAAGTCACATCTGTACACATAAAGACACATCTGTACACATAAAGTCACATCTGTGCACATAAAGACACATCTGCACACATAAAGTCACATCTGCGCACATAAAGACACATCTGCACACATAAAGTCACATCTGTACACATAAAGACACATCTGCACACATATAGTCACATCTGTCCACATACAGTCACATCTGTACACATACAGTCACATCTGTCCACATACAGTCACATCTGTACACATAAAGACACATCTGCACACATATAGTCACATCTGTCCACATACAGTCACATCTGTACACATACAGTCACATCTGTACACATACAGTCACATCTGTCCACATACAGTCACATCTGTACACATAAAGTCACATCAAGTGAACTGAAACATCACTTCGGGTGTTTCAGATGGTGTATGTTGAATTCTGTGAATTTATAAGTATAAACAGATATCAACATTCGGTCTATGAAACACATCAATGGTGACATTCTTCACGCCAACATACAAAACATATTCATGGCTCCCAGCATGCATTGCGGTATGAATAAATGGTAACACTTTATTTGAAGGGGTGTGCATAAGACTGACATGACACTGTCATAAACATGACATAACACCTGTCATGAACATGAAGGAGTCTTTATGAATGTTTAATGACTGTTGTCATTAAGTGTCATTCGGTAAATTATAACACTTTTAATGCAAAGTTGACATTGTTTAAAATGTCTTTGTTATGACAATTTGACATTAACAAAGACAAAAAAAGACAAAAATGTCTTGATTATGACAACTTGACATTAACAAAGACAGAAAGTACAATGTGTTCCACTTTACTTGAGGACAAGTAAAACATTCATGACACAGTTATAATGGCGTCATGACGGCCAAAGTCAAAACTAACCACATATGACAGGGCAATGTAATGTTAACGCTAAGCTAAATAACTTCTTTAAGTTTGATTATTAGAACTGTTATGACATATTTGTGACAGGTTGACAGGTTATGATGTCTTGGTTAAGTTGTCAAGTTGTCATAACAAAGACATTTTAAACAATGTCAACTTTGCATTAAAAGTGTTATAATTTACCGAATGACACTTAATGACAACAGTCATAAACATTCATAAAGACTCCTTCATGTTCATGACAGGTGTTATGTCATGTTTATGTCAGTCTTATGCACACCCCTTCAATTAAAGTGTTACCGAATAAATTATGCAGATGAAATATTTTTTGATTGTCACCATTGTTGAGGTTTGTATGACTAGTGCCGATGTCTAAGTGTGTCGTTTTTAACTTTCAAATAGTTTTGGACAATCTTACACAAATTATTTTTATCATATCAATTGAGTTCATTATCCTTTTCTCAAATTACATTCTAGATCCAAAAGTGAGCAAAACTACAGTGAATGCAATTACATGTTGTTCTCCATAAACACCTGCAATTAATGATAAAGCGCCAACTTAATGAAAGTCAAGAGTCCAACTAAAGCAAACACTGATCTCCATGATGATGCCCTCAAACGAAACATTCTCAATACGATATCAACATCTAGACCTCTGTTAATTCTCAATACGACATCCACATCTAAACCTCTGTTAATTCTCAATACGACATCCACATCTAGACCTCTGTTAATTCTCAATAAGACATCAACATCTAAACCTCTGTTAATTCTCAATAAGACATCAACATCTAAACCTCTGTTAATTCTCAATACGACATCAACATCTAAACCTCTGTTAATTCTCAATACGACATCAACATCTAGACCTCTGTTAATTCTCAATAAGACATCAACATCTAAACCTCTGTTAATTCTCAATACGACATCAACATCTAAACCTCTGTTAATTCTCAATACGACATCAACATCTAGACCTCTGTTAATTCTCAATACGACATCAACATCTAGACCTCTGTTAATTCTCAATAAGACATCAACATCTAGACCTCTGTTAATTCTCAATACGACATCAACATCTAAACCTCTGTTAATTCTCAATACGATATCAACATCTAGACCTCTGTTAATTCTCAATACGACATCCACATCTAAACCTCTGTTAATTCTCAATACGACATCCACATCTAGACCTCTGTTAATTCTCAATAAGACATCAACATCTAAACCTCTGTTAATTCTCAATAAGACATCAACATCTAGACCTCTGTTAATTCTCAATACGACATCAACATCTAGACCTCTGTTAATTCTCAATAAGACATCAACATCTAGACCTCTGTTAATTCTCAATACGACATCAACATCTAAACCTCTGTTAATTCTCAATAAGACATCGACATCTAGACCTCTGTTAATTCTCAATAAGACATCGACATCTAAACCTCTGTTAATTCTCAATACGACATCAACATCTAGACCTCTGTTAATTCTCAATACGACATCAACATCTAGACCTCTGTTAATTCTCAATAAGACATCGACATCTAGACCTCTGTTAATTCTCAATAAGACATCGACATCTAAACCTCTGTTAATTCTCAATACGACATCAACATCTAGACCTCTGTTAATTCTCAATACGACATCCACATCTAGACCTCTGTTAATTCTCAATACGACATCAACATCTAAAACGTCCGTCTAGTTTGAGGTCGCCGCTGAAACTGATCTCTCCGCCATGCTCTGTGTTTAAAGCTGATAACTTAAGATTATCTAACTAACCCTAACCCTAAACTCAGATCAATATTTTGTGTCTAATTATTTACTTATGTGGCAAGTATCCGTGTAATAACCGGGATAATATACATCCAGCCGATTAGATAGAATAAACCCCCCTTCAGGTGTGTGTGTGTGTGTGTGTGTGTATTATCTCAGAATAAACCCCCTTCAGGTGTGTGTGTGTGTGTGTGTCTGTGTTATCTCAGAATAAACCCCCTTCAGGCGTATGTGTGTGTGTGTGTGTGTGTGTGTGTGTGTTATCTCAGAATAAACCCCCTTCAGGCGTGCGTGTGTGTGTGTGTGTGTGTGTGTGTGTGTTTGTTATCTCAGAATAAAACCCTTTCAGGTGTGAGTGTGTGTGTTATCTCAGAATAATCCCCCTTCAGGTGTGTGTGTGTGTGTGTGTGTGTGTCATCTCAGAATAAACCCCCTTCAGTCGTGTGTGTGTGTGTGTTATCTCAGAATAAACCCCCTCAGGTGTGTGTGTTATCTCAGAATAAACCCCCTCAGGTGTGTGTGTGTGTGTGTTATCTCAGAATAAACCCCCTCAGGTGTGTGTGTGTGTGTTTTATCTCAGAATAAACCCCCTCAGGCTGATGTAGACCTGATCCTGATCACCCTGTCAGAGTTTATTTTGAGAGGAGAACCGTCCGGAGGTACATTATCCCTTACTTAATCAATGGACCTTATTTAACAATGGAACTAGTGTGCTTCTGATTTTGTCAGATTGGTGCTGTCTAATGCATTCTGCGACTGTGAAGCAGCGCAACTGGGTGACGTGAGACGCTGTATTCGCGGGACAAAACACTGCTCTTCAGTTCTGATTACAACATTAAACAGGGACTCCCCACTCAGTGAAACACCCACTGAGAATCCTATTATTCATGTTGACACTAATGATGTTCGACTTTAAACATTAACATTAAAGAGGATGCTGCACACTGGTGGTGGTTGAGGAGAGATCCCCTCATATGATTGTAAAGTGCTTTGGGTGTACAGTAGTAAATATATAAAAAAACGCTATATAAATGCCTCATTCATTCATTCATCCATTCAAGAGGTGTGTGAAGTTGCAAGTACAATATTACACTGTAATTTGCTCTGGCCCTCTTCCCGCTCACCAGAATGATGAGACACTTAGCCGACTGGCCTCACTCAATGGCTGGCTGTCTAAGTGGTGTCCACAAAATAATACAGAAGTCATATACAATTGGAAAAGTTTTTGGAGCAGACCTGACCTGTTGAAAAGAGATGGTGTTCATCCCTCCTTGGATGGTGCTGCTCTTCTCTCTAGTAATATGGCTCATAGTCTTAGAGCTCAAACATGACAATCTGGGGCTCAGGTCAGGAAGCAGACAGACTGGCTAAACCGCCCGTCTGCTAGCGGCCTCGTGTCACCAAGGTCAGATAAAGCCCATCACATAGAGCCTCTTTTACACTGCAGGTCTTGATGCCCAATTCTGATTTGTTGCCCATATCCGATTTTTTTGACCATCCGTTTACACGTTCTTTCAATTGTGACCCATATCCGATTCATGTGTTTACACTTGCCATATATCTGAAACAGGGATGTCACTAGGTTTGGAAGACCGGGGGGGCTTAGCCCCCAGGCACGTTTTGTTGAGGGGGGAGGGGGGTAGCTTTACATGTGCTTTACACGTGCGCACATTTGCACGCACACGCAAGGACTCTCGCTCTCTCATTCTCTGTGTGCGCGCTACACGGTTTGGAGCTCGCAAGCTCTAGATATTCCAGGAGATTTGAACTAATTTGCGCACATCAGGGATTCGCTATTATTATGCAGGAGACTCCCGAAAATATCCCGTATCTCCTTTCCTTATGAGGATACTCATAAATCGAATTGTTATTGTTGTTCTTATTATCTTTTAGGGAGATTAAGGAACATTTTGGGGTAGCTTCAGCCCCCCTAAAATAGGCCTAACGATGTCCCTGATCTGAAACATCGTGCATGCTTAAAGGGTTAAAATCTCTTGCACAGATGGACGAACGCAAAATATGCTTGATGCTAACTCTGCGATATATACGAAGTTCGCCAAACATCGGCATGATTTCGAGGCGGAGGAGGAAAGTGCCATCATTGTAGCTGCGCATGCGCTTCAGTTATGGTGTGCGAGAGAGATCCCAGGACTGGCAGGAGAATATCGTGTTTAAATATTGGCTTTAACGAGGAGCAGTGGGTCTGAAAATAGGGACTTTAAGCAACAGCTGCTGATGGAACAGCAACGCCAGCCGGAAGTGAGCGGTTTACTGCCGTAGCTAAAGAACGCAGACATCACTAAGCAACAGTAAAGAGTATGGCGTAGGGGATCATTTAATCATTTGACAAAATACAAATAAAGAAAGTGATTTTAAAAAGCAGGAGAGGGTTGCTTTGGGCATTTAATGATAGGAAACAAGGAAATACAAATAACTCCCAAACCCATTTAAGGGTAAAAATGTAACTGATGTGCCTTGTTGGCGAGGTTATTTGCACTAACCCCGCCCACTGACGTCTGATTGGGCCAGACAAAATTAGAAATACTCTGAAATGTCAACAGTAGCAATAGTGTAGAAGTAAGGCGTGTTGTAGAAAGTTTTGAATGTGTTTAATAATAAAGTGTTTTATTGGTTTGGTAGGTGTTGGGAGGGATTTATTGTATATATATATATATATATATATATATATATATATATATATATATATATATATATATATATATATATATATATATATTATAAATATAATCATTTACACTGTTATTATTGCAAACCATTTAATGAACACTGAGGTGTAAATAGTATATCCAACTATTTATACGTTTAAATAGCATCTAACTACTATTTACACTTATTGCAAAGAAAATACTATTTTGAATCTATTATCATTTAAACTTAGCATCTATCACCACTGTTGGGTTTTGATTAGAATGGTGAGGAAACTACAGACCACTTTTTCAATCTGCTCTCACTCCTGCATATCCAAGACTTGTACCGATGATAAAAGTGCTGAACACCATGATGTTATATAATATATAATAGTTATATAATTATTGGACTCCTTGAGAGTGGAACGGGTTTCTGAATGGCTGACAATGTTAATAGAACGTTTGTTCAAAATGATCTGGTCTTCAATAATGTTCTCAAAACGTTAACACACAAAAACATTATTTATACATTATTCATGAAATGTTTAAGTTGGATGTTCGCCGAACAATTTTTAAATGTTATTATTTGTTTTAGATATTTCAGAGAATATTCAAAAGTAACCATAATACAATACAATGGAATGTTTGATTCGACATGCCGGTGCCATAACCAATAAAAAACGTTTTTAATTTTTTTTTTATAAAAACGTTTTCATAACTTTATGGAAATGTTAGAAAAACTTTTTTGGAACATATTTTGTTAACATATTGTGTCGATACTCTTAATTGACTGTCATAAAACTGAATTCATCGATTCATTTGAAAACATCGATTAAATTAATTATAATCAACTATTTATAATAAATAGATTTAAATCTAAATCTTAATTTGGTTTAATTTCCCAAAAAATATATTATTTGAATGGCCAGCAAATAGGCTGGAGAGTAAAACTGCTGATGTTCTGTACAGGAGACAGTCACATACTGTATATGGGGAGTTTTGATCGTGACCTTGATGACTGTTCACAGCTGTGCGTGTGTTTAGGGTGGGACTGAAGGAGGCAGAGACTTTCCCCCCTCAACATCACAAACACACACACACACACACACACACACTGACAGCAGCGCGCGCGACTGGAGTTTCTGTGCGCGTCAGTCGAGCAGCTGTAAAGGTAAGATCGACGCTCATTTCACACACTTTCATGTGGATTCGATTTCTCTGAGAGAAAAAAGGAAAAAACTTTTATATTTGTTTGAATTAGGCCTACCTGTAGGTTTGTGGTTCAGTCTTTTCTCCACATGTTTTCATATGATTTTTTTTTTCAAGTAAATATAGAGATAGTGTCGCGTCACATAGAGTGAGTGTGTGTGCTTTGTTGGGAATGCACAGGGTTTTAGTGTGTATTTGGGCTCGGAAAAGGATAAGATCACTCTCAGGTAGATGTGTGACGTGCTGAGCCTGCAGCCTAAAGCCATCATGCAGAAGAGAAGAACAATCTCTATTCTCTCTCATCCGTGTGTGTGTGTGTGTGTGTGTGTGTGTGTGTGTGTGTGTGTGTGTGCGTGCGTGCGTGCGTGCGTGCGTGCGTGCGTGCGTGCGTGCGTGTGTGTGTGTGTTTACAGCAGCAGTATGTGAGGAATCGCTGTGAGCTTGATCAGGCTTGTATTGAGTGAATGAGTGTGTGTGTGTGTGTGTGTGTGTGTGTGTGTGTGTGTGTGTGTGTGTGTGTGTGTGTGTGTGTGTGTGTGTGTGTGTGTGTGTGTGTGTGTGTGTGTGTGTGTGAAGATGTGGAGGGAAGCTCTGTAGAAACATGTCTGCAGTTTGAGGACTGCTGTGTTTCTCCTGCTGCTCTTTGTTCAGCTGTCTCAACAGTCTGGAGGATATGTGTCAACCTTTATTATTACCATATATATATATATATATATATATATATATATATATATATATATTTACACTGCCCGGTCAAAAAGGTCACTGTTTGGATTCAAATAGGCAGATGCCTAGTCTGTGATTGGATCAGTATTGCAGGGATTATTATGTTTCTTATATGTTTGGCAACAGTTCTTCTAACTCTAATTGATGGAGTGTGTAGCTTTTCATCTCTTAAACAACCATGTAGGAAGAACATCATGGTCATATTGCAGCATGATAATGTGAAGATTGAGAAGGAGACTGTGAGAGAAGGGTTGCGAGGAGCATGAAGAATAATGCTGAGCTCTGAGTCCAGATCTTAATCTCAGTGAGTGTTTTGGATGTGCTGGAGGAGACTTTACAGAGTGCTGGACTCTTGCGTTGACAATACAAGATCTGGACCAACAAATGATGCACCTCTTGATGGAAGTAACACAACAACATTTATTTTCATCAATGGTTAAGTATATATATATATATATATATATATATATATATATATATATATATATATATATATATATATATATAGGGCCTATATGCTAGTAAACTCCCAAAAAGTTGAGAAAATAATGTTTTGCTTGAGTACACATTTAAAATGAAATCTTCCTCATATGGGAAGAAAGATGACTATGACTCAACATGGTCTATAGAAATGTTTGTCCAATCAAATGCTGTCTGTAATGAGAATGACCCTCCCCCTAGTTTAATTGAACACCCATACGCAAGAGTGAACTGCTAAACAACTTAAACTTCAAGATATGCAGAAAACCTCATAACAACACATTACAACACTCAACTCCAGCAACCATATGAAGGTGCGTTTCCTGTACAACCATGTAGCTCGCTGATTAACTACCATAGTATGTCGCATCGTTGGAGAAACTAACCAACGAGTGACGAGTTTTGCCAAACCATATTAACATGTTCACACCTCTGTTGTTTGAGACACATATCTCTTGGAATTTTTTTTTCAATGTTGGTAATGACGGAACTTGTGACCATAGTTGGCTGACTGTATCAAATGATCAGTTTAAATGTTAAAGACACTTAATATAAAGTGGGTTCAATGTATTTGTATTCTTTGAGCTGGTCTGCTTTTGCTGCAGTTCTGCTTCAGTTAGATGGGGATTATGGGATATTAGTCTGTTACACATGATTGTTCAGGAGATTTTTCAGCTCAAGGTACCGGCTGCCACTGATCTGAACAGTAGTCTTGTGACTCAAATAAAAGTTCTACCAGTTTTCTATGTTTTCCTTATTCGTGTCTTTATGTGGTGTAATTCATCCATACCAGCTGTCATGATGATCAGCTCTTTTATTCTCACAATATTGGATGTTTAGTGAAGACTGAGGTCAAATCCACAGTGTCCACAGAGGACAAGCGCTTCTGAGAATGGCTGGATGGATGAATAAAGTGTATAGTTTCCTTTTATGAAGTTTGAATGTGTCACAGATTTTCTGTCATGTGTGGTCATTAGTTTGGTCTGTCGCTCATTCTGGGCTTTAAGAAGAGCTGAAGGTCACTGATCTCAGAATTCCTCCCTAATCTGTGTGTTATGACTGCACTCAATGATTACAGATACTGAGAAAATAAAGCTTTATGTGGTGAAGCGCCTGAAACACAACGTGAGTTCACACGAGTTCAACTTGAGTTCAGCAAGAACCTACATCACAACCGTAGATGCATTGAGGTGCTTAATGGAGGCCGCTTGGTCAGTTTTGGGCCAGTTAAAGGCCTTTGCATGTCACAAAGAGGTGCAATTTGGTTCAGCAGGGTTTTAACAGGGTAAGCAGATACTGGTCTTTAAATACTACAGTATTTAACACTCATTGCGGTGAAGATGTGATGTGCAGTGTACAGTAATCTACTGCGTGCGGCACCAGTTTAACTCATGGCCATGGCTTTGACATACATGAATAAATGATGAAGAACGGTGGATTTGGGATACTTCTTCTCTGATCCACAAATACGCCTATAGCCCTTTTCGGATGATAATTGTTTCTCATGTGGATGTCTGTAAAAATAAATGAGCATTCCTCCTCAGTGATAAAATACAAAAAATAGGATTGAGGCCACACTATGCATATGTTCTTTTATTTTATTTGCACAGACGCGTTTCGTCGCGTGCCTTCTTCAGTGTGCAACAAGATCACAATGTAGCCAGTCTCATATACCCACATCCATTGACACACCACCGACTTTCTGGTGAAACTGTCATGTATTGGAGAGGTAATGCAACCGGTGGCTTGTGCTCTGTGGATGTGACCAGCTTGTATACTAAAATCCCGCATGATGCAGGTTTAGGGTATTACCTACAGATAAATCAAGCGCCACATACTGAGTTTCTATTTCATGTTCCAAAACTGTTTTTCTTACAAACCCAAGGTACCGCCATGGGGTCTCCCATTATGCCAACCTTTTCATGGGTAAATTTGAACAGGATTTAATTGATAACTATAATCCTTTTAAACAACATCTGAAAGTGTGGTACAGATATATAGATGACATATTTTTTGTGTGGTTTGGCTCAAAAGAAGAACTGATGGCTTTTTATAGTTATGTAAATACTAGATCGCCCTTTATCAAATTCACATTGGCTCATGATTACAAGGTCCTGCCCTTTTTGGATGTTTTAGTGAGGAAGGTAGAGAACGCGATACACACTGAAATGTATCGAAAAGAAACGGATCGTAACTCCTTTTTGCACTACCAGAGTTTCCATCCACCCTCTCTCAAACGTAGCCTGCCTTACAGTCAACTATTGAGAGTGCGTCGTGTCTGTAATGATGATGAGGTTTTTGAGCGACAAGCGGGGGAAATATGTCAACGATTTCTTGACAGGGGCTAAACATATAACTTAGTGTGTGATTGTCTAGAGCGTGCGCACAGTATTCAACGGGCTGATTTGATGACCAAACGCTCTAACAACACTGCAGTTACATTTGTATCCACTATGGTCAGATTTCAGATAGCTTAAAGAACATTGTGCATCGCCATTGGCACATTTAAGGCAGTGACCCGGACATATGGCACACTTTCCAAGATCCGCCGCGCAGCTGCTATAATCGAGCACCCGATCTTAGAGACCGGTTAGTGCGTTCCCGGGCCCTACCCAGTCCCTTTTCCCTTTAAAAGTCCACACGGCAATTTTAAGTGATTGAACTGTGCAGCATGGCATTTTATGCTCACAGATCATTTGTTTACACATCCAAAAACAGGCAGGATATACAAAGTAATGGGCAGAATCACGTTTATCCACTTTTATTGTGTATTTACTGACGTGCCCTTGTGGGCTGCTTTATGTGGGCAAAACTAAGCGACAGCTCAAAACCCGAATTTTTGAGCATAAATGCGCTAACAGAAAGAATGATGACAAATCATCAGTCGCAAGGCATTTTAATTCTGCGGGACATGCTGTCAATATGCTCAAATTCACGGGCTTAGAGTTTGTCAATCGTTCTCCAAGACCGTGAGAACCGCCTCCTACAACGAGAGGCTTGGTATATTTTTAACTTAAACACATGTATCCCAAATGGGATGAATGAAGATCTGTCACAAAGTCATTATGGGTATATGAGACTGGCTACATTGTGATCTTGTTGCACACTGAACAAGGCACACGCCGAAACGCATCTGTGCAAATAAAATAAAATAATATATGCATAGTGCGGCCTCTCTCCTATTGGTTGTATGTTAATCATCCAGGCGAGCACACTTGAACATAGACATAATAAATACGTAGACACCCTATTGGCTGCTGGAGCGTACGTCAACGGCGCCGCCATATCAAGGAGGGCAGCTTGCCCATACCTCTCATTATGGGAATTGAGAAAATGTCTGTTTCGTGCGCTGCTTGGGGCTGTACAAGTCGCCACACAATTGAAAACAGGTCTCAGGGAATTACCTTTCACAAACAAGACTGAACATTTTTTTCTGGTTGTATTTGGTAATTATATAATTAGTAATAGTAACGTACACCACGTGCAAACCACTGAAATCAGCTGATAAATGTAAACGTTATTATTGTTTTTATCCAGGAAAACCGCAGCTCATCCGTTTACTTGCATTTGTTCACAGCGCAGTCTTGCCCTCTGCAAAATGGCGGACACGTTGACGTATCGTAGCAACGCTCCAAAGCGGCCAATAGGGCGTCTATGTATTTATTTTGTCTATGCTCTTAAAGGAGAACTCGGCAACTTCTAGACTTCTTCGCTGATTTTCACTTTTGTTGTCGCATTTTTTCTCCACGAGCTCCCCCTACAGCTGTGGGGCGTATATTTCCCAACACTGTCGTAAAAAACTCACTTGCGGCTCCTTCTCCCCGTTTCTTTTACTGTCTATGGTTCTACCACTGCTCACGGGCATTTGTTATTATCGGTCCGGCCAACTTTACTCGTGGAGCTAGGTCTACCGAGGTGGGTAATACATTACACACATTATCATAGAACATTGACATGTACATTTTTTATTCTGTTATCAATTATAAAACGTAACAGGGGTTGTGTGGATAAAGCCAGCAAATGTTACAGCTTATTATTATCATAATTATAGCCTAACTTACCTTCAATGGAACTGAGATTGCAAACTTTAGTTTATAACGTTAATCGTGCAGACAATGCTCAAGTTGCATTCTTTTATAAAGTGGAATAAATAAATTATAGGTTACAATGACTGTGTTTTACCTGTTATTATTGAACAATTGTAGATCATAAAGGAGTTAGTCGAACTAAGTATAAAACATTTATGACACTCAGTGAATGCACGACCAATGTTGACCCTTGTGCTTTCCCTGGCACGGTCAAAACGTTTTTCCTCTCTTTCACCTCCTCCGCCGATAACCGTCTCTTCTGTCTTTTTGCTGGAACATGTGCATTATCCATCATCGCTTGTATTACTCAGGTTATTACTTCTAGCTAGTATTGAGGTGGGCGTGTGTGTGTGTGTGTGTTGAATTGCCATAAAGCTGTTCGTGTTTCGCGCTCGTTCTCGTCTCGCTTCTCACGAGACTTCCGATTTTTATTTTGCCGGGACGGTAGTCACCATGTTGCAAGGTTGGTTTTACTCCTGGGAACACTGGGGGGAGCTGGTAAAGTCACCAATATCACCAGAACAGGTTGTTTAACCATCCAAATCATTTCTAGACAGCTTTATTAAGTTAAAAAAGTTACCAAGTTCTGCTTTAAAGTTTATAAGTACATGCATTGAGTGAGGCCTGCTCCTACCCTCACTTGCCTCAGTGGTAAAACTCATGCATTGGGATGGCGATTTACTGACGGGGAAGGAGTGGGTTTTGTAATCCCACGAAGCCGCCGCTCACGTGGACGGTCGCATGAGTGTCTGCTGTAAATACAATTTCATATGCATGGAATAATACAAATAAATTAGTATTTAATTTAATAATAGGAAAATGTTTATTTATTATTTAATTATTTAGCATTGATGAAATATTGTTCTTGTAAAAACTGTACATCTTTAAAATGCATGCAAATTACAGTGATGCGCAACAGTTATCGTACATAGGCCAGTGGTTACAGTGGGATCTGGCAGTGGGGGAACCCTCAAACTTTGTGTAGGAGCAACAGGGAAAAATGACTCACCGTGGGACAGCATATTGAGTATTGTGGTATAGCAATACTTTTTGGGACAAGAGTGTCATTGTGGCACCAAGTATCACAATACTTATTTACTTAATATTTTAATGGTTTTATTTTGGTCCATCTACACTGATATGATGATGCTACTATATTAAAATTTCGGAACACTGGGACAAAAATTGAGCCGTGGCACTGTAGCCCCGCCAGCCCACATTACCCTCGCCATGCACTGTGGAAACGCGTCAAAGCATTCTCAGGTATCAAAATGCAGCATTAATGCACGTACGTGATTTTGAATGAATATTTAATGTCGATATACAATGGTTACATAATGTTAAAACTAATCCTGCTATTGATATCTTTGTCAGACTGCCGACCCTATAGAACAGAGGCAAGGGAAAACAAATGTCCAAGTGTCGAATTAGGCCAGACGTACTCTCCAAACAGCCTGTGGTAATTGTGTTGTCATGTCCATGACTTACAGCTCTCTCAGATCATGAAGCACTCGCTGAATGCTGAGAAAAGCAAATCTGAAAATAAACCTGGTCCCATTCTGCACATTACCTAGGTCTGTCTTCTCCAGCACACCTGTTTTGAATTGAGTATTCGTTTCAACAGGACAGAAATGCATCATGTTCAGCTTTTTATTAAAATATTCAAATAATTGAATATCACATGAGTGTGTGTTATCAGAGTCTCTGCGAGTGTCACCTAGTCTGCAGGTAAATGTGGCCCCAATCCGATTTCTTTGTGACTCAGATCTGTTTTTTCTCGTGACAGTGTGAACTGCACAAACCACACTGAAACTGAACTTTTGAAATGAAAATTTGTGCCAAATGTATGTGCTCCTAAATCCGATACAGGTCAGATGTTTTGCAATGTGAGTATGCGACCTCAGTCTGAACAGCCATATGGGAATTCATGTTACTTTTATGTTACTCTAGATCAATATTCGTCACATTTCTGCACTCATGGGAGTCACTTCAAAGATTTTACATTCCCACGCTATGAGTAAACACGTAGTTGCTTTAATGTTCTCTGTGTTTACTCTGTGTTGACAGCGTGCTGCGACTTGGCAGGATATGTTCGTACTGGAATCTAATATTGGACACATTTAAAACAACAATGTGAACAGATATACAAAAAAATCGGATACTGAGCAATAAATCTGAATTGAGCACTAAGGCTTGCAGTGTGAACGTAGGCTTCAATAGCACATGCTGTTGGCAAAGGCTAATTACATTAGCTCCGCTCACTAGATGATCACCATGAAATCAAAATTGACAATTTTTATTTTTTAATGGAATATTGCAGTGTTTATTATAAATCATTTATCCGTGCACATCATTATTGTGTTAATAATCTTGAATCAGAACAACTTCCTCTTGCAGCATCTCTTCTCTTCTCTGATGATGTGGGCAGGGCAACCTGTCACTCACATGAGATCAGCCAATAGCAAACCACAACCATCCAATCAATTCCCCACAGACTCAATCAAGCCCCGCCCACATTTGCAAGCCCCGCCTTAAATTTGCATTTAATAGAGAGGAAAAGACCAGCGCAACTTCCCTTTAATGCTGATTTTAAGAAAGAAACCCGTATGTGAACAGTAACGTGGTCAGGGTCTGCGCTAGTGCCCCCCCCCCCCCCCCCCAACCAGTTACTGTAATGTGTGCCGGTCATATGGTTAAAAGTATACTTTTTTGACACAAATACTAGCCTATGTGAAGCCAAATGCTTAGCCTTTTAAAGTATTGTCCATATATAACCAGGAATCCCTTTCGAGGACTCCTTTCCCGAAAACAGCACTAGCCAACTATGTTCCGCAAGTTTCGTAGTTATCAGTAGTTCTGTGTTTCCTGAAAGCATAGTTCTAATGAACATTCGCAAACAGCATCGCAGAGTTGTGTGTTTGGAACGACAGATCTCGACCTGCGGTCAGAAGAAGAGTTTCTTGTTTGACTTAATAAATCCTTATCTTGAGGAAAATAATCAGACATTCAGTACAATCTATATCTTTCATTTCGAATACATGCAAATGTAATTTACGTCTTTTAGTTTGTCAAGAGATTTAAAGCATAGTTTTTGAAGAGCCTATGACTGAATCTGGAGAAAAAGCAGAAATAACTGAGAAAAATGAGAAATAGTCCTCAAATGCCATGTCTGTAATTTATAGCAAAAGATCTGGCAGTAATTCGATCTCAAACGGATTCATCCACCACCTGTGACATCATTAACCAACGTGGCTGAACTACAGGTTTGCGAGACTGTCTAGTTTATCTGTAGTATCTGTAGTGTCAACCAGAGGTCACCTAAGACTTTCGCATTGTTCCTCATTTTGATGGACATGGTCATAAAAATTCCGTCATAATCTATTATTACCCGTCATTTTAATCTTCACATTCTTATGATAATAAGCCATTTAATAGGCTCTGTTTTTGTTTACATTTTTATTCATGAACTTACAAGACAAACATATTGGCAAGATTACGCATTTATTTATTTATGAAGAGAAAGTTGAACAGACTGTGTGTCACTTTTCAGGTTTCATCATGAATGTTTGTCCAATAAATTGCAATAAGATTTTTTATAAGTTACTTTTGATATGAAACAAAGTCTCAGATTTCAAATCTGTTTTATCACAAAATTGTCGCTCTTTAATGTGACGCGAGAGACTCTATTGCCTGAGTTCAAGCGAAGAGGAGCGCGAGTGAATTCCTTCCTCTTTACTACGTTACAGAACGAAATAAACATGAATGAACATTTATAAAATATGTTGAAAGATACAGTCCAATTTACCAAAATCCGTATCATGTCTCATGTAATCGCTCAATTCGTGTTTCAACTGCTAAAAGACGTCAATAAAACAGCTTGTAAACGTTGTCACGTAACTCAGAAAAGCCTTTTCTTTGACCATTAACTTAAGCAAGTGGACAGGGGTGAGAATAACACTTACAAGTTACAAAACATCAATATATAATTAACCCATCTGGCATCCCTTTATTTGATGCATGTTTGGAGGGGCTCCTTAAATTACAGTTTCATTCACGGAAACCCCCACAAACCACAAGACTTTTACAACCCAGGACCCAGCCTCAATCTACGGTACTGTTAATTACAGTATCTTTTCTTTTTATAAAAAAAATAATTTTTTAGCAGTGGGGTTGAGTTCAGAGATGATGCCATCATTGAGATGAGAAATGACTGATCTGGCTTTTCATTTCGCAGTCTGTGTTAGTTTGATGAGGTTGGCAGTGTGTGTGTGAGTCACAGAATATCCACAGGGCTTCATAAAGCCAGGGTTTTTGAAAAGGCTGCCATTTAAAAAACAGTTGTGTCCAAGACTAGTGCACAAAAATACACCATAAATGCAGCACGAAATCTGAATCCCTGAGATGGGGAACTTAAAATACAACATGGTCTGATGAGTTATCATTCACATTCACCAGACTGGTTTACTGGTTTAGAGAAAGCCATCTTAATATTCTGCTAGCTTCATTGCCAATACAAGGTTTTAAACTCTTAAATAGTAGATCATATTTTTTGACACCAATGATTACTGTAAAACCTGTGGACGGTGTTATTCTACTGCCATTCTACTGTTTCTATTCAGTCTCCTTTGTTCTAGTCCCCACCAGTCTTTAGTTGTCATAGTATATGATTTTGTTATTCTGCTGTGTGTCGTTGATATTCCCAGTTTGCTTGTGTATTTATCTACCTATGTTTTCAGTTCTCTTTGTCGGTTGTCGTTAATGCTTAAGTTGAGTTTGGTGATGTTTTCGTTCCATTAAATTCCCCCTGTAGTCAATCCTTTTATCCCTTAAAACTCGTCTTTGAAAATGACATATTTAAACTTTTTTTATATTTCTTCATGGCTTAAAATATATTTAATGTAACTCGACACCCTTCCCTCATTTAGTATACGTGGTTCTATGAATATGCAAATTAGCCCCACCTCCACTCACTGGGTTCCACCACAGGGGGACTTTAAATAAGTATTGTTTTAAATTCACCTTCGTCATCGTGTTGCTGTTTTACACGCTTTGCGTCAACGTGACATTTGCATTCATTCACACATTTAATTTTTGTATTTGCCTTTAAAGTTTCCGACGCCTTTCTTCTGTTGGATTACAGGAAGAAATACGGAGACTGAAGAAAACATTTGAGCAGATTTACACTGGAGCTCAAGATGAGTAAATCGACTCTCACTGCTGTCTTTATCGGTAGGTGTTTTTTTTACGATTTTCTTTTTTTATGTATATAAAATTGTACTTCTGAAAACAGGTATATTTACTTAAAGGTGTAATGACATGACTTTTTATTAGAGGTTCAAGCGCATAGCCCTGTAACCCTATTGTAATTGTAAAATTTTCCAAGGATCAGCATTCTTCCCTTAAAGTGAGCGGGTAGACCGAACCGTAAGTCATAGAGACTTGAAACTTTGAGGGCTGGTAGTACTCACACCGCCTACAACGTCACCAATGCTCGCCCCGATCGGCCTGACGGGGGCGCTACAGCGGTCAAAAGTACAAAATGGCTCATAACTCCTAAACCGCTAGGCAACATTTTCGGTTTTTTTTGGAGTTTTTGAATCTAGGTTTTTGGCCTGATCAGAACCAAATCAGAGCAGCAAGATTCTCTGGAGTCTGATTGTCAATAGTTCTCAATAAAACAACAAAGCTCGAAGTGGGAGGAGCCACTTTTACCAAAATGGCTATAACTCGTGAATAGGGGTGTCACGATTCTCCAAACCCTCGATTCGATTAAATTTTCGATTCTAAGGTCACGTTCGATTCGATTCTTGAGTTTTACATTTATTTTTTTAAAGCCGAAACCGGCCAATCAGGATGCTCTCTGTCTTACATGCACTTCATGAGGCACACACGCAAGGTCGCTTGCTCTCTCCCTCTCTGCCGTGCGTGTGCTATTCGGTTTGGAGCACAGTTTTTTCTGTCTCGCATGTGCACTCTTGCTCGCTCACTCTAGATTCCGGGAGATTTGAACTAATTTGCGGGCATCAGGGAGCCACTATCAATATGCGGGAGACTCCCGGAACTTCCGCGAGACTTGGGATGTCTGCAAACTGGCTTTTTTGAAGAGCGAACGTTGTCAACATAACTCACTGGAAATCCAAAAAACTTCCACACCTGTGACTTCAATGAAACAGGAGGGGGTTCAAGTTCTGTCGATGGGTCTCCTGCATCTGCAGTTGCCATGCTATCTTTTGAATGGCTGTAGCTAAGTAGAGGAGTTTGACCATAGACTCGCAGCACTTCAACACGCGTGTTTTCTTCCGCATGTTATATATATATATATATATATATATATATATATATATATATATATATATATATCTTTGGCCTCTGGATAGCTATAGCAGGGTCATTTAAAAAACAGGTGTGGCCTATTCTACCCAAAAGCCTATCCTTCCTAAATGAAAACTCGAAACTTCACGAAAATAGGTGAGAAAATGCGACATATGATTCTAAACAACAGATCAGACCATAGGTGGGGCCATAACTGTTAAAAACTTTAAATCTGTATTTTTCCTATAGTAAATTGCCAGTATTGGCTGTAAATGGTCATTTATATCTATGATTGTGATGGTAACAGGCTTTCTAAATAAAACATAATGTATTTTTACGCATTTGATGCTAAAGGTCTTAAATCGCTTCAACCCCAACAACTGCTGCTCGTAGCTATATTTATTCTATTTTTTATATGTTTGTTGAGGTTTATTTGTATATCTTAGTTATTTTTGCACATAGAGTTTGGAATAGTTAAAAATATATATGTTTTTGACAGAAGTCTGTTCTGCTCACCAAGGCTGCAATTATTTGATCAAAAATAAAGTAATGTTGTAAAATATTAATACACTTTGAAATGACTGTTTCTATGTGAATATTAAGTCAGTTCTGGCAGGTCACGTTAGTCAAGCTCTCATCAGTGATGCATCAGTGACATCACTGACCAATGTCTACCTATAGGAATACAAGGCCTATCACTGTATACATATATAAGCTCCTTCGGTATTATCAGCAGCTATCGCATTTCTCAGCAGCGTATTTCCCTCCTCCCTCCCCAGCTCCTCCTGTCTCCAGTCAGGATTACCGTCCTCCCTCCCCAGATCCACCTGTCTCCAATCAGGATTACCATCCTCCCTCCCCAGCTCCTCCTGTCTTAGTCAGGATTACTCTCCTCCCTCCCCAGCTCCACCTGTCTCAGTCAGGATTACCCTCCCTCCCTCCCCAGCTCCACCTGTCTCCAGTCAGGATTACCCTCCTCCCTCCCCAGCTCCACCTGTCTCAGTCAGGATTACCCTCCTCCCTCCCCAGCTCCACCTGTCTCAGTCAGCATTACCCTCCTCCCTCCCCAGCTCCTCCTGTCTCAGTCAGGATTACCCTCCTCCCTCCCCAGCTCCACCTGTCTCAGTCAGGATTTGGCATTCTGAGTGCCATTTGAATCAGAATAAATTCTCTAATTATGTTGTACTTAAATCATGAATTAATGATATATGCGATAGATACATGTTGGTTCTGTTCTGTTTACCCTAAGGGGGGCTATTGCTGCTCTCCTGCTCTTATCAATGCTAGGCTGCCCAGAACAGAACCATACCGCCAATCCAAACTATATGCTAATGGTCAATCGTATTTGATGATTCAATATTCATTTCATCGCTTCCTGACAGACCACTTCCTGACAGAAATATAGTAAAGTGTAATTTATTCCTGTGATCAAAGCTGAATTTTCAGCATCAATTCTGTGGTTTCCTTTTGTTATTGTCACTGATTTCACTGTTAAGTATAAATCTGACACAGGCGATATATAAACCTAACACTGTCAAACGATTAAAGTATTTAATCGCGATTAATCAAATTAATGTCATAGTTAACTTTTGTCATATCAAAACGTCCTCGCGCAGCGCAAGCCATTGAAATGAATGGGTTTCATAGCACAGCGCATGCCGCGTCCTGTTGCAAAAGCATGTGAAAAAAACTACAAAGTTTGCTAGGCCAAAAAGACGCGCGATAAAAAATTTGACGTCGTTAAAATGGGTTTGCGTTAACGCCATTAATAACTCGTTTAACTGACAGCCCTATTATTTATATACTTGTATAAACAGTAAATATAAAGAAAAGTATTGATTTTAGAGTCTCTGTGATGTCTTTTTTTTTGTTCTGCTATAAGCGATTTCACATGTTTACGTTACGTCCACAAGACAAAACACAAGCTGAATTTACAGCCAGTTCAACATCAGAGAGGTGGAAGGAACAAATATTAGGGAGATAAAGCCCTTACGCTTCATTTCGGATTACAGTTTTACTGCTACTCTGAGTTCTGAAAATATGCCAAGAATAGTCTTACGTTAGTCTTATTTGATTTCAGAGAATGCAATAACTTGGATAATGTTGTCTCGTAATTTTCGAATTTATGTTCTGTATGTTCCTAGTATTTCTGCTGACTTCCAGTGGAGCAAAGCCAAATGGAAAGAACAAAAAGCAAAAACAAGGTAGGTTCAATGGGTGGGACCCTTTCCAAATGTACTCCTTTTTACCTTTTTACACCTAAATGGTTGTAAAAAGGTAAAAAAAAGGTAAAAAAAAAAAAAAAAATGTTTCGAGAGTCTATGTTTATAGTAATTTGCATGTTTGCCACATTCTTCTGACATTGATCCTGCTTTTCCAGTTGTTCCAGCAATTGAATGTGAAATGCGGTCTGGAAAGATCAATCTCCCAGAGTTTATTGTGAAGTGTCCAAGTAACTGCAGGGAGAGCAAGGAGAAGGTCTATGGGACGGGTGTGTTTGCCTCAATATCCAGTATCTGCAATGCTGCTATTCACAGGTGAGCTCAAACAGCTTGTGTTTAATGAGACCCCGATGTTAAAGTTTGATCAGTATTAGGGTAAAAGACAATACTATGCAAAAGCTTGGGCTGCCTTGACCAAATTCCAAGTTGCTAATCTAATCGAAAAGAAACTAACACAAGCACAGGCAAAAAAAATAATAAAATAAAATACATACTATCAGTCTGTTCTTTGTTGAGTAAGAAGTTTTCAATGCTATTTTATTAATAAAAGTTCTTTGAAGGAGTCCTATGGTGCTGTTTTCCATGTTCGTCTTTCTTTAGAGTGTAATGTTGCTATTTGAGCATGAAAAAGCTCCAGTTCTTCTCTATATCAGTGTTTCTGAACTCCTGAAACCCCTCCATTGTATCTTGAGTTTCTTCCGGGAACGAACACGTCACAATATTCCTCATTATAATAATTTATACACAGAATAAAGATGCGGGACCTAGTCAGTTAGTAGTGTGTAAAACTGGCGGTTATGGTAAGGGGTGGGACATTTCCCAAACACACTCGAAGCACTCGACCAATCACAACACACTTCTCCAGCCGACAAATCAGAGCACAGTGTGCTTTTCAGAAGGAGGGGCTTCACATGTTTTACCCCACATGATAGCAGCTCAACACTTGCTGTAGTTCTTGTTGCCCTTAGTAGCTGTTGTGGTGTGGGGGAAATTAAGCTTTTTATAGCATTCCCTACCTGTCCGAACCCTGTGTATGAGGCTGTGGATGTACCTCAAGCAGGGAGAAGATGTCTTTAGAGATCGCTTAAGGCCTTCCCTGCTTTGCGAGCATCTGGTAGCATCTGATTCTCAGCCGTCTGTTTAGAGGGGCTCCTGAGAGGTTTGGAGAGTACATGAATTTATATTATGGCCTCAGTGGTCAAGTTCTGACACTATGAAACTTGATAAATGAGCAGAATTACACAGTTGGATCATGTTGCACGAAATGCCTCTTCAACAAATAATGTTTCTTCTTGCTTGCTGTGGTGTATCTGTTAGTGCACATGTGTGCTGCTGGTCTGCATCATGTCCTAGACTCATTCCCCGCTCGCTCCATGATCTCCTTTCCCTCTTATACTTTGGTACACATTTTGTACACAGCAGAATAAGGCGGACTGCATGCATTGAGTTTGGATTATCTCCAGAAGTGATCAAACCCTCTTTGCCATTGGATCTCAGTCAAATTTAAGTTGCAAGATCTCAGTTGAATTGCATATCTAATTAAGTAAATCATTTGCATAGCATTCTATAATTAGCTGTAAATTAAATTGAATGTTTTGTCTAGATATTTGTTTAAAGCTACCAAATTTACTAGATCTCACATGCATGGTGTTTTGCTGTTTTCAGTGGAGTCATCAGTAACTCTGGAGGAAAGGTAATTGTGATGAAGATGGCTGGACAGGCGATCTACAAGGGCAGCTTTGCCAACGGTGTCCGATCCCTGTCCTTACCCAACTGGAGAGAATCATTTTCTGTCTCAGGTAGGGTGACCTTTACTCAGAGCAAACACTCCTACATATAGGCCCGCTATAGCAATCAAAATGAAATGAGAAACATAATTCCTTAAGAAACTTACTTTCTCACATTGTTTAACTTATGTTTTGTTGGATTATAACCTTTGGTTTTATGTGTTAGTGGGTAAACCAAAGAAGGGAGTGATATATCCATCCACTCTGGTCTTTGTACACTCAAGACCCACCACAGGGAAAACAGGTAAGTGTTTTAGCCAGATAGTAATATTATTTTGTCATATTTCTATGTCTTTAAGCCTTTAGCTCAAACAATAATGCATGGCGCTAACAATGCCAAGATCATGGGATTGCTAAACTCCCAGCAAACTCCCCTTTGGCAGAACCTGATAGAGTGTGGATCCATGGTCAGAATCTTGTTCACAAAAGCTCTTTGATGATGAATGTCAGTGTCCAGTATCAGCTCATCATCCATTCATATTTCCAAAAGACAGGACAGAATCCAAAGACCTGACTTACTCCCCAGTGTCACCAGTGACAGAGGCTCCAGAGGCGGAGCCGAGCGCCACCACAGCTCCGCCCACAACCACACCTGTGACCACGCCCACCTCCACAGCCCCGCCCACAACCACATTAGCCAAACCACGGGCCACCGTGGTCCGCGAGGCAGGTGAGCCAATCTGTTAAATGCCTGTTTAAATCTCTAATTTAATGCCTTGAATGAATAGCTCCTTATAGTAAAATCAATCCTATACTTTTATCCATTTGTTCTTGGGTCAGTTTTTCAGTATCCTATTCAAAACATCCTGACTGGAGAATATGTATCAGGTTCCCCCTCAATCCGTCCTTTTTCCTCTCTCTGTTTCTAAAGCAAAATCTCTCTTTCTGATCTAGGCAGCAGTCACCCGTATTACAGCTCTGTTGCACGTAAGTCAAGCAGGCATGATGAAGCCTCCCTCATGTGGGACTGTGTTCTTGCAGCTGCTTTCTGCTGTCGTATAATTTTATTCCGAATTTTTTAAAACATAATTTTATTGTTTTTTGTGGTGGTTTACAGAGCTAATGGTCTCTTGCAGTTTTCCTTTGATTTTTGTTATTGTAGTAACCGTATGTGACTTTTGGGGTGCAGATGGTGTTGGCCTGTGAAATCCCTTTTTTTAATGGAATCCACTTTAAAGTACGCATGAAACAGCATTTCATTTCCACAAAATGACGAGTGACAAAGATATTCAATAAGAAAATTGTAAGGTGGAGTTTTATTTCATCCACTGATTACCATACCAGTGACAGTTGTAGTTGAAGCCAGTGTTGGGGAAAGTTACTTTTAAAAGTAATGTTACAATATTGCATTATTCCCAAACAAATGAACTAATTACATAACTTTTTATGTAAATTAAAAGGAAATGTACATTTTATGCAGAGTAATGCATTACGTTACTTTTGCGTTACTTTTTCTCACCTGCCGTTACTTTACACATTATATAAAAAAATATGATTACGTAATAGACATTACTTAACAAAGTTACTTTACTAGTTGCATCAAAAAGTAATCTGATTACATAATGCATATTGTAAACCGTTACTTTACTCGTTACATCATAAAGTAATCTGATTACGTAATACAGGTTACTTTACTAATTTACTAATTACATTAAAAATTCTGATTACCTAATCACATTACTTTTTAAAAAGTTACTTAATTAGTAACATTCAAAAGTCATCTGATTACATAATACACATTACTTTTAATAAATTATTCATTATATCAAAAAGTAATCTGATTACATAATGCACGTTACTTGTAATGCTTTACTCCAACTCTGGTTTGAGCACAAATTGTGTCAAAGGCAAAGTGTATTAATACTAACATTTTGACAAAGGTTAACGATATTTTTTTCTTTAGAATAAAATGCACTGATGAATCCTTTACAGTAAGACCAGGATTTCATGTTGACTTTAAGGTTACTGTTACAGCTGTAAAAGAAACAGAGAATATATCTACTGCTTCAATATCTATGTTCTCTCTAAATGCGGCATGTAGGACAATCCCAGAGTGCCCAAGGAAAGGGTCCTGCGCAAGGTATGTCCTACTTTGACACTGTGTAGTCTTCACTTCCTGTCAGTAACACAAGCCCTAAACTCTAACCATAACATTTGTCTAAAGCATTTAGAGGCAGCTCCGTCTATGCCAATAGGTTTTTACCACGCACAAACACAGGTAAACCACACTCCTATTACTCTGTCTGTGTTTCCTTGTATTGTGATGTTTGACTGTTGTGTTTTGTACTTTGTACTCTAACCCTTTCTCAAAGTAAATCGCTTTTAAAGAGTTTTACTGGTGATTGTTTGTCCTGAGCTGGATGAGTTGTGTTGATCTTGCTGTTTTCTCTATTGTACGTCTATGTCTCCTTAATCCAAAAGTGTTTCAAAATCTGTTGTATGTCACTTCCTGCTCCCAGCTGGTGGCGCTATGACTGTGAACAACAATAGCAACATTCATATGCACTAGTATATGAGACTCTTCCTGTTTCTCTTTTTTGGCATTAATTCCCTCGCCATGGCAACATCATTCAAGATATCAAAAATCCTTTCGCAATTGAGCATCTTTTATGTCTTGACATCATCTTTACCAAGTTTGGTGAGAATTGTAATAATCTCCTTGGAGGAGTTTTTAAAAAATCAAATTCTGCAATTTTCAAAAGATTCTCATTTAAATCCAAGATGGCCGACTTCCTGTTGGTTGGAGCTAATGAAAAATGTCAAACCAAACTTTATTCAGACACCTTCAACATTTCTCACGTTATCACAGTTTATTCGCTTTAGTTTATAAAATGGTAATAAAATATGACAGGAAGTTCTCAGATCGGTTGATATTTCACTGGTTTTGTCCGTCCTTCTGTTAGACTCTCACACATGAATTATGTTGAATATCTGTCAGCTGGTAAATTTAACTACACAATTAATAATACCAGTTTAGCTCCACCAGTGACCAAGCAATGCTTCATGTTGTTCAGTCTGTGTGTAAAAAGACCATTAGCAATTACAGAAAAACACTGAAGAAAACATGATCAGCTCAAAGTGTCGGAATAATATTTGGTTTGACTGTATGTACAGAGTTTGGTGACTCTAGGTATAACTAACACCCCCACTGTAATCAAAGCAGGGCATGAACCAGCATAAACTAGCCAACACATTTTAATTCCAGCCGCTATTCAGGCTGGTTAGTAATTAGCAGTATGCATGCATTTTCTTGGTCTAGTTGGCTTTGACAGGTTTCCATTGTTAATGTAAAAGTGCAGTATCCTGTCAGTGAGGTGCAGCTTCAGATGGGGCTTGTCTTAAGCATGTTTGTGTTTTGACGGCAGGTGTGCACAGGCCTGAGATCAGCTCCACCATCCGAAGACAGCCGCATGTTCCCTCAGCTTCAGGTGTGCATGACTCATCCACTCTATTCAGACATCTCTCAGTCGCAGCTGCGGTGCAGGCATGAACTCTTGCTTTCTTCTCTCTTGGGTATTGTTCCATCTGTTTCACATTGATAAGCAGCTTTGAGTCGGGTGCAGCCGCAGTCTGAGAGAAAGCAACACACTAATCCCAGTAAGTATTGGCAGATGCCATCTACTAGCATGTGCATGTCTTTGAATGTGTGCTGATACACATCAAACAACGCAATTCAAGAAGTCCAGTGCTCTTAATTGCATCTACAGGGATCAGGTAAAGCACATTTATACATTAGTAAGGCTCTCCAATAAACAAATCATACATGCCAGTAAACAAATATTGAGCTTTCTACTTCACCAGTGTCATTGATGTTAACTACGTTAAAGACCAGTAATAATCCCGATGCTAATGTACTAGCCCTGTCATTTGTTCCTAAGGCATGAACAAGGATCTTTCAGTTGATGATTCCTGAGACTTATCTCCAGCACAACATATCTGATGATTTTATTCTACAGATCAATAAACAGGATGTTAATAGTGAACTTGATTTTTACACGCAATATTGCCACTAACTTTGCTCTCTTGTCAAATAAAACAATATTTCAGAAACAAAGTCAAACCTGAATCAACACTTGTGTCTCTGAGCAACACGGTTGTAATGTTTGTTAATGAGTTTGTTTGATCACCATAATTACATATTTAAAAGTTTTTTCTTTGAAAAAAAAACAAAAAAAGTTATGCCTTATAATATCTTGAATGTACCTCGACACCCTTGCCTTATATAATATACGCGGTTCTAGAAATATGCAAATGAGTAGTTTGTGACGTCAGAAACACCAGCGATTTCAAAGCGTGTTTTTGAGACTGTCTTTGGTTCACTGCAGTTTTAAGCAGAAAATACTCAGCAATGCTGTCGACTTATGAACTTACACATGTGTGTCTTAAAGCATATTAATAACACCACATAGACATATAAACAACATTAAACGCTGGATGTTCACCACAGAGGGACTTTAACATTAAATGATAAATAATGTGTTTTTGAGCAAATCGGTTGAGTGAACATTTCAATGACTCACTCTCCTGTTGAAAGAGTCCCAGTAAAATCCCTCCCCACGACTGTCCGTCTGCAACAAACACAGATAATTGGAGTGATACAAACAGCGAAAAGTCTAAATATCTGGACTAAGCGTCAGAGATCTTGTAATTGTGTTCAGCCAGTCTAATTTGAGGACCGGAACTGTTCTGTAATCAAAGATGTATACTAAAATGTTAACCCAAAAGTACCAGTTCATTATTTTAAAACCAGCTGTGGCCAGACCATAATGTCATACTTTTCGTGTCTCTAGTTTTTTTTTTTTTTTTACAATTTCTAAGAACATTTGTGAAAGTAATAAAAAATATAAAGCTTTTTTTGCTCAATGCCTCCTTTTATTTTTCACCTGTAATTGAATTAATATGTCCATGCTTCATAAACTTTAGCTTGTTTTGTCTCTTGTCTAGAGAGAATCAGTTTATGTTTATGTCAGTTTATGTCTTGTATGTTGGTAATGTATTGTAAGCAGTTTCTAAATCTCCCTGTCTAGCATTGGTGCGACGAGATTGGACGCACCCTGCGTACGCACGACCTGATTGGTTCTCTGGCACCAGAAGGCCAACAGGTATCAGAATCACTATGCAGGTCCATGCAGTTCAATAACGTTACCCTCCATAAGCAAACATTAAAGAAGACATAACCGAAGGCTAAACATGCTTTTAAATTCCGAGTGAATATCCATAAACTCATAATAATTCATGCTAATCCTTATCTAAATCTGACAAGAGGCCCAACCATCACTTTCTGTGTTCAGATAGTCACTCAGTGGCAAACACAGGCAATAAATGGATCAGGACGAGCACTGCTGACCCCGCAGGTAAGGGTTTCATGTTATACTGTAAATCCACTACAGGACCAGAGGAGAATAAAACAGAAACACATAAATCTGCATAATGGCTTCATAGTGTGCATAGCACATGCCTGTTTTGATCACCATGGCATCATATCAATGTATGCAGGTTCCTTGAGTATCTGCTACTGATTTGTTCACTGCATTCACTTCCTTCATGTGGTTTAGACCATGGCATGAGCTTTCAAGCCGTTTAATAAATCCATGCCAATGTGCGGCCCATATGATATCAAAACATGCAGAGCATGTGTTTCTGCTATATGACTTTAGCTTTATCATCCATGTCAGAGGACAGGGTGTATGCTTCCATTTTCTTTACAGCTTTTGATTGTCTGGCTTTGTTTGCTAACACGTTCACACAGGTATTATGGGTATGTTTTCCATAATGCACTGCGATTAACAGTTCCTGCACATGCTGCTCTCTTCTGCAGTTCTTGACACAACGCCTGATCACTCAGAGTTTGAGCACTTTGGACAGTTTTGTAAGTATTCTCCTATTTTATTTTGGAGTAATGCAAAATAAAGCATAAAGTCTTTGTGACGAGTATATGTTACTGTTTACATGTGCTATAAAACATGTTCCATATGTGTTAAAACAATGCTTTTCATTTGAAATAAGATTTTAGTGAAATAAAATGTAGGTTTAGTGGGTCTCCCAGAAGTTGTCTAATATTTAATGAAGCAAGAAATTGCATCGATTCTTTTATTTTCCTGTTTATTACCGGTGAAGCTGCTTTGAAACAATCCGTATTATACAAAGTGCTACAGAAATAAGCCTGACTTGCCAGAACCTTAACTGAGACATGACATTTCATTTCTGCATTTAAAAAACTACTAGGGAGTGTTTGTATCACAGCCTTAAATGTTTTAAATGAATGTTTATGTGTGTGTGTGTGTATGGTAATGTATTTTTGCATGACTTTCAGGAGATTTATCTAAATAAGAACTTGTTCTTAAGTGACTTGTCTGGTTAAATAACGGTTAATAATAATATTTTATACTCATGAAGCAAATTAAAATAGTATAGTCAAGTCAAGTCATCTTCATTTATACAGCACTTTTAACAATGTAGATGTTTCACAGCAGCTTTACAGAGATAAACATATACTTTAAGGTGACAGAGATTGTTTTGGCTTTATAGCGGTTCTTGAATAATGTTATTTTCCAGCTAAAGTTAGTTTTGATTGATTCACTTCTGTTGAAATGATCATGTGTTATTAAATGAGGGGCCGCTGAGACGCCGGCGTTCTCTCTGAACAGACTTTAAACTGAACCTGTGAGAAACGCTGATGCGTTCACATGCGCATTAAGAGCTGATTCTAGAGTTATGTGTGTTTGAATATATGTGCGCAGGTTTGTACTTCCCTACAAATCATGCCTAAACAAACTACTTGTCTTGCCTATAAATTTAATACAGAATTTTATTTTATCACTTCGGGTTAGATACGCGAACCGAATTTCCCCACAGCGCTTTATCTGTACATATACATATGAACTTATTCAGCGCTTTATCTGTGGAGTGTAAAGGATCCTCCATAGGGAGAGGCTAGTGGACTTCAGATCTGGAGTGTGTGTGTGTGTGTGTGTGTCCAGGCGAAGGTCCTAGTCAGATCTGGAGAGTGTGTGTGTGTGTGTGTGTGTGTGTGTGTCCAGGCGAAGGTCCTAGTCAGATCTGGAGAGTGTGTGTGTGTGTGTGTGTGTGTGTGTGTGTGTGTGTGTGTGTGTGTGTCCAGGCGAAGGTCCTAGTCAGATCTGGAGAGTGTGTGTGAGTGTGTGTGTGTGTGTGTGTGTGTGTGGTGTGTGTGGTGTGTGTGTGTGTGTGTGTGTGTGTGTGAGTGTGTGTGTGTGTGTGTGTGTGTGTGTGTGTGTGTGTGTGTGTGTGTGTGTGTGTGTCCAGGCGAAGGTCCTAGTCAGATCTGGAGAGTGTGTGTGAGTGTGTGTGTGTGTGTGTGTGTGTGTGGTGTGTGAGTGTGTGTGTGTGTGTGTGTGTGTGTGTGTGTGTGTGTGTGTGTGTGTGTGTGTGTGTGTGTGTGTGTGTGTGTGTGTGTGTGTCCAGGCGAAGGTCCTAGTCAGATCTGGAGAGTGTGTGTGTGTGTGTGTGTGTGTGTGTGTGTGTGTGTGTGTGTGTGTGTGTGTGTGTGTGTGTGTGTGTGTGTGTGTGTGTGTGTGTGTGTGTGTCTCCAGGCGAAGGTCCTAGTCAGATCTGGATACGGCCTGGATCCGGTAGGCTGCGGGAAAACCTCGGGATAAACAAAGACACTAATATTAGTGTAGATGCCATTCTTCTTAGGATGTGACGAGTACATCAGGATTTAAGGGAAGTTCTATAGAGAGAACAGAATAAAGGCATGTTTGAGAAAGCGAGTGAGTATGAAGCGGTGAGTCTGTGAGGGCAGTGTTGGGCCGCACGCTCCTGTCTGCATCCTGAGGCTCTGCTGGGAACGCCAGGCTTCTACTGGCTTCTGGGTCGGGACCCGGATTCATGAGAAGAAGTGTATGGCCCTCGGCTCTACTGTACATGTTTAAAACCACAGGGCTCGTGGCTGATCTGAAATCTGTTACTGGTGTTACTGGTGTTACTGAGGAGCGTCACCATCACTGGGTCACTGTGTCTGTGAATCTGGAGGTCTGATTCATGTGTTCATGATTTCTCTTTCCAGCTCCTGCGCCAGAAGAACACAAGCCCCCGTCTGAGACGGGCCACAGCAGAGGTGTGTCACAAACACTAGCACATTTATATACAAAAGCCCACAGTTCTCCCTCAATGCACAATAGAGTCCAGTGTCTGCTTAAAGTGCGCCTATTATGCTGTTATAAATGTTCCTAATGTTATTTTGGAGTCTCCTACGATACGTTTACATGCATCCAAGGTAAAATAAAAAACCTTTAAATTTCCTCATAATCTCCACTGTAGAAGGAGCTTTTCTCTCAGTGTCTCGATCAAAGATTGATCTCTCTAAGCCCCGCCTCTCTGAGAGCTGCTTTGCTGTGGTTGGTCAGAATGCAAACGCTCATTATCATATCTGAATCTCAGCTCTTGATCACAGTGATACGAACAGTAATGATGGCGTGGGTTTTACCGTATCAATCTCAGAAAACCGCGTCTTCTCGACACGAACAACACGAGCCAAACTCTTCAGTCTCAGATACACTAGTGTTTGAGGGCGGGGCTAAGAGACGCTGATCAGCCAATCAGGACCAGAGGTGGGCATTATGCTAATTAGTTACAAACCTACATAGATTCATCAGGAAGTGAGACTGAATTACTGACGACTCGTTTCAGTTCAGAATCAGTTCTTTCTTTTGGAAGACAAAAACTCTGTTTATCTGCACTTTGATCTATGAAACTTTGCAGATCTTTTACACTCATCTCTATTACATTCTATCGCTCCTTCATGGCTCTCATTCGGTTCTCATCCGCCTCTGCAGATTGTAAAGTTGATATTGCGTTCCTCATGGACGGCAGCTGGAGTATTGGGAAACGCCGGTTCAAGATTCAGAAAGACTTCCTCGTGGAGGTTTCCCAGGCTCTCAATGTGGGCGCCGAAGGAGCCATGATGGGCATCATCCAGTACGGGTAATGTGTCCCTGTGCCAGAAAACAGACTTATTAATAAGAACAAGTCAGGGACTGTCACTTCACCTACAACTAACATGACCCCGTTAGCATTCTCAAAACTACGAATAAAATGTGGTTTTAGCATACATTAATATCCCCTCGGAATGAGAAATTTATCGCAAGAACTTTATCGCACACAAGGCATTTTTCTTGGTAATGAAGCTTCCAATGAATTCAAGAAATTGTACATCGCAGAATCCTTTGGCAGGTTCTCAATCAAACGAAGCATCAAATCCAACAGAAACAAGAATGTGTCACTGCCACTTCTGCTCCCACGGAGTTATTCCAGGGAACACCGCCTCGGCCCAAAGCTCAGCTTCCAGAGCACACATAAATACAGCACAACAGACACTGAGATTAAAGAATACAAATATGACGTCTTAAGACACGGTTAGGTTAAGTCAGAAAAGACTAATATTTATTGTTAACATATTACACACTTGTTTAGATGAAAGATCCACTGAAAGATACAATATCATTATACTTTCACTGACTGAAATGAAAACATATTTACATTACAAGAACTTTGTATGAATCCTAAAGATGATTGTAGAATATCGAATTTAAGGAATTGAATATACATTTATATACACTACTGTTAGATTCTGCAAGATTTTTTTGTGTTTATTCTCTTACAGTATAATCACCAAGGATGTATTAATTTGATAAAATACAGAATACAAAATACAAAAATACAGTAAAAACAGTGAAATATTATTATGTAAATCAGATGTTTTCTATGTGAATATATAGTAAAGTGTAATTTATTCCTGTATTTTCAGCATCATTACTCCAGTCTTCAGTGTCACATGATCCTTCAGAAATCACTCTAATATGATGATCTGATGATCAAGACACATTTATGATTATTATCAATGTTGAAAACAGTCGTGCCGCTTCATATTTCGGTGGAAACCATCAAACATTTTATTTTTCAGGATTCTTTGATGAATAGAAAAATCAAACAAACCCCATATATTTGAAGTAGAATTTTTTTGCAACATTATAAATGTCTTTACTGTAACTTTTGAACACTTTAATATCAATCTCTTTTTTTTTTTAAACCTTACTGATCCCAAACTAGCTTGATTTGTTTTGAGTATAATGTATCATTTATTGAAGTCAGCGGTTCCTGGAGTTTCAGGAGATTTGCAGATTTGTACATCTCTAAATGAACTTACATGCTATCATAAACCATTGTACCAAAATATAACTGGCATGACGAACCATAAGCATTCATTTCTGATCCAGGGATGATGCGGTCACAGAATTCAGTCTGAAACAGTTCTCCAGCTCCGGTGACGTGAAGCCAGCCATCAGTAAAATCAGCCAGAAGGGCGGTCTGTCACATGTAGGTGAGTGAAGAACACTGAAGCGCTTGAGTTATCACGTGCTTTCACATCTCAGTTCCAAACGAGATCTAAATCTGAGCTGGGAACTGGTGAAATTACAGGGCTGGTGCCACTCGGTGCTCTTTCTGTGTAAGCTGACCAAATGCCTGAGGTTTATCCAACCTAGAGATTTGGTTGTATGGTTTGTGTTATAGATAGTGTCTCACTTTAATAAAACAGCAGCTGCCTGTAAAGTCGAAGATAGCCTGAGGACACAGCATTATCTGGTGGGATGATGTTTAATCGGAGCCGTAGCCCTTCATCTTCTCCATATGATTTACACAAACACACTTGTTTGGGCTCGGAAACCCCCGAGGACTGCAGTGGCCATCAAAACCCTCGGGACACTCCAAATGTGACTCTGGAATGTGTCTCTTAAAAACTCTCTGGACACTTAAAACACACAATGTATGGATTTTAAATGACAAAATGTCAAAGCAAGTGTCATGTGTTGTTAAGAAATATGGCATCAATATTCAACATGTTAAATGTTGTTTTTTAATCGTGCCCTTCCTAATGAGCTCCCCTAATACTGAAATCCTGGACTCACCCCTAAAAGATGCGCTGGTCTTCTCCTCTATTGTGTCGTATATCGAGTGAAACGCTTCAGGAACAAGAACACATGTGGGCGGGGCTTGATTGTGTCTGTGGGGAGCTGATTGGATGGTTGTGGTTTGCTATTGGCTGATCTCATGTGAGTGACAGGTTATAGCCCCGCCCACATCATCAGAGAAGAGATGCTGCAAGAGGAAGTTGTTCTGATTCAAGATTACTAGGGACATGTATTTAAAACGCAGATAAATCATTTAGAATACACAATTTAATATTCCCTAAAAAACAAAAATTGTCCACTTTGATTTCATGGGGACTTTAATGCAGAAACATGTTGAGGTGTGCTTGCGTGCCTCAATGCTTTTAGGGGCCACTGAGGGCAGCATTTATAAAAATGTTTCTTATTAAATCCATGAGCTCAAAGTTTGCATATTCAATTAAACTTAGTGGAGTAATGTTTTAGCAACAGCTGCATGGATAGTTTCCGTGGTGGCGTGCGGCAGGGCCCTTCCCTGAGTCCCGGAGGCGTTTCAGGAAAGCGTTCGAGGGCCGAGGCTGGGGCGAGACAGAGCTCGATTGAGACGCAGAACTGTAGATGTTTGTGCTGACTCTGGCTCTGTGCTCTTTAAGGGAAGGCCCTCTCCTACATCAACAAGCACTTCTTCAGCGATGCTAATGGCAACCGAGGCGGGGCGCCCAATGTGGCGGTGGTGCTGGTGGACGGCTGGCCCACGGACCGGGTGGAGGAGGCCTCGAGGCTGGCTCGAGAGTCCGGCATCAACATCTTCTTCGTCACCATCGAGGGCCCCGATGAGAATGAGAAACAGAACGTGGTGGAGCCCAACTTTGTTGACAAGGTATTAATCACAGTTGTGGACTCGAGTCCCAAAATTCATTGACGCATGACCAGGGCTGATTAGCTTCCGGACGGCTGGCCTGAGCCAGAGAGCGCTGATAGAGTGCGTTCAGCAGCGCTCGTCAGTTCATTGATCACATGCAGGGCCGGTGATTGCTATCGGCGAGCTAAGCTGTTGCCTAGGGCGACAAAAATGTTGGGGGCGCTGGTGCCCTCTAGTGTCGCCCTTGGCCTACTTCCCAGAATTAGATTGACAAGCGAAATAAAACATGTTTATTGAACATGATCATCCTAAGGCATTCATACGTTTAATTACTAGTCAACTTGATTATTAGATTGAATTGATGATTATTGTCGACCATTTCCTAGCGGGGGGAGTTGTGTTACGTTAGGCACGTGCTCAGCTGGCGCGCTGGTCGAAGATGAAGCGATCTGAACTCTCTGGTGCACAGGGAAGAAAAAGGAGAAAGGAATAAGATAAAAAGAAAACCCAGTATAAATCGAAATACTTTTACTTAGTATTGTGCACAGGCATGTGCTGGCCATCGGTGCTGGGAGATTCCCGCTGGGCCGACGTGCTTTTGGGGCATCTCATTACATCTCTGCTTTTTACATCTCATACTTTTTTCTTTTTGTCTTAACGGCCCATTTGTTGTTTAATTGCCGGCGCTGGGTTACTTCCAACTATATAACTTACTTTCAAATATAGAAATTTTTACAAAACTTATGAAAATTTCCTTTATTTTTCATTGCATTTGTTTTACAGTATATGGCTATTACTGTCATGGGATTAATATTATAACTCTTCTTATGCCGGAGTGTAATGTAGACAGACACTGACCCCAAAAAAGAGGTTTGAATTTTTCTAAATTCAATTTGCACACTGAATATGGAGCTTTTAATTTTGAACTCTCAAAGTGGACTAGATTGATGAATTTAACATAAAAATGCACAAAAGTTTCTTAAGGGGGCATACCCCATGACCTCCCTTAGCCTTGTAGCAGTCTAATAGATTATTAATAATAGTATTGGTGGTAGAAATTGTACTTTATCTACTACAAGTTACATGGTCAGATAAAATGTATTTGTACAATGTAGGATGTACAACTGTTGGATGATAGAACAGAAGTGCATGAACATTCTTTGTAGCATTTGTGTTGTACCGAATTTCGACCCCCGGCAAATTATTACCCCCCTAGCATTGGTAGGTTTAGTTGTGGGGGAGGGATTTGGATTAGAGGAGGGGTTAGGATTAGAGGAGGGGTTTGGATTAGAGGAGGGGTTTGGATTAGAGGAGGGTTTAGGATTAGAGGAGGGGTTAGGATTAGAGGAGGGGTTTGGATTAGAGGAGGGGTTAGGATTAGAGGAGGGGTTTGGATTAGAGGAGGGGTTTGGATTAGAGGAGGGGTTAGGATTAGAGGAGGGGTTTGGATTAGAGGAGGGGTTAGGATTAGAGATGGGGTTTGGATTAGAGGAGGGGTTAGGATTAGAGGAGGGGTTAGGATTAGAGGAGGGGTTTGGATTAGAGGAGGGGTTAGGATTAGAGGAGGGGTTTGGATTAGAGGAGGGGTTTGGATTAGAGGAGGGGTTAGGATTAGAGGAGGGGTTTGGATTAGAGGAGGGGTTTGGATTAGAGGAGGGGTTTGGATTAGAGGAGGGGTTAGGATTAGAGGAGGGGTTTGGATTAGAGGAGGGGTTAGGATTAGAGGAGGGGTTAGGATTAGAGGAGGGGTTTGGATTAGAGGAGGGGTTTGGATTAGAGGAGGGGTTAGGATTAGAGGAGGGGTTAGGATTAGAGGAGGGGTTTGGATTAGAGGAGGGGTTTGGATTAGAGGAGGGGTTTGGATTAGAGGAGGGGTCAGGATTAGAGGAGGGGTTAGGATTAGAGGAGGGGTTAGGATTAGAGGAGGGGTTAGGATTAGGCAATCAGGTACTGACTTCAACGAGGGGGGTCGTTGTAATAATTTGGCAGGGGGTCGAAATTAGGCCCTGATCACATGTTCAGACAGTTTGCAACCAAATAGTGTTTTTTTCAGGCATTTAAATACACAAGTACTAGCGAACCATTTATAATTAAAAAAATATATAATAAAATAATAAATCTGTCAGGAGAATAAATGAAGGATCCAAAAGCAGAGATGACAGGAATAACAGTCTTTAATGAAGTCATAAACAAAGGCAGTCTGTCGTTTATGCACACAGAACTGGAGAGAATAACTCAAGAGAGCTAGACTGTTCCAGATAAACAAGACAAGACAGGGTGAGCACTTAACTGTTCAGACATGAAGGTCGCAGAAGAAGTAACATGTGACATGCAATAATGATCCGACAAAGAATCTTCTTCTTCTTTTGTTTTTATGGCGGTTGGCAAACCAACTTAACGGCGCATTACCGCCACCGACTGGGCTGGAGTGTGAATCAAGAGATATTGGAGCTTAGCTAAAAAAAAAAAATAATAATAAAAAAATCCTTTTGGCTAAGTCTCTGTCTCTCAGATACTTAATAACAAAGTGATAAATGTTACTAGATGTTTTCCCTAATAAACCTTGCATTGTGAAATTATTCTGATTCGTCATTCTGAGAGACTGAAAAAGCTGGTTTCTTTCTTGACTGTATTTTGTGCACTGAAATAAAATATGCTCCACAGTTTCTAAATGAGTACAATGTTGGCATTTCCCTGTTGGATGTTTCCCTATTAATTTCAGTGAAGAATTGAGCCCTGTGTGTCGACAAAGAATCTACCAGAACAAACACCAGATAAAGGGTGACACTTAGGGAAAAGTAGAAACAGGTGTCGAAGCAAATCAGCACGAGCGCTGACTGCAACGACTAACAGGTGCAGGTAGAGAGAGGCCAGCAGAGAGCAGAAGAGAGAAAGTGTGTGTGTGTGTGTGTGTGTGTGTGTGTGTGTGTGTGTGTGTGTGTGTGTGTGTGTGTGTGTGTGTGTGTGTGTGTGTGTGTGTGTGTGTGTGTGTGTGTGTGTGTGTGTGTGTGTGTGTGTGTGTGTGTGTGAATCAAAAGGGAAGAAAAACCTGACTCATGACAAAATAATAAACCTTTCAAGTATAATTTTGAGACGTTTTTCCCCAACATCAAACGCACATTTTAGCCAATAGGCAACTATAAAGCCAGCCGCTCAATTTCATGTGTTTCGGGAGAAATGGATGGATTTACGTTTGGTAAATATGACATGTAGCCCCAAACAGTGTCACGTGACGTTTGATACGTCACCATGGAAATAGGAATGTTCTACAATTACGGTCGCGTTAACAAAATAATTTAAACAGGGACTCAATATTTTAACTTAATGTGTAGCAAATCACAATTCATCTTGCCAATGAACAGTCCATTTTTGTTTTTAAATCTGCATTGCAAAATTCATATACATTTCATTTAGGCCTACTATAGTAATGAACACTGAGACACTAATTTGTGCAAAAAGCACTGATGACTTGTTTAAGACTTGAAGCTTATAATCGAGGATTTGCCTGTCTTGACTCGGGACTTACTAATATAGAGAAAGGTGGGGGTGTACGGTTTCAGTGTGTGTAAGTGCCGTGGGAAATGAACACGATGATCCCTCTGGTAGTGTTCATTCAGGGTTAGGGCTAGTATTCTATTGGTCATGGTCAAAACAGACCAGAGAACATCATTTTATTTTCATTAAATGAATGTACTATATTTAATTTCAATGTTTTTTTAAATGGAGGCCGATTAGTTTCATAGCTTGTTTCCGGCACAGAAAAAAACAATAATAAAAAGATAATTGCGACTTTTTAACTCGGAACTGACTTTATAATTCACAATTGAGAATTTATATTTCACAGTTCTGAGAAAAAAGTCAGAATTGTGAGATACAAACTCGCAACTGCGAGAGAAACAAAATCACAATTGTAAGTCCGTATTACGAGACATATACTCACAATTACGAATGATAAAGTTTAAGATGGACAGATGCTCTTTTATGATGGATAGATGTACTTTTATGATGGAAAGATGCACTTTTATGATGGACAGATGCACTTTTATGATGGACAGATGCACTTTTATGATGGACAGATCCACTTTGGACAGATGCACTTTTATGATGGACAGATGCACTTTTATGATGGACAGATGCACTTTTATGATGGACAGATGCACTTTTATGATGGATAGATGCACTTTTATGATGGACAGATGCACTTTTATGATGGACAGATGCACATTTATGATGGAAAGATGCACTTTTATGATGGACAGATGCACTTTGGACGGATGCACTTTTATGATGGATAGATGCACTTTTATGATGGACAGATGCACTTTAATGATGGATAGATGCACTTTGGATAGATGAACTTTTATGATGGACAGATGCACTTTTATGATGGATAGATCCACTTTGGACAGATGCACTTTTATGATGGACAGATGCACTTTTATGATGATAGATGCACTTTTATGGTGGATAGATGCACTTTAATGATGGATAGATGCACTTTAATGATGGATAGATGCACTTTAATGATGGATAGATGCACTTTAATGATGGATAGATGCACTTTTATGATGGACAGATGCACTTTTATGATGGACAGATGCACTTTTATGATGATAGATGCACTTTAATGATGGATAGATGCACTTTAATGATGGATAGATGCACTTTAATGATGGATAGATGCACTTTAATGATGGATAGATGCACTTTTATGATGGACAGATGCACTTTTATGATGGATAGATGTACTTTGGATAGATGCACTTTTATCATGGATAGATGCACTTTTATGATGGATAGATGCACTTTTATGATGGACAGATGCACTTTTATGATGGATAGATGCACTTTTATGATGGACAGATGCACTTTTATGATGGATAGATGTACTTTGGATAGATGCACTTTTATCATGGATAGATGCACTTTTATGATGGATAGATGTAGTTTTATGATGGACAGATGTACTTTGGATTGAGGCACTTTTATCATGGATAGATGCACTTTTATGATGGATAGATGTAGTTTTATGATGGACAGATGTACTTTGGATTGAGGCACTTTTATCATGGATAGATGCACTTTTATGATGCACTTTTATGATGGAAAGATGCACTTTTATGATGGAAAGAAGCACTTTATCATGGATAGATGCACTTTGGAGAGATGCACTTTTATGATGGAAAGATTCACTTTTATGATGATAGATGCACTTTTATGCTGGACAGATGCACTTTTATGATGATAGATGCACTTTTATGATGGACAGATGCACTTTTATGATGATAGATGCACTTTTATGATGATAGATGCACTTTTATGATGGACAGATGCACTTTTATGATGGATAGATGCACTTTTATGATAGATGCACTTTTACGATGGATAGATGCACTTTTACGATGGATAGATGCACTTTTACGATGGATTGATGCAATTTTATGATCGATAGAAGCATTTTTATGATGGACAGATGCACTTTTATGATGGATAGATGTACTTTGGATAGATGCACTTTTATCATGGATAGATGCACTTTGGATAGATGCACTTTTATGATGGATAGATGCACTTTTATGATGGACAGATGCACTTTTATGATGGATAGATGCACTTTTACGATGGACAGATGCACTTTTATGATGGATAGATGCACTTTTATGATGGACAGATGCACTTTTATGATGGATAGATGTACTTTGGATAGATGCACTTTTATGATGGATAGATGCACTTTTATGATGGACAGATGCACTTTTATGATGGAAAGATGCACTTTTATGATGGACAGATGCACATTTATGATGGAAAGATGCACTTTTATGATGGATAGATGCATTTTTATGATGGACAGATGCACTTTGATGATGGATAGATGCACTTTTATGATGGATAGATGTACTTTGGATAGAAGCACTTTTATGATGGACGGATGCACTTTTATGATGGACGGATGCACTTTTATGATGGACAGATGCACTTTTATGATGGACGGATGCACTTTTATGATGGACGGATGCACTTTTATGATGGACAGATGCACTTTTATGATGGATAGATGCACTTTGGATAGATGCACGTTTATGATGGATAGATGTACTTTGGATAGATGCACTTTTATCATGGATAGATGCACTTTTATGATGGATAGATGTACTTTTATGATGGACAGATGTACTTTGGATTGAGGCACTTTTATCATGGATAGATGCACTTTTATGATGCACTTTTATGATGGAAAGATGCACTTTTATGATGGACAGATGCACTTTTATGATGGAAAGATGCACTTTTATGATGGAAAGATGCACGTTTATGATGGATAGATGTACTTTGGATAGATGCACTTTTATCATGGATAGATGCACTTTTATGATGGATAGATGTACTTTTATGATGGACAGATGTACTTTGGATTGAGGCACTTTTATCATGGATAGATGCACTTTTATGATGCACTTTTATGATGGAAAGATGCACTTTTATGATGGACAGATGCACTTTTATGATGGAAAGATGCACTTTTATGATGGAAAGATGCACTTTATCATGGATAGATGCACTTCGGATAGATGCACTTTTATGATGGATAGATGCACTTTCATGATGGATAGATGCACTTTTATTATGGAAAGATGCACTTTTATGATGGAAAGATACACTTTTCTTTTATGATGGAAAGATGCACTTTTATGATGGAAAGATGCACTTTTATGATGGAAAGATGCACTTTATCATGGATAGATGCACTTCGGATAGATGCACTTTTATGATGGATAGATGCACTTTCATGATGGATAGATGCACTTTTATTATGGAAAGATGCACTTTTATGATGGAAAGATACACTTTTCTTTTATGATGGATAGATGCACTGTTATGGACTACAAAACAGAAACGGCTATTCTCTGCCTTTATAAAGCTTGAGCATGGACATTTTTTAATATAACTCCTACTGTATTCGTCTGAAAGAAGAATGTCATATACACCTAGGATGGCTTGATGATGAGGAAATAATGGGCTAATATTCATTTTTGGGTGAACTATCCCTTTAAGGAACATAGAGGGAACTTTATTTCTTGTTTTGTGCCGTAGGCTGTGTGCAGAACCAACGGCTTCTACTCGCTCCCGATCTCGAGCTGGTTTGCTCTGCGTAAAGCCGTGCAGCCTCTGGTGAAGCGTGTGTGTGACACCGACCGCCTCATGTGCAGCAAGACCTGCCTGAACGCCAACGACATCGCCTTCGTCATCGACGGCTCCAGCAGCGTGGGAACCGGCAACTTCCGCACCGTGCTCCAGTTCGTCGCCAACGTCACGCGGGAGTTCGAGATCTCGGACACAGACACGCGCGTAGGAATCGTACAGTACACGTATGAGCAGAGGCTGGAGTTCGCTTTCGGACAGCACAACAACAAAGCCGACTTGCTGAACGCTATCAAGCGCATAAACTACTGGAGCGGAGGAACCAGTACGGGTGCCGCCATCACGTACGCTGCGGACCAGCTCTTCAGCAAATCCAAACCCAACAAGCGTAAGATCATGATCGTCATCACGGACGGGCGCTCCTACGATGACGTGAGGGCCCCGGCGCTGGCGGTACATCGGAAAGGTGAGTTGATAGGTTGACATGATTATCGAGATTTTAGATCAAAAAGGTGCAGAAAGTGATTTCTGATAAACGCTGTTGATATTTGAAATCACCAAAGCCCAGACCCAACAGGACCACACCCCTATCTTTCATAGCTCCGCCTCTGGAAACTTCTGGCGGAATCTGCCCGAGGGTATGATGTCATCTCTAAGAGAACGCAATGAAGTGTTACTATGATAATACAGGTCGAATGTCGTAACTCATCCTTTAATAATAATATAATAATAATAATCCAAATGAACAAACAAGCGTAGATGACACACACGCATATATTCAAGCAAAAGACAGCATATCTTAGTTCTGTAAAACACTGCAAAACCAACGTTACGTATCGAGAAGTAATAAAGCATCCTCATGTCCGTTCTCCACAAGTTCTCGCAGGTCCTCTTGCCTGATTGTAAGATGCAGAAGAGAACTCAATTGGGAACTGTCGCGCTGTCTATTCGGCTGTGTCAGAGCACCAGTACCAGCTTGAACTCTCTTTTGCGTCTGATCGCGCTTGAATGTTGAAAAGCACTGATTGGCTGATCACTGGACAGGTGCCAGATGCGTGTGTATTTCAGCAGTGGTGTGTAATGCAGTCACTACTAGACACTTCAGCGGCTTGAATTTTATGTATAACATATACATTTTTCAGTTGTAGTCTTTTAAAAAGGCATCTCAATTAATAAGTGCAATAAAGTCTTGTCAAAAATATAGATTTTTCGATACATTTTGAAACTGAAAGATCTGAACCGTTTCAATACAAATTTTCTGCAGAATTGACACATTACACCAGTGTCTCTCTCTCTCTCATCTCTCGGACAGCGAGTGACACACAAACCCGCCTCTCCTCGCTCACTCCTTTCATTTGCTCTGGATGAATACGGTTGGTGTCACAGGACTTGAATTTCGCCGTGGGATTGCGTATTTTACTCATTCCCACAGATTTTGTGCTCACACCCAAAGTTTGTGCACATAAAGCCGCCTCTCAGTACTAAATTTAGTTATTTTTCTTAGCTTATTGCGCTTAAACAGTCAAATACACACAAAATAATGTCAAAACGCCGGTCATGGCGAGTATTCATGTAAACACAGTCAGTTCTGTTTTAAGTGAACGTAAACAGTTGAGAAAGGAAACGCATGTGTAACAGTATAATGGATTTGTGCGTCATGTCTTAAAGTGACTGCAGCCTAAAATACCTGCTGCCAAATTATGAGATAATAATAAAAATCTATATGGCAGTTTTTCCCTATGGTATCGATGTCAAAATTGTGGCGAGTGAAATGCTGGTGAGCAAAAGAGTTAGTCAAGCCCTGAGTCTAACATCTGACTGATTTTTGGGAATGTTGTACCAGGACCAGCCGAGGATGTAGATCTAGACTCACATTAAACGCCATAATCCACAGGCTGTAGCTAGAACTTTTTGGCCCTGAATAATAAAAGTGGGCCTTTTCGAGCATGTGTTTGCGGTGTGATGTGATGGAAGTTGAAGTGTTCTCCTCTGCTGTCTCTCACTCTCCAGGTGTGATCGCGTACTCCATCGGGATCGCCTGGGCAGCGCAGGACGAGCTGGAATACATCGCCACTGACCCGGACAGAGAGCACTCTTTCTTTGTGGATGAGTTTGACAACCTCTACAAGTATGTATCAAAAATAATTCACAACATCTGCAACGAATTCAACTCCCAACCACGTAACTGAACCATTGTGGACTATCACCAAAACTCCAAGGAGCAAGTGCATTACCACACAGTTAAAGTTACAGTGTTACAGGTTTAGTGCAGTTAGAAGCGGGCAGCATGTTTCCAGCTTTGATATTTTGCTATTTAAACTTAATACAGTGTGGAAATGGTCATTTAACGATGGCAGTGAATGTGTTCAGTGACTTTGGATTACAGTGTGACGGACTTGTATTGCTATGAGAGAAAACACATGCTTACAGTTTTTGCATGGATTGTTTCAGTTAAAGTTTATTTATATTTTACATACTAAACACAATAATATAAAAAAAATACATAATAACAATAATATCCTTTTTTCATATGGAAAGTTAACTGTATGCATAAGATAGAAGTGCCAAGCAAAGAACATTTTTGTTAATTGTAAGTGAAAAATCGTTTTAAATGATGTGCTAGACGAATGGGATTTTGCATATGTTCAGAAGACAGGATTGTTAATGCATGTATGAACTGACTGATGTTACTGTAATTTACAAGATATTTGGAAAGGCACAAAGGTGACCAGTATTGGAGTATTATGACTGGTTTTAAAAGAAGTTACAGAAAATACAAGAAGAAAAGCAACATTCAGAAAGCTCCGGTTGTGTGGTTTGATGACTCTTGTCCATTCGAACAGATGTTGATCATAGACCTAAAACGTTTTTTACTTGTCATTTTAAATTCATATATTGTAATTTTTGTATTTGTATATAAAAATGCTTGTATTTTTGTTTAAGATGACACAATTGATCCAATATTTTAATGTAATTTTTAATAAAAATGATTATTGAAAACCAGCAAATTCATGGGTTTGGACTGAAATGTTAAGTGTCTGGGAGAGAATATCTTTAAACTCTGCCAAAATCTTGATAATTATTTAGGGTAATAAATCTGTCAAGCCATAGTATGCAAGCAAATGTGTTTGTTTGTTTCTGTTTTTTTTTTTTGTTGTTTTTTACATTGCAGGCACACATGATCAGTAGATTTATATGCTGAGATTTATTCCAAAGAATAAAGTCAAAACAATGTAAATCATGGCCAATAGTGGTAAGTTAGATGAAGTTCAAAACGTAGGTTTGGGAGGAGCCTAAACATTCAGTCCTGTCAATCATCATTCCGAGCATACTATTTAAAGCTGCAGTCCGCAGTTTTTCCTCTTTGTCGCCATCTCTGTTCGAAATCTGCAATTTTACACTTATTTGCAGAATTCTCAACTCTATGTGAGTTGTGCCTCGGCACGGCACAGCGCCGATGAATCCAGTGTTTTGAGGAGACTGTACGGCTGTAGGCTATATTATGTCACCGCACCGGTGTGGATACTGTCATTCAGAATCACAGATAATACTTTTTGGATGTATGACCAACATAAGAATTTTTACCGGAAAATGTCCTCTGAACAAATAAGGGTTTCACTTCATTTGGATGGTCCCTTTAACACATTCTGTTGACTATAAGTAACGTTGCACCTACATGTCTACTAACTCTCATTAGAGTGTTAATAGAGTATTAGTAGACTAGTAGGGTTAGGGTTAGAATAAGTTGACATGTAGTTGCATAGTTACTTAAAGTCACCAGAATGTTCAAAAGGGACCATCAAAATAAAGTGTTACCCAAGTAAGTAACATCCACTTTTGTTCTGACTAACTAAGGGAAAAAAACGTTGCAGTAAATCGTGCTTATTAAATCTAACGATCGCTTATCATATCACGTAAAACCGTGCAAATTATACTTTGTTCTCAAATTGTAATGTTAACAACATCAGCATTGCGTGACTACATTTAATGCCCTTCCGATATTATCCTTGTTTTCACATGGGCCGGTTGCAGTCTCTTTTTCTGTAGCCACTCCGAAGTCCGAAGTCTTTTGCATTTTACAGCGGGTGAATCTCCAGCTGGTGATCGTCGTTTGAACCTTTCTGGATCCGCCATCAAATTGCTAAGTTTAATTAAATCAAGTGCTGTGAGAAAAGGCTATAAATCTCCACCTCCAACATCCTCACAATCAATATTGCCTACTAGCCGGGACTCCTTCTTTATGTTGACAGATGTGACGTAATGACGCAAAGACATGCTCGAATTTCCCGTGGAAATCCACCAGTACCACTGGATTTAAAAGCATTATTACAAGCTTACCGTTTTGAATCAAGCTAAGGCAAGCAGATAGTTTTGTACACTGGCTGGATATGTACTGTACTTGCTCAAACATTTATTTTATATATTACATTTATATAAAGATACAGACTGCAGCTTTAAGCAGCAGAAATCACGTCATCTCATTGACAAATTCTTCCGGCAGCAATCCTCCTCCCTTCTCCTCCAGTAAATTATCTATATCCTCTTATGCGCAATTCCATCATAGGGGGGTTTTAACTCGGAGCTCAAGCCGAGCCTCGGGCTCAAGCCTCCTCTAAGGACAGCCAGCCAAGTTAGTTTACAATTAACCTTTAAGGCTGAACGGGCAGGCAAACTAGTGATTGTCAAGTTAAGTACCTAAACTAATCTTTGCTATTGGTAATAGAATAGAATGGGTGGGTAACAAATTCTACACTACTTAAGTCCGTTTTATTTAGCACTTTTCACAATTCACATTGCTATTGAGAAAAGAATAGAATTGTCACATTTCTAGTTTGTTTTTGATCTTTTCAGTTCTTGTCGCTTATTTCTATCTGGAAGGCCCTGAAGAAATCTTCCCCTCTCAGGTCCCCAGATCCAGAGTCCGCCCCCAAGTCCACTCCAGAGGGTGAAACCCTCGAATCTGCTCCAGAGATTGAAACCCCGAGTGCGTTCTAATGTGAGAAATTCCTGCTCTAGGGATTACAGCATTGCCAATTCCAAGGGTCACAATGCTTTCAGTAAGGGATCTTCCCGAGTCCCCTCCAGTGAGTAAAATTCTAAAGTTTGTTCCAGTTTGTGAAATTCCTGAGTATAAGCTCCTATAAGAGATACTCCAGAGTCCGCTCCAGTGTTGGCTCCAGCCCCCGACAAGAGTCCAGTGATGGCTCCGGCCCCTGAGTCCGCTCCAGAGAGTGCAGCACTGACCATTATGGCTACAGCTATTTTGTGTGTGCTGGCTGCCACGGAGGCCATCCCAGAGCTGCCTGCTCTCCCAGACAAGTCCAGAGAAGCCGTCTCAGAGCTGCTGGCTCTCCCGGACAAGGTCACTGAAGCCTTCCCAGAACTGCCTGCTCTCCCAGACAAGGTCACTGAAGCCTTCTCAGAGCTCCCTGCTCTCCCAGACAAGGTCACTGAAGCCTTCTCAGAGCTGTCTGCTCTCCCAGTCAAGGCCACTGAAGCCATCCCAGAGCTGCGTGCTCTCCCAGACAAGGCCACTGAAGCCATCCCAGAGCTCCCTGCTCTCCCAGACAAGGTCACACAAGGTCACTGAAGCCGTCTCAGAGCTGCCAGCTCTCCCGGACAAGGTCACTGAAGCCTTCCCAGAGCTGCGTGCTCCCCAGACAAGGCCACTGTAGCCATCCCAGAGCTCCCTGCTCTCCCAGACAAGGTCACACAAGGTCACTGAAGCCGTCTCAGAGCTGCCTGCTCTCCCAGACAAGGTTACGTAAGCCTTCCCAGAGCTGCCTGATCTCCTAGAAAAGACCACAGAAGCATTCTCAGAACTCCCTGCTCTCCCAGACAAGGTCACTGAAGCCTTCTCAGAGCTGCCTGCTCTCCCAGACAAGTCCACAGAAGCATTCCCAAAGCTGCCTGCTCTCCCAGACAAGGTTACTGAAGCCTTCCTAGAGCTGCCTGATCTCCTAGAAAAGACCACAGAAGCATTCTCAGAGGTCCCTGCTCTCCCAGACAAGGTCACTGAGGCCTTCCCAGAGCTGCCGGCTCTCCCAGACAAGGTTACTGGAGCCTTCCCAAAGCTGCCTGCTCTCCCAGTCAAGGCCACAGAAGCCTTCCCAGAGCTGCCTGCTCTCCCAGTCAAGGCCACAGAAGCCTTCCCAGAGCTGCCTGCTCTCCCAGACAAGGTCACACAAGGTCATTGAAGCCTTCTCAGAGCTGCCTGCTCTCCCAGTCAAGGCCACAGAAGCCTTCCCAGAGCTGCCTGCTCTCCCAGACAAGGTCACACAAGGTCACTGAAGCCTTCTCAGAGCTGTCTGCTCTCCCAGACAAGGCCACTGAAGCCATCCCAGAGCTGCGTGCTCTTCCAGACAAGGCCACTGAAGCCATCCCAGAGCTGCGTGCTCTTCCAGACAAGGTCACTGAAGCCTTCTCAGAGCTGCGTGCTCTTCCAGACAAGGCCACTGAAGCCATCCCAGAGCTGCGTGCTCTTCCAGACAAGGCCACTGAAGCCATCCCAGAGCTGCGTGCTCTTCCAGACAAGGCCACTGAAGCCATCCCAGAGCTGCGTGCTCTTCCAGACAAGGCCACTGAAGCCATCCCAGAGCTGCGTGCTCTTCCAGACAAGGCCACTGAAGCCATCCCAGAGCTGCGTGCTCTTCCAGACAAGGCCACTGAAGCCTTCCCAGAGCTGCCTGCTCTTCCAGACAATGTCACTGAAGCCTTCCCAGAGCTGCCTGCTCTCCCAGACAAGGCCACAGAAGCCTTCCCAGAGCTGCCTGCTCTCCCAGACAAGGTCACACAAGGCAACTGAAGCCATCCCAGAGCTGCCTGCTCTCCCGGACAAGGTCACTGAAGCCTTCTCAGAGCTCCCTGCTCTCCCAGACAAGGTCTCACAAGGTCACCGAAGCCTTCTCAGAGCTGTCTGCTCTCCCAGACAAGGCCACTGAAGCCATCCCAGAGCGAGAACGCGCCTTATGGGAAGGGGGTTTTCCTGTCACATTTCAAATTTGTTTTTGATCTTTTCAGTTCTTGTCTGTGGTTCTAATAGAAAAGAATAGAAAAAATAGTTGGGGAACAAATTACATACTACTTACGTCAGTTTTATTAAGTCAGTTACATTTAAAATTTAGATTGTTTCAATAAGCCATGCTATTGAGAATAGAATAGAATAGAATCATTGGGCAACAAAATTCTATACTGATTATACTTACAGAACACTTAGAAAAGTCTTAGAAACAATTTAAATGCACAAAATGTAGCCTAGGCTTACTTTATTCCATCAAAATGTTGCTTCATTTTATTGCAATTTTAATATAAGATAAATAATCTGTTGCTGTAGAATTTTTAATGCCATTCATGGTTTTTAATGAAAGTTAAAGTAAATTTTATTTAGTGCTTTCACAATTCACATTGCTTTAATATGCTATTGAGAATAGAATAGAATAGAATATAAATTAATAGAAAAGAAATGAATTGAAATTAATATAATAGAATAGAATAGAAATTAATAGAATAGAATATAATGGAATGGTTGGGTAACAACTTATATACTGCTTAAGTCCGTTTCGTTTACAATTCATATTGCTTCAATATGCTGTGCTATTGAGAATAAAATAATTAGGCAACATCAATTTGTCTTCAACAATTTGTCATCAACAAACATCAACATCACCTATATTATTTACCTCTTCACAATTCACATTTCTTCAGTTAGCTGTGCAATTGAACATGGAATAGAATAGAATAGTTGGGCAACATAAATGATATACTGCTTATAACTACAGAACAAAGAGAAACCCAAGTCTTAGAAAGCATGTAAGAGATCAGGCTCTGCTAGACACGTACGTGACAGTCCTCTGGTGGCCTGGAAGCTGAACTGCTCTGAGCCTAGGGACCTTATTTGCACATTTATTCAGCACATGCCTATGCTTGTACGTCCACAGGAGCCCTGTATAATTCATGTAGTAGCATTGATGAAAGATGAGTCTAGTGAATACAACAATGAAGGGTTCGTCTATGTTCTTGTCTCAGGTATAAAGGATATTTGCGAGTAATGCTTGTCATGTCATTGGAGAGAGTACAGAACTTGGACCTATGACGAGCTCCTATGATTATTCCTTTTTCACATTCATCTGTAGTTTCCACCTACATTTCACAATAAAAAGCCATGGTATTGTCAAAAGGTAAAGAGATTAATGTCCTGACATTACTCACACCCAAAAACAAACAATTAACTTTTTCATGGTCAAAATAACTGGAATTGATTTTCTTTGGTTTCTCAGAAAAGTCTGTGTGAAAAGAGTGAAGTTGAGGCAGAGAGAACAAAGAAGAGCAAGATCATGATCCCGGTGAGACAATGAACTGAGAGTAGGTTTGGACAAAGTGTACGGTCAATAAATATATAACATTTTGTTAACTCTTTCCCTGCCAGTAATTAAAAAAAAAAAATCCAGCCATCACCAGCATTTTTTATCATTTTCACAAAACTTTCATGGTCCCCAGAATATTTTGTTGCATGAATATCTGAACATGCAATATATCAAAAGAAAGAAAAGAGGACCAAATCTCGTCAATGGCGAGTTAATATACCTGAAATAGCATGGACATCTATAATATCCCACGATATATCTACCAATGGACCACCAAATATTGGTACCAGATGTCACTTGTGCAAGATGTTTGGAAATGAAGTATATGAAAGGCATTCTCACATTACTGTATCCTGAGAAGAGTTGTGCTGGAAAACCCTTGTGCTTTCAGGTGATTGTCATGAAGACAGAATAGATTTGAAAAAGACAGACACAGATGAAATACAGGCAGCAGTTTGACTTGGGTGAAAAGATACACAAATAACCAAAATCACATCATCATCATCATCATCATCCCCAGGATAATGGCTCAAATACTCACAGAAGAAAGATTCTGCAAACTGCTTCGTATCTTTGGTAATATGTGAAGCATGATGTATTTGTGAGTAGTGGATTCAAACACTGGAAAAAGGCACTAAACTTGTTTCACATAATACACAAACATGATCACACAAAGATTGTGTTTGTGTCCTGGAAAGGCTAGTCCATTAGAAGCTGACTGAAGCAGCAAATCCTGATGCAATTAGACAAACAAGGGAGTATATGATGTGTTTCATCTCGAATTAAAGAAGTTTGAAATCTCCCATCATCCCTTGTCTCGCCCGGTCAGGACACGGTGTAGAGCGCCCCCTGGTGGACAAAAGTTGTGCTACAATCCTGACGCTCTTGTGAGGGATGGTAATTCACTGTTGTTTCAATGCTGTGGCTCTCTTTCTTTTTCTGACTTTTTAACTAAGTATTTACATGTAAATATGTCATATTTGTCTATAATTGTATATCTATAAACGTCAGAAACAAACAACAAAAAACACATACAGGTTAATATTATTCCTAGACTTCGTTAAAAAATGCAACTGCCAGTGTTTTCACAGCTTTTTTTCTGTTGGATCAATTAGAATATTTATGAACAATTATTACTAATTTTAATATATACTTTTATTAAAACGTAAAATAATCACCATCAATCTCATGTGTATATGGTGTGGCAAATTCAAATCAGACGTGTGTTTGGGCCAAATGTTTACACCAGTGTAGCCGACTCATTTGTACAGCAATAAGAAAGACGGCAGGGAAGGACAGAGAATGAGAATGAGAGAAGGAATGCTATGTAATAAAACATGCTCGACATTATCATACTTCTAAGATCTTAAAATAATGCCACAAAGGTTTTAGAAGAACCATATCCATGTCTTCAACATTGAGGCGACCAAAATTATTCAAAATGTATTAAAATCACAAAATTTTACTTTCAAACGGAAAATATAATTTATTTGTAAAACTATGTAGTTGCAATTTTCCCACAAGCTACACTCATGATATAAGCTAATCATTTAATGAATTGCAAATAATATATATATATATTTAGTTGTCTAATATGGCGAAAACAACAGTTCTTGCCTTGTTGTTACGGGTGAGGTGGCTGTAATCAAGCGCACCACCAAGGAGATAATATAGGACTTTTAATACTAAACCTAAACCAGGAAACATACAAACACATATCACGGATAACTGAAATAATGCAAGACAAGGAACGGGGAGGAACAGAGCGCCTAACCCTCTGAGGTGCTCTCTGGGTCCTGAAGTGTTCTGACATTTGTGCTTATTTCTGATACTTATGACATTTTCATGGCTTAACTACACTGTATTCAGCACAAACTCTGCTACAGTAATATGTCAGCAGCATGTATGTAAAAGTTTGTAGTTTTAAGATAATGACGTTTATGCGTGGTTTGTGAAAAAACAAAAATAAATTGTCACTGAAAGAAGGTCATGAAACCCATACTGATTATTTCTTCACAAGGCTTTTGAAAATTGTATCACGTGGCCTAGAATATTTGCTCCAAAACTATGTGAAAATCATCCTGACTACTCATTCAGATAAGACAATATATTGATTTAAAATTTGTAAGACATGTTTTGTGTAAGAAAGCTTTATGCGAGAAGGCGTGAACAGCCCATTAATATGTAGTATTTTACACCTGAGAAAGACAAAGACCCTCCCCTAATGGCCCTATCAGGTGCTATCAGGCCCTACCATTATGAGGAGCCTTGCACAAAGAATGGGGAGAGCCTTAAAAAAAAGAATGGCTTTTTGATTGCTTGGATTTATTTCCAACACAACATAATCCAAAGATACACAACAAATGACAAAAAAAAATCACATTGTTGAACAGAGACAGATCTAAAGACAGAGACTTGGACAGTCACACACCTTTGTGCCATTCTTGAAACACAAACCTGTCATTTCCAAGGTGTTTGATTTTTAACTTTGCCATGCTCATCTACAGAGACTCATGTGAATGTTGAAGTTGTAATGGTCACTTTGTGGTTTATGGCAATCTGAGTTAAAATGAGAACTGCGCATGCGCGTGTCTGTTAGTTTTGACAAGTGAGGAGAGGAGAGAACCGCTCTGCCGACTCTCTTTGTATTCTTTCTTTTATTTCCTTTTATATTGTGACCAGGGTTGGAAGTCTGTTTGTATACTTTTACTCACTCGATCCCCGTGTATGCGGACGAGTGTGACATTTAAGTACTTTTATTAAATGCGGGGAAAATACGGCACCTCTTGTCTCTCGTGCATCTTTCTCTCCGACACCTATTGTTTTTCTCTGGGCAACATCTCAACTTTGCGTTACAAAGTCAGCAGGACTCATCAGTGGGGCATCGGGGGCCTCATTTATAAAACTCTGCGTAGGATCCTTACTAAAAGTGTGCGTGCGCCCGAAAGCCAAAAATAGCGTACGCAGACTAAAATTGAGACTAATAAAACCGTGCGTACGCACACCTGCACGCAATTTTCCATTTATAAATCACAGTCTACCTGATAATTTGCGCACGTGAAAAAAATCGACATCCCGCCCTTTACCCGCCCACATTCAACCATATATAGGCCATGCAAATCACCTTGTGAATGGCCGTGCATATTAATGAGCCAGCAAAAGGTAGCCTACTTTATGCTAAAGAATGGCAGCAATTGAGAACAAGGGGAAAAACGAAATTTCGCAGATACTGAGATAGAGGTTCTTGTGACGGAGGTGGAGGAGAGAAAAAATATTTTGTTTGGTAGCCATAGCATTGGCATCACTAACAAAAAAAAAAGTGTGGAATGGCAACATGTGACTGCAGCGGTGAATGCAGTTGGTTCGGCTAACAGGACGGTTCCTGAAATAAAAAAGAAGTGGTCCGACATAAAGGTGGGGGCAAAAAAAAGGCTTGCCAGTCACCGACAGAGTGTGTCTGGGACTGGTGGGGGTCCTGGGACGCCCGATCTGTCCCCCATGGAGACTCGGCTGGCTTCTATTATAGGAGAAACCAGTGTGTGCGGCATTCTGTCTGAAAGGGAGGGAGACACAGACATGGTGGAAACAGGTAAATCATTTTATTACATGAGCACAATTAAATAAAATAGAAATAGCACAATAGGTTATTGTGGCCTTGTTGTTCCAGAGGGTATGGGAGCACAGGGTGGTGAGGAGACTCCCAGCAGCTGTGGAGTGTCCGGAGGTCCCCAGCAGGAGCGCGTCCAGACCCCATGGCACGGTTGGAAGTGGCCGGGTGTTGACTGAGGCTGTCCTTCAGACACAGAGGGACACAATTGAGGCAATTACAGTTATAGCAGATGAGCTTAAACAAATAAAGGTTGTGTTGGGTGACATTGCTTCTACATTAAAAGATCTTGTTAAAAAATGAACCTGTGTGTTGTTGTCCCTTCACAAATGCCGCATTACTTCCTCGCGGAGCCTTGCGCCCTGATGATGCCGTTCATGTTGGGGAGGGGGGTGTGGGTCAGGCTCCTCATGCTGGAGGCGAGGGAGGTCAGCGGGGAGAGGGACACCATTCCTCTGTGCCATGTTGTGTAGAATGGCGCATGCCATGATGATCTGGCAGACTTTTTTTTGGTTGATATAAAAGTCTACCACCCGAAACATCAAGGCAACGCCATCTACCCTTGAGAAGGCCAATGGCTCTCTCAACTACCGAGCGCGCACGAGCGTGGGCATCATTGTAACGCATTTGCTCTGCACTCTGAGGGTTTGGAAATGGGGTGAGGAGCCAACGTCTCAGAGGGTAACCACTGTCACCTGCCAGTATAACAGATTAATTTTACAGTAGGCTTGAACTGTTAGAAACCATCATATGTCATTTTAACTTACCAAGAAGCCACCCATCACGCACGGCACCTGCCTCACGTCTATTCCCTACACTGCTGTGCATTACAATAAAAGAGTCATGTGTTGAACCAGGCCATCGCGCCACAACGTTTGTAAGAATCATGTTGGCCTCACAGATAACTTGCACATTTATGGAATGGACATGTTTTCGATTCACAAAAATGAACTCGTTCTCATGTGGAGCCCTTATAGCAATATGAGTGCAGTCAATTGCGCCGATTACATTTGGGAATCCGGACATTGCTGCAAATTGCCTTTTGATATTGGCCTGTTCCCAAATAGTGTAAGGAAACTGTATGCATCTATTGATCATTCTAATAATCCGTTTCAAAACTGCAGGCATTAAGGAGCTCAGGGATGGCTGTGAAATCCCAGACCTATTAACAGAATTATAAGTTTCCACAAGAAGCTTTATGCAGAAAAAAAATTGCATTATCATATTTGTAAACTTGCTTATCGGCTAACTCCCGCTGGTAACTCCCGGTTGCCAAAAATCCTAAAACTGAAAGGACTTGGGTTGGTACCGGGATGGCGTAGTTTCGTGTAGTTGGCCTTTGTAATGTTGGCCCCAATTCAGCACACAGGTCCAAGAGCATGGCTCTAGGTAACCTAAATCGGCTTATTAGCCACTCATCATCGTGGGCCAGGAAATCTTCATGGTCTCTAAACACTCTTTCTCTCCTAAGTCTGCCATTGGCATAGTCCTCCAGCAATGCCAGCGCATCCATCATGCAATAGGCTACTACATGCAGAAGTGTCTCCGTAGTATTTATGTGAACAGCGATCACATTCAATCCTTTACACCTTGTCATACCAATCAGACAATGAGTGGTAAACCTATACGCCCACACTTAGATCATAAGAAAATGAAATTTAAGGAAATTCAATTGATGCACTTTTATTGGATCTTTTATTGGCATTTATTTATTTAAATTGGTACTGTGAACAAGCACACATTTATGATTAGGACGCATAATGAGGATTGAAAGTGATTTGTATGTATATGGCAATATGGATAGGCTATATACGCAACTTTTCAAGTTCAATATGTTTAATTTCATTCATCTACCATCAATCCCTCAGCTCACCATCGGTGTCGCCAAACTGCTCCGTCTCCAAAATGTTCGTACGCACGGGTCAGAGTTTGCGTGCAGGTGCGCACATTTTCCCGTCAAGTTTGTTATGCGTCGGAAGTGGCGTACGCCTCTTTCAGGGCCTGTTTTGTGCGTACGCAACGGTTATAAATGAGGCCCCTGGTCTCTGTAAAAATAAAACATGCTGATTGCTATAGAAACTATAGGGCTGCACGATTTTGGGAATACATTTGAGATTTTTCTGATTAAAATTGCTTTTACAAAATGCACACACACACACACACACACACACACACACACACACACACACACACACACACACACACACACACACACACACACACACACACACACACATATATAACCTATATAATGAACACCAGGTTTGTTGTGCCTTGTAGGCATATAGGCTATGTGCAGTGCTGCATAAAATAATAACAATAGGCTAGATAGCAGGCAGCCTATAAATAGTTAAAAAGGAACACTTCAGACACTACACTAGATACAAATATATTGATTATCATACGTTACTTCAATCTCATTTCATAACATCATAATGAATGGAAACATTTGGAGTAAAAACATAAAGCATAATGTGTGGCGCGTTTTGCTTTCAAACTGACTCACAGCGCGTGCAGGGAACATTTACTGAAGCATCGAGCTGCTCCAAAATATTAAACACTATTAAACACTATTGTTACCATATTGAGCAGATATCCACAAACACAGTATTAACAGTACACGGGTCTAAAAATTATAATATTCACCATGTTTTAGTAAACATTCATACGAGCGTACTTTTATCATGCGGTGTTTTATTATTTAGCGAACATAAAACATCCATAAAACAACATATATAAATTTAGCATGAAAAGTTTGCCTACCAGTCTAGTTCACATTTCAACATCTCTCTGTCTATATATAGATACACATACATGTTCGACATTAGGCTTCATGTTTTTACTCCAATCTCATAACGTACATTTTAGTCTGACACCAATTTAACATGTCTTACCTTAAAAATCTTCTCATCTTCAAATCGCGTTCTTCTAATTCTCCTGAGGTAAATCCAAGTGAAATAGCTCAAACACAGTCTTCAAACTTGGTCAAAAGCAGAGAGGAGTAAGTTACTGGAGTCTCTGATTCTTTGTGTTGAGGTGATGAGGGCTGTTCAGCTCTGCTCCTCCGCGTGGCTCATTTGCATGTCAATCGCTCTTGCGCGCGTGGTTGTGGTCACATTAAAATTAATGAGGCCCATTTGAGAAACTGTACATGTCGCTGCCTTCATACGGATTACTTAAACATAGAATATTTGTTTTTGATATGATTTACATCATTTAAAAAGAGAGACTCCAAGCATTTGTAAAGTGTGTGACAAACATTCGCTGAATTACAGGTCATTTTTTGTCGCGTTTCAGAATGAACTTCATATTGAGAGAGACGGCAGAAAGCGCATCATGTTTATTTTCTTCATTTTACGAAAAACACAACATTTTGTTTTTATTATGAGTGTACACAAATAAAAGACATTTAACAATTTTGAATGATGTATAACACTTATATGTAAGATCAAAATCAACAGAGTATTTTGAGTCTCTTTTGCACTGATAAGTTTTTTTTTTTTAAATTTATTAATTTGATCAGGGACAATGCACAAAAACCATTAATCTAAGAAAGAAGAGATGTCATGTGCCAGGTTATAGCAAAAAATGCTAATTTCTGCCTGCAGTCCCTGGACAGGTTGATGATATACTTACAAAAATTAAAAAATATGTACAGAATTATAATACACAGAAGCATCACTTCACTCACATCATACAACACTCTCTACTACAGGAATCTATAACTCATTCGTATCACAGTCATTCAGTGCGTACAGGTTTGCTTTGTTAATAACCACTGTTTGGTCAGGCGTGTAAATGTGCTATAGATAGTGCAAGAGATAAATTCATTTGGAAGAGTATTTCAAAGGCTCACTGCTTTATAAGAGAATGATTGTTGACCATATGTTCTGCATCTTGGGACGCTGCACTCTCCTCTAACTGTCGACCGTGTGGTTCTTGAATTTCTCTCCGAATTTAGTGTCACAAATTTTCTTAAAGGAGAAGCAGCGATGTTATGAATAATTTGAAATAGAGAAGAAATTTGATTATATTTAATGAGGTTTTCAGAATTTAAAATGTTATATTTACTTAGTACTTTACAATGATGATAGTAGCGAGACTTTTTATCATGAATTTTTATAGCCCTTTTGTATGATTCAAGAAACTTTAGCGATGTTTTACACGCCTGAGACCAACTAGACATGCAATACAAAAGATGTGAAACAATCATAGTATTAAGGAATGTGTTTGAGGCTTCCGTAGTTAATGAATTTCTAATATGTTTATAGTTCATCCAGTTAAATTTTAATTTATTACTGAGTTGTTTAATGTGACTTTTAAAACCAAGGTTTGAGTCAAGTACTAAACCTAAATATTTTGTTTCATTTACATTTTTAATTTTTTGTCCTTTTACTTGAATTCCTTGAGTTTGTTGTATTTTACTTTTATTTGAAAAAAAAAACATTGAGACTGTTTCATCAACGTTTAAGGTCAGGCAGGACGTCTGCAACCATTCTGCAACTTTCTGCATCTCTTTTGATAATTTGTCAGCAACCTCCAGCTCGTTTTTCCCAAAAGTAAAGATCACCGTATCATCAGCGTACATGATTACATCAACGTCAGAACACACTCTGGGGAGGTCATTTATATAGATGCTAAAAAACAAGGGTCCCAAAATAGACCCTTGCGGCACTCCCATCGATGTAGCTCTAAACGCAGATTGGATATTATTCACTCGTACACACTGATGTCGGTCGCTCAAATAAGATCTTATCCACTTTTGGGTGTGCTCAGAAAGATTGTATTGATGCAGCTTACTATAAAGTATCTGGTGATTGACAGTATCAAAAGCTTTACGCCCAGGGTGGAGCCGGCAGTTCAGGGACCCAGGGCGGAGCCGGCAGTTCAGGGGCCCAGGGTGGAGCCGGCAGTTCAGGGACCCAGGGCGGAGCCGGCAGTTCAGGGGCCCAGGGCGAAGCCGGCAGTTCAGGGGCCCAGGGTGGAGCCGGCAGTTCAGGGACCCAGGGCGGAGCCGGCAGTTCAGGGGCCCAGGGCGAAGCCGGCAGTTCAGGGGACCAGGGCGGAGCCGGCAGTTCAGGGGCCTAGGGCGGAGCCGGCAGTCCCGGGGCCCAGGGCGAAGCCGGCATTTCAGGGGCCCAGGGCGGAGCCGGCAGTTCAGGGACCCAGGGTGGAGCCGGCAGTTAAAACTTAAAAAATAAAACATGCTGATTGCTATAGAAACTATAGGGCTGCACGATTTTGGGAATACATTTGAGATTTTTCTGATTAAAATTGCTTTTACAAAATGCACACACACACACACACACACACACACACACACACACACACACACACACACACACACACACACACACATATATAACCTATATAATGAACACCAGGTTTGTTGTGCCTTGTAGGCATATAGGCTATGTGCAGTGCTGCATAAAATAATAACAATAGGCTAGATAGCAGGCAGCCTATAAATAGTTAAAAAGGAACACTTCAGACACTACACTAGATACAAATATATTGATTATCATACGTTACTTCAATCTCATTTCATAACATCATAATGAATGGAAACATTTGGAGTAAAAACATAAAGCATAATGTGTGGCGCGTTTTGCTTTCAAACTGACTCACAGCGCGTGCAGGGAACATTTACTGAAGCATCGAGCTGCTCCAAAATATTAAACACTATTAAACACTATTGTTACCATATTGAGCAGATATCCACAAACACAGTATTAACAGTACACGGGTCTAAAAATTATAATATTCACCATGTTTTAGTAAACATTCATACGAGCGTACTTTTATCATGCGGTGTTTTATTATTTAGCGAACATAAAACATCCATAAAACAACATATATAAATTTAGCATGAAAAGTTTGCCTACCAGTCTAGTTCACATTTCAACATCTCTCTGTCTATATATAGATACACATACCTGTTCGACATTAGGCTTCAGGGGCCCAGGGCGAAGCCGGCAGTTCAGGGACCCAGGGCGGAGCCGGCAGTGCAGGGGCCCAGGGCGAAGCCGGCAGTTCAGGGACCCAGGGCGGAGCCGGCAGTTCAGGGGCCCAGGGTGAAGCCGGCAGTTCAGGGACCCAGGGCGGAGCCGGCAGTTCAAGAGTTCAAGAGGCCCAGGGCGGAGCCGACAGTTCAAGAGTTTAAGAGGCCCAGGACGGAGCCGGCAGTTCAAGAGGCCCAGGGCAGAGCCGGCAGTTCAGGGGCCCAGGGCGGAGCCGGCAGTTCAAGAGGCCCAGGGCGGAGCCGGCAGTTCAAGAGGCCCAGGGCAGAGCCGGCAGTTCAGGGGCCCAGCCCAGGGCGTAGCCGGCAGTTCAAGAGTTCCAGGGCGGAGCCGGCAGTTCAAGAGACCCAGGGCAGAGCCGGCAGTTCAGGGGCCCAGGGCGGAGCCGGCAGTTCAAGAGGCCCAGGGCGGAGCCGGCAGTTGAGGGGCCCAGGGCGGAGCCGACAGTTCAGGGGCCCAGGGCGGAGCCGGCAGTTCAGGGGCCTAGGGCGGAGCCGGCAGTTCAAGAGGCCCAGTGCGGAGCCGGCAGTTCAAGAGGCCCAGTGCGGAGCCGGCAGTTCAAGAGGCCCAGGGTGGAGAGAAAGAATTTGTGTTTGTCAATGAATGAAATTGTGACAACAACTGCAAATGATAATTTCACAAAACAGCTTTAAAGCCTGGATCCCACAAATTAAGAACAAAGCTTTCTTCTCTTTAAATATGATTAATTGTAATGAATTTTAATTTAAGTAAAATATTATTTCAATAAGAGACTGATTAAAGATAAACACATCAGAAGGCAAGGTTAACCCCAAATGGTTTGGTTACAACAATCTTTAAAATATCATCTTTTGTGTTTCACAGAAGTCATACAGGAACGACATGAGGGAGAATAAATGATGACAGAATTTAATATGATGAAAAATGATGACAGAATAGCAGTAAATTTACTGCATTTACCGTGTACAGGATTTTCCTTTAGCAGTATCACTTTGTATTTATTTTATTCATAGATATTTAATTTATTTGATATTTTATTCAAATAAAAATATTGGGGAATATACATCACTTTAAAAATATATATATATATAGTTTCTACATGCTTGCAAGACTATGTTTAAAAGTAGGCTACTTAAAAAGCTGAATTTATTTACATTTAAATGGGAGGCCACAACATGGACTCAGTTGCGTTGAGCATGATACATCTGGATCCGGTTATTTAGTAATAGGAAGCAGTTGTTATCTTTTGGGAACTGCTTTCGACACTCCATTCCCTTCTTTCTCACACTTGACTTAAAATCTCTCATTCTCTCTCCTCATGCTTCTTCTTTTAGCCAGACCATTTGTATAGTTTTCTGTGTAGTTGAGGAATGTCTGAGGAAACAGCACTGAAATGTGTTCTTTTCGACTCTTCCTTTCTCTTCATGAAGTTGGCCATTGTTTCTGTTTTCTGAGCACAGATTTGACCTCTTTTCCTAAACATCCCGTAGTGACGCCCCGTCCTTCCCTCCCTCTGTTTTCTTCTCTTGTTTCTCTTCTGCTCTTGCGCAACTTCCTTGTTTTCATCTTGGTGGTTTACTACAGGCACATTCAGGTAATTGACAAGCTCTCTCTTTCACTGTTTGATTACTTGATGGTTTTTAATACTATAACATGCTCATGAACTTCAGTTACAGTTTGCTGAAATGTAAATTTCTTTGTGAATGACTGTCAAAAATAGGAGATTTGATACAAATTGACTGGCAGACAGAAAAAGAAAAGGCTTTAAGGTTGGCATACAGTCCACAAGGCATTCCAGTATACAGTCTTGATGTTCGAAGGGTTTAAGCATTAGAAAACTTCAGTGCTTGCTCAGCATCAATGACAAGCTGTTATAGTTGCTTCATAATGGGTTGCTAGTGTGTTCAGGGAGGTTGTTAAAACATTGGCAGGCGGTCACTATGCAGACAATACTGTGGTAAGTTATTTTTAAAAGTAATCAGTTATAACATTGCATTACTCCCTGAAAAAAGTAACTAACTGTGTTATGTTACTTTTGCATTGCTTTTCTCATCTGGGCAGGACTGGCTTGTATGTTTTTTAATAAAACATTTTTTTTGGCAAATGTAAAGTCCCTTTCACACCAGAAGTTGAGTGAGTAAGCCTCACCAGAGCCCGTCTACGGAGAGCCTGGCCACTCCCTATTTAGTCCTATTGCACCGAATTTTGGTTGTAGTTCTTCCAGAGTTCCACTGGGGGCGATCGCCCGAGTGCAAAATGAATGGGAGTCTATGGAGCTAGGTGGCTAAATTTGTCTCTTTCACCTGATTGCTGTTGAGAAATCTCGGATTTGATTGTAGGTTTTGCAAGTTCAACATGGGTTAGAGGTCGAAAGTTGAATGAAGGAGTACTTATGTCCTTTCGATTTCTTACAGGTTGAGTTGTTGTTGCCCATAACACACTAGCATTCTGCTAATGAATGCTGATTGGTCAGTGAAGGACTGATTACGACCAGAGATACCACTTGCATCCAAAGCGGGACCAGAATGTTAAGTTGGACTTAACTCTTTTAGCACGTGTGTTTACTGTGTCAGCTGTGTTGTCGATGCCTCAAGAGAAAAGAAAGTGCAGAGCGCGAAAGCACCAAAGTGATTGAAGGATTGCCGTAAAGCAGTATCTCTGGTCGTATGATGTGTATGAAGTCAAAGATTTAGATTTATTCTTTTTGCCTCGCTTAGCCTTATTCTTTTAGCATGTTATCATTACCAATACCAATATACTCCAATAATTTGTATGAGAAGTCTTGAGATTATGCCTAATATTTTCCCCAATGTGATGGTGGAGGGTCCAGTTGTGGAAAGGCCTTGAGTAAAGCTGTTGTTATAACTGTTCTGCAGTGATGGTGGAGGGTCCAGTTGAGGAAAGGCCTTGAGTAAAGCTGTTGTTATAACTGTGCTGCAGTGATGGTGGAGGGTCCAGTTGTGGAAAGGCCTTGAGTAAAGCTGTTGTTATAACTGTGCTGCAGTGATGGTGGAGGGTCCAGTTGAGGAAAGGCCTTGAGTAAAGCTGTTGTTATAACTGTGCTGCAGTGATGGTGGAGGGTCCAGTTGAGGAAAGGCCTTGAGTAAAGCTGTTGTTATAACTGTGCTGCAGTGATGGTGGAGGGTCCAGTTGAGGAAAGGCCTTGAGTAAAGCTGTTGTTTTGACTGTGCTTCAGTGATGGTGGAGGGTCCAGTTGAGGAAAGGCCTTGAGTAAAGCTGTTGTTATAACTGTGCTGCAGTGATGGTGGAGGGTCCAGTTGAGGAAAGGCCTTGAGTAAAGCTGTTGTTTTGACTGTGCTGCAGTGATGGTGGAGGGTCCAGTTGAGGAAAGGCCTTGAGTAAAGCTGTTGTTATAACTGTTCTGCAGTGATGGTGGAGGGTCCAGTTGAGGAAAGGCCTTGAGTAAAGCTGTTGTTATAACTGTTCTGTAGTGATGGTGGAGGGTCCAGTTGAGGAAAGGCCTTGAGTAAAGCTGTTGTTTTGACTGTGCTGCAGTGATGGTGGAGGGTCCAGTTGAGGAAAGGCCTTGAGTAAAGCTGTTGTTATAACTGTTCTGCAGTGATGGTGGAGGGTCCAGTTGAGGAAAGGCCTTGAGTAAAGCTGTTGTTATAACTGTTCTGCAGTGATGGTGGAGGGTCCAGCAGCCACAGGAGCGTCAGAGCCGATCAGCGTGGTGACGGGCGGCAGTAAACCTTTGCACCGCTTCCTCAAAGGACAACCCAAGTGTATCGGAGTGAGACAAACAACACCATCCTTTCAGATGAAGAAAACTATTCAAGCACAGATCAATCAGGAATCATCCAAATAAATAAACCTTATTCAAAGGGGAATCAAGATTATTTTTCTGACTCCACTCGCAGATATGTTTCCTTGTTTTAAGAAAATACTCACTAAATTTCACGGTTTCACTTTATTTTTATGGTCCCTTTAACCCTTTCATTTGACTTTAAGCAAAGTTGCACCTACATGTCTACTAACTCTCAGTGTCAAGAGTGTTAAAAGAGTATTAGTAGATAGTGGGGTTAGCAGAATAAGTTGACATGTAGTTGCAAAGTTAGTCAGTAGAACCTCTGTTGGGGAGCATCAATAAAGAGTTTGCAGATATTAAGCAGAAAGTCGACTTATACTCTAATGAGAGTTAGTTGACATGTAGTTGCAAAGTTTCTTATAATCAACCGAATGTTCAAAAGGAACTATAAAAATAAAGTGTTACCAATTTCACTAATTCACACTTTAAAAAAAAAATGCAATTACATAGTAGTTAAAGACACCTAATATAAAACGTGACCAGACATACGAATTGAACTCACAGTGATATTATAATAGCTGCAGGATGTGTGAGTCTTCACAATGGAAACATGATTATTGGCACTTATTTGATAAGAATCTTCCACAATATATCTCTGTTTAAAATTAATCTTAACAGCTATTTGATTGCATTTCACAAATGTGCAAAAGTAACATACATTCATAATATTTATGAAACGCACACATGAAATAGCAAAAATGGAACAAGGTAGCATGACCTTGTGACAACATCTGCATGCAAAAGTATTTGTCCACTGCTGTTTCCTTCCCATTACTGATGAAGATGAGCAATATTATTGAGGAGCAGTCTTCTGAGAGACGTTTCACATGTGTGTGTCTGTTTCCAAATGTCCGGTGTAAGATTGTGCTGGTGATGATGGCCGTATGCATGATCATGTTTGGAATCGCCATGAATGTGCAATCAGATGCGGTGACCTCGGCAGACATGTACACCCCCTTCTGGCTCGGGATCCTGGTATGTTCTCTCGGGACTATATCAGCATGTTTTCTCTTGAAAGATCTTTCATTACTTCTAAGAAAACTTCTAAGGCCACAACCAACTACACTATTGAACTACACCTCTACAAAACTAGCCTCATGTTTCAAAACACAATAACTGTATTGGATCTCATATCTGAAAATCACTGGTCTACAGATTATATATGAGATTATTCCGCTCATAAACCTCTAAAATGTTCTAGTAATATTACTTCAACAACTGACCAAATGCAATTCTGCTACATCAGGCACAACTTACATCGAACCACTTGTTTGTTTTTTTAGTTCGTTTTTTTTTTGGTCCTTTAAATTTAGTTGGCTTATATATAATGCCTTTTGATTCATTTTAGTGAATTTTACAATTTAACTGAAATGGCTTATCATATCACTTTAGCAAAAATACCATTTTACTCACAACAATGTGCAAAATCCAAAAAGTTGTCAGTCATTTAACACAAACGTTAACCAACACTAAACAATGTATATAAAAAATGTGTCTACATCGTACATCAAACATCTAAACAATTTATCAAATTCAAATACACAATGTGTAAACCTAAGATCCTGAAATAACAGCACATGGTGCGCATGTAAAATTACATTTTATATGTCCATGGTTCATGCAGTTTTTGTAATTAATTCAAATTAACAGCTTAACTGCCTGTATGTGTATATTATATTTAGCAATTGTTGATTACTAAATGTCTTGCCTTTTTTTGCAGTTCTTTATCTGTGGCCTTTTGTATATACTGTGTGAACGCAACCCCACCAAAAAGATCGTAAGTGTCTGTTTAACATTTGTGTTTCACTGTTTGTGCTCATGAATAATTTTGAGAATGCTTGTGTCCAAACTACACAATTTTCTCTATGGATTTAAAGTGTAATAGTAATATTCTTAAATGTGTTTAATTTAGTTTATGTTGATGTTTTCTGAACGGACTGCTCTCAGATCACCGCTAGCCTGGCTTTGAGCATCATCTCCACCATTGGAGTGTTCTGTGCGTGTCTGGAGTTCGGCAAAGCCATCGCTGGGATCCATGACCTCTACTGGACTCATTTGACTGAAAATCAAACAGCGGAGGAGAGACGACATGCCGAACAACATTATGTGAGGGTTTTTATTGATTTAATACTGCTCTGTCATTAATTGCTATTATAACGGCGGATTGCTAATATAACGGCGGATTGCTATTATAACGGCGGATCGCTAATATAACGGCGGATCGCTAATATAACGGCGGATTGCTATTATAACGGCGGATCGCTATTATAACGGCGGATTGCTATTATAACGGCGGATCACTATTATAACGGCGGATCGCTATTATAACGGCGGATCGCTATTATCACGGCGGATCGCTAATATAACGGCGGATCGCTAATATAACGGCGGATCGCTATTATAATGGCGGATTGCTAATATAACGGCGGATCGCTAATATAACAGCGGATCGCTATTATAACGGCGGATCTCTATTATAACGGTGGATCGCTATTATAACGGCGGATCGCTATTATAACGGCGGATCGCTATTATAACGGCGGATCGCTAATATAACGGCGGATCGCTAATATAACGGCGGATCGCTAATATAACGGCGGATTGCTAATATAACGGCGGATTGCTATTATAACGGCGGATTGCTATTATAAAGGCGGATGGCTATAATAACGGCGGATCGCTAATATAACGTCAGATCGCTATTATAACGGCGGATCGCTATTATAACGGAGGATTGATATTATAACGGTGGATCGCTATTATAACGGCGGATCGCTATTATAACGGCGGATCGCTAATATAACGGCGGATCGCTAATATAACGGCGGATTGCTATTATAACTGCGGATTGCTATTATAACGGCGGATTGCTAATATAATGGCGGATTGCTAATATAACGGCGGATTGCTATTATAACGGCGGATTGCTATTATAAAGACGGATGGCTATAATAACGGAGGATCGCTAATATAACGGCGGATCGCTAATATAACGGCGGATTGCTAATATAACGGCGGATTGCTATTATAACGGCGGATTGCTATTATAAAGGCGGATGGCTATAATAACGGCGGATCGCTAATATAACGTCAGATCGCTATTATAACGGCGGATCGCTATTATAACGGAGGATTGATATTATAACGGTGGATCGCTATTATAACGGCGGATCGCTATTATAACGGCGGATCGCTAATATAACGGCGGATCGCTAATATAACGGCGGATTGCTATTATAACTGCGGATTGCTATTATAACGGCGGATTGCTAATATAATGGCGGATTGCTAATATAACGGCGGATTGCTATTATAACGGCGGATTGCTATTATAAAGACGGATGGCTATAATAACGGAGGATCGCTAATATAACGGCAGATCGCTATTATAACGGCGGATCGCTATTATAACGGAGGATTGATATTATAACGGCGGATTGCTATTATAACGGCGGATCGCTATTATAACGGCGGATCGCTAATATAACGGCGGATTGCTATTATAACGGCGGATTGCTATTATAACGGCGGATCGCGAATATAACGGCGGATTGCTATTAGAACGGTGGATTGCTATTATAACGCCGGATTGTTATTATAACTGCGGATCGTTATTATAACGGTGGATTGCTATTATAAGGTGCAGTAGCGGTTCACAGCGAAGAGAACGGCGTTCTCGTCATGGCCGTAAAACACAGAGTAACATTGTATGTGGATGGAGAAACCCACACAAACTAGCTTCGGTTAAACAGGCGTATAATAATTTGGCTAAATGTGTAAGCTCGATTTATGCCTATTTTTTCACATCTTCATGGACATCACAATGATTTCCCTCGTATGGTAATATTTTTCCTTGTAATTATTTATGGTTTGTAAAATGGGAACTGTTGCGCCCGTAGATGAGAGAAGTAAAATGTGTGCGCGTTGTGCACACGCTACATTATGGCCAAGCATGCGCCCTCAGAATATCATCTGAATTTCGGAATTGATTTCTGGAACTGCAGAATATCACCAGGGAACGTTTGCGCGGGAACACGCCTCCTCTTTTCCCTGAATCGCCCCGCGAGCGCAAGTTCATTTCCTAATTTACCAAGTAAGTAAGAAGTCCCTGTGCGTCGCGTGCAGAATAGGAATGATACATGCATCGTGTACAAAGTCAATTGCACTGGGGGCAAGATAGCGCCCTAAGAATTAATATGTACAGGTTCATAATTAATGAGAGTAATGCACAATGTATAATTAATTCTAAAGTAAAGATACAACCTAAGAGTAATTAGTCAAGTATTACCAAATCCTTCAGAAGGAAATACTAATTATTTGGATCATGGTAACCCACTAGTAATGACTCAAGTATTACCAAACCTGTAAGAAGCCATTACTATCCAAAACTTTGCAAAAACCACTTGACTTTTTTTCTTGTGGGATGAAAGTCATGTGTTTACTTTCACGATTCATGAATTCGCTGTTTCCTTCATGTCTCGTGTTATTGTTGTTCTGTGAGTATGAGCGCGTGTGAGTGGGTGTTACCGCTCGTTCAGCTGATCAGTACACCGGCTGATCTCATTATCAGCGCCAGCTGCTGCCAATTCACCTCACTATAAAGACTCATCACAATCTCCTCTCTTTGTCAGATCGTTGGTTTGGTGTCCTCTGTGTCGTGCTTTGTGTCCCTGTTGCAGTCTGTTCCAGTTTGAGTTCTTGTTCGGTGTCTTCGTGTCCTGTCTCGTCTGGAGTTTCACCTGCACTGGATTTACCATCACCCGCACTGGATTCACCCTCACCTGCACGCTGACCACTGAGTCCCTGCGCCACCATCTGCTGTGATTCCTTGAGATTGTCTTTGTGTCTTCTGATCATAAATAAAGAGTTAACTTGCACTTGCTTCCGCCCTGTGATTGTGACAGAACGATCTGACCATCATGGAAGCAGCAAGCGATACTTCAGAGAGCGCCTTCCAGTCAGAGCCCAGACTGCCAGTTCCTGAAGCCTATAATGGTGAGCCAAACTTCTCCTTGCAACCCAGGACCTTTTTCACAGAACGAAGCAAGGTGGCGTTTGTGCTCACGCTCCTGACTGGAAGGGCAGCTCTGTGGGGGACGGCGGTGTGGGAGAACCAAGATCCATGCTGTGCCTCGTTCCAGACACTCGCCGCCGCCATGAGAGGAGTTTTTGACCGCTCGGTCACTGGAAAGGAGACAGCAAGGATGCTAGCGGATCTCAAGCAAGACGAGAGATCAGTATCTGACTACTCTATTGAGTTTCGGACTTTGGCGGCGGAGTGTCAGTGGAACGAGGAGGCGCAGTGGGACATGTTCCTGCATGGGCTGGCTGACCGCGTCCAGAAGGAGATTTATACACTGGACTTACCTCCTACCCCCAAGAGTTGAACGATCTGGCACTTCGTGTAGACTCTCGACTCTCACAAGTCGAACGTCGGAAGGGACCTGCTCGGGGTTTCGGAGCGGTGGAGACTCCGAGACTCAACAGTGTGGACGCGGTCAGTTCTGTCTACGATCACGAGCCCATGCAGGTCGGTCGAGCTCGGCTTTCCCGGGAGGAGAAGGAAAGGCGGAGGTCCCAGGGCCTTTGCCTTTACTGTGGCGCTGCAGGACATTTCGCTTTCAACTGCCCGGTAAAAGGGCAAGCCCGGCAGTAAACCTGAGGCTACTGTCGGGTGGGATCTCCGCTGAGAAGACCTCATCAACATTAACGCTCCTCCCGGTAAGACTCAGGTGGTCAGCTCACACCCACGACTGTCAAGCACTACTGGACTCCGGGGCTGAAGGTAACTTCATGGAATACACGTTGGCACTCAGGATTCAGGTTCCCCTTCTACCCCTCAGTCACACCATCGCAGTTCACGCGCTCAACGGACAAACACTCCCCGCTCTCTCTTATACCTCTGGACCCCTCACACTCAGCGTATCCGGCAACCATTCCGAAACCATCTCTTTCTATATCCTGGACTCCCCCCTGGCACCCATTGTTTTAGGTCATCCCTGGCTCATCAAACACAACCCCAAAATAGACTGGCAGCAGAGATCAGTGTCTGAATGGAGCAGTAAATGTCATGAGTCCTGTCTTGTGTCTGCTTGTCCGTCTGTTTCTGTTTGTACGTTTCAGGAGGAAGCAGCGGACTTGTCAAACGTGCCCACGGAGTACCTAGACCTGAAGGAGGTGTTCAGTAAGTCTCGTGCTGCTTCTCTCCCTCTGCATCGTCCCTATGACTGTGCTATAGAGTTATTGCCAGGTACGTCTCCGCCTAAGGGCAAGTTATATTCACTTTCTGTCCCAGAGAGGGAGGCTATGGAGAAATATATTTCTGATTCTCTAGCAGCGGGGTTCATCCGTTTTTGTGCGGAAGAAGGATGGGTCTTTGCGACCTTGTATTGACTACCGGGGGCTGAACAACATCACGGTAAAGAATACTTATCCTTTGCCATTGATGTCTTCAGCCTTCAAGAGGTTGCAAGGAGCATCCATCTTCACAAAGTTGGATTTACGTAATGCTTATCATTTGGTCCGCATCAGGAGGGGGATGAATGGAAGACTGCTTTTAATACCCCCAGGGGGCACTTTGAATACTTGGTCATGCCTTTCGGCTTGTCCAACTCCCCAGCGGTCTTCCAGGTACTCGTCAATGACGTGCTGCGAGATATGGTCGAACAATTCATATATGTCTACCTGGATGACATATTGATTTTTTCTTCTTCTCTCCAGGAACACGTGCAGCACGTTCGACGAGTGCTTCAGAGACTGCTAGAGAATGGGCTTTTTGTCAAGGCGGAGAAATACGCTTTTCATGCACAGTCTGTTCCTTTCCTTGGGTACATTGTGTCGTCTGAGGGAATGTGTATGGATCCTGAGAAGGTTAAGGCTGTGGTAGATTGGCCAAGTCCAGATTCCCGTAAGGCCCTACAGAGGTTTCTGGAGTTCGCCAAATTTTACCGGCGGTTTATTCGCAATTTCAGCCGACTAGCCTCGCCTCTGACCGCCTTGACCTCCCCCAGAACGGCGTTCAGGTGGTCAGACGCAGCGGAAGCTGCGTTTGCCAAACTGAAAGGCCGCTTTGTTTCAGCCCCCATCCTGGTTACCCCTTATTCATCACGTCAGTTCGTGGTGGAGGTCGATGCGTCAGAGGTGGGGGTACGTGCAGTGCTATCCTAACGCTCTCTCACAGACGACAAGATGCACCCATGCGCGTTTTTGTCTCATCGATTATCCCCTGCCGAACGTAACTATGATATTGGTAATAGAGAGTTGTTGGCAGTCAAGTTGGCATTGGAGGAATGGTGCCACTGGTTAGAAGGGTCGGGGGTACCTTTTATCGTCTGGATAGACCATAAGAATTTGGAATATATCAGAACTGCTAAAAGATTGAACTCTAGGCAGGCTCGGTGGGCACTTTTTTTCAGACGTTTTGACTTTTCTCTCTCGTACCGCCCGGGCTCCAAAAACATCAAGCCCGATTCTTTATTGTGCATTTTTGACCGTTCCGATCGCCCGTCTACTCCCGAGTGCATTTTTCCAGAGACTCTAATTATCTCTACAATCTCATGGGAGGTCGAATCGAAGGTCAAGACGGCCTTACAAGGGGTAACGCCTCCGGTCGGTTGCCCACCGAACCGCTTATTTGTGCCAGAGGAATTATGGTCCGACGTTATTCAGTGGGGGCATTGTTCCAATGTGGCTTGTCATCCAGGAGTTAGCCGCACTACATCTGTAGTCAAGCAACGATTTTGGTGGCCACGTATGGCTCGCGACGTTCACAGTTTTGTTTTGGCTTGCTCAGTTTGTGCCACTGGTAAGACTTCCAATCGACCCCCAGATGGGCTCCTTCAACCGCTGCCGGTCCCTTCGAGACCCTGGTCCCACATCGCTCTAGATTTTGACACCGCCCTCCCACCCTCTCAGGGTAACACGGTTGTTTTAACCGTGGTGGACCAGTTCTCAAAGGCGGCCCACTTTATTCCCTTGCCCAAATTTCCCTCAGCCAAGGAGACAGCGGTAACAGTCGCTAACCACGTCTTTCGGTTACATGGCCTCCCGACAGACGTGGTTTCCGACAGAGGTCCCCAATTTGTGTCCAAATTTTGGCAAGAATTTTGTAGATTACTGGGTGCGACTGTTAGTCTGTCCTCAGGGTTTCATCCCTAGAGCAATGGCCAAACTGAGAGAGCCAACCAGGATTTGGAGAGAACGTTGCAATGTATGGTTTCCAAGAATCCTTCCTCATGGAGCCAACAACTGTCAATGGTGGAGTATGCTCACAATTCATTACCAGTATCATCCACGGGCCTATCTCCGTTTGAGTGTAGCATAGGGTACCAGCCACCAATTTTTCCTAGTCTGGAACCCGAAGTTGCGGTTCCCTCCGCTCACGCCTTTGTCCAGAGGTGTCATCGCACTTGGACTAGAGTCCGGGAGACTCTACTCCAAGTGGGAGCACGCACCAAGGCCAAGGCCGATCGCGGAGGCCTCCCGTATACGTCGTCGGTTCCAAAGTGTGGCTTTCTACCAAGAACATTCCTCTCCATTCCGTTTCGAATAAGCTTGCTCCCAAATTCATTGGCCCTTTACTGTCACCAAGATTATTAGTCCGGTGGCAGTCCGCCTTAATCTTCCTCCAGTGTACAGGAGAATTCATCACTTTTTTTTCATGTATCCAAAATTAAGCCATTTTTTCGTTCTCGTATTAATCCGCCTGTCCCGGTTCCCCCACCGCCGCGACTAGTAGATGGGGAGACCACATATTCGGTTTATCGTATTCTGGACTCAAGGCCGAGGGGACACGGGTTCCAGTACTTGGTGGACTGGGAAGGTTACGGTCCGGAGGAGAGAAGTTGGGTGCCTGCTAGAGACACTCTGGATCACTCCCTTATTGATGATTACAATCAACAGGTAAGGGAGTCTGGGGACGCCAGGAGGCGTCCCTAGGAGAGGGAATGCTGTCACGATTCATGAATTCGCTGTTTCCTTCATGTCTTGTGTTATTGTTGTTCTGTGAGTATGAGCGCGTGTGAGTGGGTGTTACCGCTCGTTCAGCTGATCAGTACACCGGCTGATCTCATTATCAGCGCCAGCTGCTGCCAATTCACCTCACTATAAAGACTCATCACAATCTCCTCTCTTTGTCAGATCGTTGGTTTGGTGTCCTCTGTGTCGTGCTTTGTGTCCCTGTTGCAGTCTGTTCCAGTTTGAGTTCTTGTTCGGTGTCTTCGTGTCCTGTCTCGTCTGGAGTTTCACCTGCACTGGATTCACCATCACCCGCACTGGATTCACCCTCACCTGCACGCTGACCACTGAGTCCCTGTGCCACCATCTGCTGTGATCCCTCGAGATTGTCTTTGTGTCTTCTGATCATAAATAAAGAGTTAACTTGCACTTGCTTCCGCCCTGTGATTGTGACATTTACAGCTCACAGGTCAGGCTGGCGTCTGCTGAACGGCAGGCCGCAGGTGGGCAGAGTAGAGTTATGTACACTTGTAGTTCTGTCCTGCCAGACAAACAGGCATGCCGGTGCGTTTTCAGTAAAGATACTTTCAGATTAGGTTATAGGATCAGCATATGTCTGAGGACAGCCCACCCCGAGAGGCATTGGTCAGTCTCTTTCTCTGATCTGATACCCTGAAAGTATTTTTTTCCAGGATTGAGCTTAATTCTATTTTAGACCCAAAGTTATGGGATGTTCGGGTCTACAGTGGAATTGTGCTCTCCGCTGTGGACAGGTAGGTATCCGCTTAGGGTTGATGCAAGGTAAATAGAATTATTCTAATGCATTATATTCTTCTATTCCATTGCTGTGAAAACCCCCTTTTGCAAACTTTACTTTTAAGAGTTTAATGAATGAGCGATTATGCATGTGCGGTTTTAATAAATAAATGAAAAGTTACTAAATGAACTGAAACTCCCATTTCTTTTTCACAGATGGCCGTCGAAAAAATAGAGCGAGTGTTCTTATGTCACAGCTTGATAGGAGGGAGTCTGCTTATAACCATGACGTTCTTTGCCCGGGCGGCGCTGCGATCCAGCAGAACTCAGGTAATCTCACTTACACACTTACACACTTACTCACTTACACGCTTACACACTTACACACTTACACACTTACACAGCCTTCATTCCTTCTGTCAGACTCACACTAGAGGAAACATTTCTATATAGAGGGCTTTGTCAGGCACTTCATATATATAATCTTTTAGGGATCACTTTACGGATTTAGTTTTAATTCATAAATTTAGGTTTAATTCATTTTTATTTTTAATTACAGTTTATGAATTAAACATCTTCTAAACAAATTTTATTTCTGGAAAAAATGTAAATAAACCATTATACATGTATTATGCAATAATTTAAGACAATTCTCTGGATATAACCTTTTTGGCATAAAGGGTTCTTTAAAATTGAGTCAAGAACCTTAGAGATCTATAAAGAACCCTATTGATCCTTATTTCTAAAAGTGAAATCTGGGTTGTAGCTCTTTTCTGATTGGGTCGTGGAAATCTGGAGTGAGAGAGAGAAAGAAAGAAAGAAAGACAGAAAGAAAGAAAGAAAGAAAGAAAGACCAAAAAATACAAAAGTATAAACCAATGTTGTGCATTTAATAATCATGAAAAGGGTAACACTTTTTAAAGGGTAAAATTTGACTAATAATGAGCAGTATATATTTTCACAGCATTTAATAACTAATGTTAATATATTAGACCTTATTGTAAAGTGCTGCCATAAGTTAATTTCCAAAAACTGCATTAAGAGGTGAACTAGAGTGTATATCAACATTACTTTACATAAATGCAATATAGAATGTATAATATAATACACAACTCTCTGGAATATTTGAATCACAGTATTCATCAAACAATAGCCGCGACGTATACTCTGAGAGTGAGCGCTCCAGAAGCAAACTTTTCTTGCAGGAATTCCAGCATTGAGCCAACTGGGCAGCTAACTGGGTTCCTAGCATGTGCTGAGCACCATGACTCAAAAACCCTCCAATTGGAGGAATACAGCTTCCTCGTAGAAGGGGCTCTCACACTTGCGATGGTCTCCTGAACATCAGCTGGGAGACCAAAGCTTAAAGCTAGCGGCCTCTGATGGGCCAAAAGTACAGCTTCCAAATGTCGGGGAGAGGATGCCATATCCTGCCCTGAAGTTGGGAAAGTAGATCCTCCCTGACCGGGATCTTCCAGGGGGAGGACTCCAGCAGAGGAATAATCTCCGAAAACCACGGCTGGGACGGCCAGAATGGGGCTACAAGAAGGAGGCGTACTCCGCTCTCCCTCAATCTGGACAGAACCGCCTGGTTCAACTTCATGGGTGGGAAGGCATAGAGTTTCCGCATCGGCCACGGGTGGGCGAATGCATCTATCCCCAACGGAGCTGGTGGACTCAGGTAGAACCAGAGCAGGCATTTGGACGATTCCGGATATGTAAAGAGGTCCACTTCCGCTTCCCCGAACACCTCCCAGATCAGGGGCACCGTCTGGCGGTTCATATCCAATCCCCCTGACCAGAGCTTCTGCCTCGACAGGAAATCTGCTGCGAGGTTCAGAATCCCTGTAACATGAACTGCTCTCAGAGAGAGGAACTTGTCCTGGGACCACAGGAAGAGGTGACGCGCATGCCTGTCCAGGGTGCGCGACCATGAACCCCGGCCGGTTTACATGGTGTCCTTTGAGAAAAGGGAGAAAGTGATGCAGATCCAGGAAGACGGCTCTTAGCTCCAAGCTGTTTATGTGCCAAGAGACGGTCTCGCCAGTCCAGATCCCACATGCTGGTCTGCCTTCGAAAACTGCAACCCAACCGGTCAGAGAGGCATCCGTTGTAATAATCTGGCGACGGAATACTGCACCCATGCTGACCCCTTTCCGAAGGAAGAGGGGGTCCCACCAAATTGACAGGGCGCGGAAGCAACTGTGCGACACCTTCAATGGACGAAGGGCTGGACCCAATCCACCACAGAAAAGGCCTCATGTGGAGCAGACCTAAGGGAAGCACAGGGGAGGCTGTGGCTATGAGGCGTGAAACGGGCCAAACATGTCACTAAACTGGAAATCCGCGCAGGAGCCGAGCAGGCTTTCATAAGAACGGAATCCATGTGCACCCCTAAGAAAGCTGTGTGTTGAGCTGGGGTAAGAACACTCTTCTCCATATTTAACCTCAAACCAAGAGACTGAATATGACGAAGGACAGTATCCCTGTGGTGAGTCACTAACTCCCTGGAGTGGGCTAAAAGGAGCCAATCGTCCAGGTAATTGAGAACAGGGATGCCCTGGAGCCGCAACGGGGCCAGAGCAGCATCCATGCACTTTGTGAATGTCCTCGGTGCTAGAGCAAGGCCAAAGGGTAGGACCCTGTATTGGTACGTTCTTTCTCCAAAGGCGAACCTGAGGAACCTCCTGTGTCGTCGTACGACCTGGATGTGAAAATATGCATCCTTGAGGTCTACTGTCACAGACCAATCTCCCAACCGAATCTGAGATATGATTGCTTTCAGCGTCAACATCTTGAATTTCCGCGGAGGTCTAGTATGGGTCGTAGGCCGCCCTTCTTCGAGACTAGGACATAATGGCTGTAGAAGCCCTGTTTGATTTCCCCCAAAGGAACCTCCTCTATCGCCCCTTTGAGTAGAAGGGCCGAAATCTCCTGCTGTAGTACAGAAGCCTCTGCGGCACTGTCGACTACAGTAGGGAAGACCCCGTTGAAGTAGGGGGGGTTGCGACAAAACTGAAGCGTGTAGCCGAGTTGAACTGTGCAAAGGATCCAAGGCGATACCCCTGGTAGGCGCTCCCATTCTTGAGAGAAATGTGAAAGAGGAAGAGGGGTGCTGCAGTGCAGAGGACATACCTGAGTCAGGGTGTCTCTCTGATTCCCGTGGTGTGGTGTGGTTGGCCATGGAGGAGAGCACCTGGCGTCCTGAGATGTGATGGAAGGTACCACTGCCTTGAGGAAAACGAAATGTGCCTCTGAGGATGCGATCGGCAGGTATAGAATGCGTCGGGGGTGAGGGGAGAGAGCAAAATGCGTCTCATTCCTCCCGCGCCGGACTGAGTAAAAAGGGTAAAATAGGCACTGCACTCTGAAACACGCTGGGTGGCGAAGGCGAGTTAGGGTTAGTGTTGGAAAAGGAGAGCGGGAGCGGGATAGAGGCGGGCAGAAACGCTTGCGCGGTCTGTCCCAACCTCGTAGATGGAGTGGAGCTCTCCTTTTTCTGACCAGAGGGTTTGTTGTTCTGGCCGGTTTGTTGGGCCGCTTCAACTGAAGACATATGTGAGGTCGCTGGCGGGGAAACGGACGACCTCGTGCACCCCAAACCGTGGTTGGTGGGAGATGAGCCGGGTCACTCCTCCTAGTAGGGAACTCCACTCTATGAGAGGGGCGTTCTCTGGGTTGAGAAGGGGAGGGGTTGGAAGATTCCCTAACCCTCCTAGGCATAAATTGCTTAAACGCCACCGACTGAGACTTAGCAGCTCGGAATTTCTCAACCACCGTGTTGACCACCTCCCCAAGCCAGACCATAGGGGCGTCTAGGAGAAAAACGTTCTCCGTGAGATTAAGCCATAGATGGCATTCCGCGGCAACCCCACCCACCATAGAACGGCCTACAGCGCGTGCGGTGTGCTTGGTGGCTCTTAGAGCCAGATCAGGGGCTTTACAAAGCTCCTTGACAGCTTCAGGAGTCACTCCGTTACCTTCGTCCATTTCCTTCAGGACGTCCGCCTGGTAGGCCTGAAGAATGGCCATAGTGTGTAGGGCCATGCCTGCCTGACCAGCTGCCATGTAGGATTTCCCGATAAGGGAGGAAGTAGTCGTGCACGCTTTAGAAGGAAGGAGGGGACACGACACGGCACAGATGACGGAGTGAGGTGATTAGCCAACGTGTCCTCGACCGCTGGAATGGCGGAATAAACCTGCTCCACAGAACCCACGAGGTCGGTGAAGTCAGCGGCTGCCGCATTAGTCAGACGGGCAGTAGAAAGGCTGATTCCAGGATCTGGAAATCTCCTGATGCAGATCACTGAAAAGGGGCAGCTTTCTTTGCTCTGGCCTAGAATAAGGGCCTCTAAGAAATCTCTCGTCGAGTTTAGACGACTGTGACTCGCGGGGCTCATCAGGCCAGTTAAAAGCAGGCTTTTCCTTAGCGCATGAAAGCACATCCATAAGTTCTGTGTAAGCCGCAGTAGGCCGCGTTTCCTGGCCGCTAGGCGGGATACCGCCGTCGGTTAAAGCAGGCCCGAAATCCTCGGAGTCGGAAGCTCCAAATACTCCAAATCCTCGAGCTCTACATCCGAACCCCAGGTTGCGGATCCTCGAGAGGCCTCGGCGGTCTCGGGAGCGTGACGGGGGGAAACCAATGACTCCTCCTCAAAAACTGCGAGCCTAGAGCGGAAGGTTTTGAGAAGCAGATTGTCACAGAATTTACATTTAGACGACCCTAAAACAGCCTCATGCGCATGCGGAAAACACGTGCGCATATGAGGGTCGGCAATGAAGCGAGCACATGAAGCGAGCACATGGCGTAGAGCGACGACGATATTCCATTGCACTTCACCGTAAGGAGAACAGAGTTCCACTCATTCCATTCGCTGAAGTGCAGAAGACGACGAAGCAGTTGTAATCCGAAATTTTCAGGCTCAGAAAAACCGAAAGCGAAGGGCGTGAAATGGCCACTTCGTGAAGGCAGAGAAATCTGAGGAGCAGATGGCGCGCGCGCGTATATAATGTTACGACGTAAGAGCGTCATATTTTTATGCTTTGGTAGGGTGAAAAAGTTACACAGCAACTTTGAGTAGTGAACAAAATGAGGATAATGAGGGTAGGATCACACTGTCAGGGTTTATTTTGCCACAATGGCCGGCTGTACGTTTTCCTGACACTGTTCATCATTTCCTGATGTTTATGAGTGATGTTTATGTGTATTTATGGATGATGTTCATGGGTGGTGTTTATAGGTGATGTTCATGTATGGATGATGTTCATGGGTGATGTTTATGGGTGATGTTTATGGGTGATGTATATGGGTGATGTATATGGGCGATGTATATGAGTGATGTTTATGGGTGTTTATGGGTGTTTATGAGTGATGTTCATGGGTGATGTATATGGGTGATGTATATGGGTGATGTTCATGGGTGATGTATATGGGTAATGTTTATGTGTGATGTATATGGGTGATGTTTATGGGTGATGTATATGGGTGATGTTTATGTGTGATGTTTATGGGTAATGTTTATGGGTGATGTTTATAGGTGATGTATATGAGTGATGTTTATGTGTGATGTTCATGGGTGATGTTCATGGGTGATGTTTATGTGTGATGTTTATGTGTGATGTTCGTGGGTGATGTTCATGGGTGATGTTTATCGGTGTTTATGGGTGATGTTTATGGGTGTTTATGGGTGATGTTTATGGGTGATGTTTATGGGTGTTCATGGGTGATGTTTTTGGGTGTTTATGGGTGATGTTTATGGGTGTTGTTGGGTGATGTTTTTGGGTGTTCATCGGTGATGTTTATGGGTGTTTATGGATGTTTATGGGTGATGTTCATGGGTGATGTTTATGGGTGTTTATGGGTGATGTTTATGGGTGTTTATGGGTGATGTTTATGGGTAATGTTTATGGGTGATGTTTATGGGTGTTCATGGGTGATGTTTATGGGTGATGTTTATGGGTGATGTTTATGGGTGATGTTTATGGGTGTTTATGGGTGATGTTTATGGGTGATGTATATGGGTGATGTTTATGGGTTTTTATGGGTGATGTTTATGAGTGTCCATGGGTGATGTTTATGGGTGATGTTTATGGGTTTTTATGGGTGTTTATGGGTGATGTTAATGGGTGATGTTTATGGGTGATGTTTATGGGTGTTCATGGGTGATGTTTATGGGTGTTCATGGGTGATGTTTATGGGTGTTCATGGGTGATGTTTATGGGTGATGTTTATGGGTGTTCATGGGTGATGTTTATGGGTGTTCATGGGTGATGTTTATGGGTGATGTTTATGGGTGTTCATGGGTGATGTTTATGGGTGTTCATGGGTGATGTTTATGGGTGTTTATGGGTGATGTTTATGGGTGTTCATGGGTGATGTTTATGGGTGATGTTTATGGGTTTTTATGGGTGATGTTTATGGGTGTTCATGGGTGATGTTTACAGGTGATGTATATGGGTGATGTTTATGGGTGATGTTTATGGGTGATGTTTATGGGTGATGTATATGGGTTATGTTTATGAGTGATGTTTATGGGTGTTTATGGGTCATGTTTATGAGTGTTCATGGGTGATGTTTATGGGTGATGTTTATGGGTGTTCATGGGTGATGTTTATGGGTGTTCATGGGTGATGTTTATGGGTGTTTATGGGTGATGTTTATGGGTGTTCATGGGTGATGTTTATGGGTGATGTTTATGGGTGTTCATGGGTGATGTTTATGGGTGATGTTTATGGGTGTTCATGGGTGATGTTTATGGGTGTTCATGGGTGATGTTTATGGGTGATGTATATGGGTGATGTTTATGTGTGATATTTATGGGTGATGTTTATGGGTGATGTATATGGGTGATGTTTATGAGTGATGGATATGGGTGATGTTTATGGGTGATGTTTATGGGTGATGTATAGGGGTGATGTTTATGTGTGATGTTTATGGGTAATGTATATGGGTGATATTTATGTGTGATGTTTATGGGTGATGTTTATGGGTGTTTATGGGTGTCCATGGGTGATGTTTATGGGTGATGTTTATGGGTGTTCATGGGTGATGTTTATGGGTGTTTATGGGTTATGTTTATGGGTGTTCAAGGGTGATGTTTATGGGTGATGTTTATGGGTGTTCATGGGTGATGTTTATGGGTGTTCATGGGTGATGTTTATGGGTGATTTTTATGGGTGATGTTTATGGGTGATGTATATGGGTGATGTTTATGAGTGATGTTTATGGGTGTTTATGGGTGATGTTTATGAGTGTTCATGGGTGGTGTTCATGGGTGATGTTTATGGGTGTTCATGGGTGATGTTTATGGGTGTTTATGGGTGATGTTTATGGGTGTTCATGGGTGATGTTTATGGGTGATGTTTATGGGTGTTCATGGGTGATGTTTATGGGTGTTCATGGGTGATGTTTATGGGTGATGTATATGGGTGATGTTTATGTGTGATATTTATGGGTGATGTTTATGGGTGATGTATATGGGTGATGTTTATGAGTGATGTATATGGGTGATGTTTATGGGTGATGTTTATGGGTGATGTATAGGGGTGATGTTTATGGGTGATGTTTATGAGTAATGTATATGGGTGATATTTATGTGTGATGTTTATGGGTGATATTTATGGGTGTTTATGGGTGATGTTTATGGGTGATGTTTATGGGTGATGTTTTGGGGTGTTTATGGGTGTTTATGGGTGTTCAAGGGTGATGTTTATGGGTGATGTTTATGGGTGTTCATGGGTGATGTTTATGGGTGTTCATGGGTGATGTTTATGGGTGTTCATGGGTGATGTTTATGGGTGATGTTTATGGGTGATGTTTATGGGTGATTTTTATGGGTGATGTTTATGGGTGATGTATATGGGTGATGTTTATGAGTGATGTTTATGGGTGTTTATGGGTGGTGTTTATGAGTGTTCATGGGTGGTGTTCATGGGTGATGTTTATGGGTGTTCATGGGTGATGTTTATGGGTGTTTATGGGTGATGTTTATGGGTGTTTATGGGTGATGTTTATGGGTGTTCATGGGTGTTTATGGGTGATGTTTATGGGTGTTCGTGGGTGATGTTTATGGGTGTTTATGGGTGTTTATGGGTGGTGTTTATGGGTGTTCATGGGTGATGTTTATGGGTGTTTAGTGGTGTTTATGGGTGATGTTTATGGGTGTTCATGGGTGATGGTCGTGGGTGATGTTTATGGGTTTTATGGGTGTTTATGGGTGATGTTTATGGGTGTTTATGGGTGTCCATGGGTGATGTTTATGGGTGATGTTTATGGGTTTTATGGGTTTTTATGGGTGATGTTTATGGGTTTTTATGGGTGTTTATGGGTGATGTTTATGGGTGTTTATGGGTGATGTTTATGGGTGATATTTATGTGTGTTCATGGGTGATGTTTATGGGTGTTTATGGGTGATGTTTATGGGTGATATTTATGGGTGTTCATGGGTGATGTTTATGGGTGTTCATGGATGATGTTTATGGGTGATGTTTATGGGTGTTCATGGGTGATGTTTATGGGTGTTCATGGGTGATGTTTATGGGTGTTTATGGGTGATGTTTATGGGTGTTCAAGGGTGATGTTTATGGGTGATGTTTATGGGTGTTCATGGGTGATGTTTATGGGTGTTCATGGGTGATGTTTATGGGTGATGTTTATGGGTGATTTTTATGGGTGATGTTTATGGGTGATGTATATGAGTGATGTTTATGGGTGTTTATGGGTGATGTTTATGAGTGTTCATGGGTGGTGTTCATGGGTGATGTTTATGGGTGTTCATGGGTGATGTTTATGGGTGTTTATGGGTGATGTTTATGGGTGTTCATGGGTGATGTTTATGGGTGATGTTTATGGGTGTTCATGGGTGATGTTTATGGGTGTTCATGGGTGATGTTTATGGGTGATGTATATGGGTGATGTTTATGTGTGATATTTATGGGTGATGTTTATGGGTGATGTATATGGGTGATGTTTATGAGTGATGTATATGGGTGATGTTTATGGGTGATGTTTATGGGTGATGTATAGGGGTGATGTTTATGGGTGATGTTTATGGGTGATGTATATGGGTGATATTTATGTGTGATGTTTATGGGTGATGTTTATGGGTGTTTATGGGTGTCCATGGGTGATGTTTATGGGTGATGTTTATGGGTGTTCATGGGTGATGTTTATGGGTGTTTATGGGTTATGTTTATGGGTGTTCAAGGGTGATGTTTATGGGTGATGTTTATCGGTGTTCATGGGTGATGTTTATGGGTGTTCATGGGTGATGTTTATGGGTGTTCATGGGTGATGTTTATGGGTGATGTATATGGGTGATGTTTATGGGTGATTTTTATGGGTGATGTTTATGGGTGATGTATATGGGTGATGTTTATGAGTGATGTTTATGGGTGTTTATGGGTGATGTTTATGAGTGTTCATGGGTGGTGTTCATGGGTGATGTTTATGGGTGTTCATGGGTGATGTTTATGGGTGTTTATGGGTGATGTTTATGGGTGTTCATGGGTGATGTTTATGGGTGATGTTTATGGGTGTTCATGGGTGATGTTTATGGGTGTTCATGGGTGATGTTTATGGGTGATGTATATGGGTGATGTTTATGTGTGATATTTATGGGTGATGTTTATGGGTGATGTATATGGGTGATGTTTATGAGTGATGTATATGGGTGATGTTTATGGGTGATGTTTATGGGTGATGTATAGGGGTGATGTTTATGGGTGATGTTTATGAGTAATGTATATGGGTGATATTTATGTGTGATGTTTATGGGTGATGTTTATGGGTGTTTATGGGTGATGTTTATGGGTGATGTTTATGGGTGATGTTTATGGGTGATGTTTTTGGGTGTTTATGGGTGTTTATGGGTGTCCATGGGTGATGTTTATGGGTGATGTTTATGGGTTTTAAGGGTGTTTATGGGTGATGTTTATGGGTTTTTATGGGTGTTTATGGGTGATGTTTATGGGTGTTTATGGGTGATGTTTATGGGTGATATTTATGGGTGTTCATGGGTGATGTTTATGGGTGTTTATGGGTGATGTTTATGAGTGTTCATGGGTGATGTTTATGGGTGATGTTTATGGGTGTTCTTGGGTGATGTTTATGGGTGTTCGTGGGATGTTTTTGGGTGTTCATGGGTGATGTTTATGGGTGATGTTTATGGGTGTTCATGGGTGATGTTTATGGGTGATATATATGGGTGATGTTTATGGGTGATGTTTATGGGTGATGTATATGGGTGATGTTTATGAGTGATGTATTTGGGTGATGTTTATGGGTGATGTTTATGGGTGTTTATGGGTGATGTTTATGGGTGTTTATGGGTGATGTTTATGGGTGTTTATGGGTGATATTTATGGGTGTTCATGGGTGATGTTTATGGGTGTTTATGGGTGATGTTTATGGGTGTTTATGGGTGATGTTTATGGGTGATGTTTATGGGTGTTCATGGGTGATGTTTATGGGTGATGTATATGGGTGATGTATATGGGTGATGTTTATGAGTGATGTATATGGGTGATGTTTATGGGTGATGTTTATGGGTGATGTATATGGGTGATGTTTATGGGTGATGTTTATCGGTGATGTATATGGGTAATATTTATGTGTGATGTTTATGGGTGTTTATGGGTGATGTTTATGGGTGATGTTTATTGGTGTTTATGGGTGATGTTTATGGGTGTTTATGGGTGATGTTTTTGGGTGTTTATGGGTGTTTATGGGTGTCCATGGGTGATGTTTATGGGTGATGTTTATGGGTTTTTATGGGTGTTTATGGGTGATATTTATGGGTTTTTATGGGTGTTTATGGGTGATGTTTATGGGTGTTTATGGGTGATGTTTATGGGTCATGTTTATGGGTGTTCATGGGTGATGTTTATGGGTGTTTATGGGTGATGTTTATGAGTGTTCATGGGTGTTGTTTATGGGTGATGTTTATGGGTGTTCATGGGTGATGTTTATGGGTGTTCATGGGATGTTTTTGGGTGTTCATGGGTGATGTTTATGGGTGATGTTTATGGGTGTTCATGGGTGATGTTTATGGGTGTTCATGGGATGTTTTTGGGTGTTCATGGGTGATGTTTATGGGTGTTCATGGGATGTTTTTGGGTGTTCATGGGTGATGTTTATGGGTGATGTTTATGGGTGTTCATGGGTGATGTTTATGGGTGATGTATATGGGTGATGTTTATGGGTGATGTTTATGGGTGATGTATATGGGTGATGTTTATGAGTGATGTATATGGGTGATGTTTATAGGTGTTTATGGGTGATGTTTATGGGTGTTTATGGGTGATATTTATGGGTGTTCATGGGTGATGTTTATGGGTGTTTATGGGTGATGTTTATGGGTGTTTATGGGTGTTCATGGGTGATGTTTATGGGTGATGTATATGGGTGATGTATATGGGTGATGTTTATGAGTGATGTATATGGGTGATGTTTATGGGTGATGTTTATGGGTGATGTATATGGGTGATGTTTATGGGTGATGTTTATCGGTGATGTATATGGGTAATATTTATGTGTGATGTTTATGGGTGATGTTTATGGGTGTTTATGGGTGATGTTTATGGGTGATGTTTATGGGTGATGTTTATGGGTGTTTATGGGTGATGTTTTTGGGTGTTTATGGGTGTTTATGGGTGTCCATGGGTGATGTTTATGGGTGATGTTTATGGGTTTTTATGGGTGTTTATGGGTGATATTTATGGGTTTTTATGGGTGTTTATGGGTGATGTTTATGGGTGTTTATGGGTGATGTTTATGGGTGATGTTTATGGGTGTTCATGGGTGATGTTTATGGGTGTTTATGGGTGATGTTTATTAGTGTTCATGGGTGTTGTTTATGGGTGATGTTTATGGGTGTTCATGGGTGATGTTTATGGGTGTTCATGGGATGTTTTTGGGTGTTCATGGGTGATGTTTATGGGTGATGTTTATGGGTGTTCATGGGTGATGTTTATGGGTGATGTATATGGGTGATGTTTATGGGTGATGTTTATTGGTGATGTATATGGTTGATGTTTATGAGTGATGTATATGGGTGATGTTTATGGGTGATGTTTATGGATGTTTATGGGTGATGTTTATGGGTTTTTATGGGTGATGTTTATGGGTGTTTATGGGTGATATTTATGGGTATTCATGGGTGATGTTTATGGGTGTTTGTGGGTGATGTTTTGTGGGTGTTTATGGGTGTTTATGGGTGATGTTTATGGGTGTTCATGGGTGTTTATGGGTGATGTTTATGGGTGTCCATGGGTGATGTTTATGGGTGTTTATGGGTGATGTTTATGGGTGTTTATGGGTGATGTTTATGGGTGTTCATGGGTGTTTATGGGTGATGTTTATGGGTGTTCATGGGTGATGTTTATGGGTGTTTAGTGGTGTTTATGGGTGATGTTTATGGGTGTTCATGGGTGATGGTCATGGGTGATCTGTTTGTCTCCTCAGGCCGTTGTTGTGATGAGGAGCCTGCCGGCAGCGGAGTGAGCAAACACAGGCCGTCTGAACGAGAAGAAGGAGCCAGGACACTTCACTGTGATCAGCTGTGATCTGTGAAATTACTTTGAGTATGTGGTATCAGGCATTAGTCTCTTTAGTTTTACTAATACCAGTGTTTTTTACTGAGACCTACAATATAAAACCGCCATCAGTGTTCTTGTTTTCCAGTACAAATATCTAAACATTCTTAAATCTACATACATTTATTCAAGAAACAAAATGTTTCCATTTGAATTAAATTCATTTTCTGAACACATTGGGAGATAGTTGTTCTTGGTTTAAGCTTAAATCAATTTTGATATTTTTTTCATAAAACAAGGCTTAATATCTCAAGTCATTTTGCTTATCTTGATATAAAATAGTATAAACCCATTGTAAAAAAAAGCAACTTGCTATTTTTCAATTCACGTTAACTCAAAAACACACATTGAATCTGTGCTATTTACTGTGAAGACATTTATCACTGATCAACTTATTATACTTATTATGCAACTTAGGTCAACTGCTCATGTACTCTATCATATACACAGACTCAAATCATAAACATTTCCTAAACGTCTGACACACATTGCAAATACATATTCCAAATGAAAACACCAATCTTACAGTGATAATGTATATTTAAATGTAACATCAGTCTCTGTGATCTGATCACAAGTGCTAAATACAGATACATTTGTGATCCAGTCTATATTAATTCAAATTAAGTATAGCGCCTTTCACAATACATATAGTTTCAAAGCAGCTTTACAGAGAATGCTTGTTTCAATGTTACAATCAGGAAGTGTTTGTTATCAGTCAGAGATGAGTTTGTCAATAGAGCAGTGATATACAGATATGATATAATACATGTTATGTGGTTTGTTAATGTCATGTATTCAGTTAAACAGACACAGTGAATATGTTAGAATAAAAACGTGTGCTTGTAATGATTACAAGTTTCATCTGATATTCATATTCAGGTCCTGCTTTCCCTTAAACATCTCAATCTCAACATTATCATCATATATATCTTCCCACTGGTGATCGGATCAAATTCTGACCCAGAAATCTTTGACTTTAATATACTTGCTTTTTACAGCAGAAATACTCCTTGTACACATGTATTTTTAAGGTGATTTTTATTTTCCCATTTGTCATTTTGTATTAAGTGTGTGTACTTGATGAAATAATCAGGCATGGCAATATATTCTCAACATCTGGGTTCAAAAGACACAAACAATATTACAATGTGGAAAACGTAGTTCCCGCTATAGACTGTTTCCCCAGCAATGATCCTAGATGTAGGAAAGCTTGAAGCCTCCTGAAATCAACATGTAAGTTTTTATCGTTTAGTATGAATATGTTAGCCTTAAGGTTATGAATAAGCTTGTGTGTTCCAAAACAATAACAACATTTGCATTAATGATATATAAGCATTCAAAACTTACAGTTTCTCACTTCCGCTAAAATGGATCGGGGATTTGACATCACCACAGACTTCAGCTTCTCATCACATCTTGACCAATCACATGCTCTCTAGAGTCTGAAGCTCCGCCCCCTCTGCTATAAAGACCACCTGGCCGAAGCCACCGTTGACACAGAGCATTATGGGTTGGAGATGTTACATATGTGTTCGGCTGCTCAAACGCTCCAGTTCCTGCGACATTACGTTGTGTGACGTATATGGGAACTCCTCCCCTTCTCCTCTTTTGATGAAATCTTATGGGCTAACGCCAGCTGGGGAAGCTGGCCAATTGACGCGAAGCATGCAAAGACTGGCAGTATAAAATGCATGGGCGCCAGACAATTACGCCAGAATCACGCCTGAACGCTAGCACAGCTGAACAAACTGCGGTCAACGTAATGTCTCGTTCCCGCCTCTCAGGGAGCCGAAGTTACGATAGTAACCCGAGACGTTTTATTCAGTTTTCCAACTGTACGCTGGTTAATAATGAAATGGCTAGAATGTATTCACATCTCTACTATTGAATCCAGTGTATCATCAGCGCTCAGATTCGCTTCCAATTGCTGTCAGTCTGTGAGGGAAACTAAACGCTATTGGCCTTTTGAAAAGGGGGAGGAGCCTTTCAATAGCTTCCTTTTTCATTGGAAATCACGTCATCGCATCAAACAAAGCTGCGCATTATAAGGCACTTCAGTGGGACTTTAAAAAAAGAAACAGCCTCTGGTCAAATTGATTAATCACATCTAACATGAAAGTTTGTTTACATAACATTTGTGTGTGTGTGTGTGTGTGTGTGTGTGTGTGTGTGTATCTCTATCTATCTATCTATACCTATCTATCTATCTATCTATCTGCTTAATAATGTTGGGTTAAAAATAACCCAACATGACCCAATGTAACCCAGTGGTTGGGTTAAAAAAATAACCAGTTTTTTATGTTGTATATATACACACACACATATGATTTTTATAAGATTGTTAATAAGATATATAAATCTTTTTATATAAGATTTAATTTTTCTATTTATTTTTTTAGAAGTGTGCTGCGGTGGGTTGTGCTCTTAACAAATTAATTTCAAATGAAACGTTTGAGTTTTGACCCATCTGGCGTTCCGTACAACTGGCACGGTAAAAGCCTCGCATTAAAACTCCAGACAAGACATGAACACACACACACACACACACACACACACACACACACACACACACACACACACACACACGCACACACACACACACACACGCACACACACACACACACACACACACACACACACACACACACACACAGAACTCAAGCTGTATCTGCCGAGGGCGGGGCCTGTCACTAAGCCTCCTTCTGATAGGTCAAATACAACACGGAAGTGTCTTCTGATTGGTCTTCGCCTTTTCCTAACGATCACCTCAGTCGTTTGCGGTTTTAATTTCAATAATTTTCATCAGCAGTTATTCCATTTTACTTCCATACGCACATTCAATAAGTTCCTCTCATTACTAATCATCAAATGCAGTTCTCTGTGAACCCAGCTCCGCCTACTCGAGTTCCACATGTCGATGCGCACGTCCTCTCTCTGCGCATGCGCACGTCTCGCTTCCGGTTCCTTCCTTTCGCGTGTGTGATCCGAGTCCGGTCGCACATGTCCCTCTGCGCCTCAACACCTGAGATGCCGTCGCAGACCCTGCCCGAGGCCGACCCCTGCACACAGATGGAGGAGGTGGAGAACGGCCTGCTGCTGCTGAAGGTCAGTTATACACGTGTAATCTCACACTCGAGCGCTTTAACTGAGAGACTCGCGCGGATGCTGATGACGCAAACAAACGCGCGTTCACATCACATCATCACCACACTGTCAAACTCTCGTTAGATCATAACAGTCCTGTTCCTGCAGTGTTAAAGTGTGTTATTCAGACCCCAGACCGTGTTCATGTGGGCTCACGTGTGTTAAAATATTGTGACGTGCGTCACTGATCACGTGTGTGAGCATCATGAACATGGATAACACGTGTGTGTTGTTTTGCTAGTGAGCCGACATGCTAACGACACATCTGGCGATTCCAAAAGAATAAAATATGAATTAGATCTACATTCAAATATCGTTCATAAAGAGATGGTTAAATAAATCCACGTGAATGTAGAGGTTAAATATAAGTCTTAATGTAGGCTTTTATTCGCATATAAACATTGATCAGTGAATGTACATGAATGTAGCGTACAGTATGATCAAACATGAGAGCCAATGAGGTTCGCCCTCGCGCATCATGTGACGTGCTCAGACTATAACGCCAGTTACCCCACAGATTTCGCCTAGTTATGGAGACCGACAGGAATGTGCATTCCCCCTCTACTGCCACTACTGCTTTCCCTCAACCAATAGAAACTCGCATGGGTGAAAACATTTTCACTGTTTGTGTCAGAAAACAAAGGTAGAAATAATAAACTTAGACATCTTTTTCTTGAAGATATTATTACTGTATCTCCTGCTATGGACAAAAAACACTTTCTTACTAATAAAGTAAAGGTAGCGTTTTCAAAATAATAAATACATTGTATTATTTTACCCTGTGAAATATTTTATGATTAAATATATAATTAATATTGACACAAGATGCTCATTTTGCCAAGTTCACACAGAAACTCTTATTTATTTTTTATCATGTTTCTGTACTGAACAACTATAGAAAGATATTGACACATTTATTAAAGATAATATCCAGCAACATATATCCATAACCAAAACTTAAAGACATTTTTTTTTTTTTTTTGACCCCACTAAAACAAAGCTTGCTTTGTGATAAATGTAATTTATTTTCTTGGCAAATTTTATATACATAAATGTAAATTCCCCAACAACAAACCAGTTTTTCTTGTTTTGTTTTTTTATGAGTTGAAAATGTGCTATAACACTATTTCATCCTCAGTAAATAAATAAGCAAGTAAAACAACCTCAATTTGTAATTACTTTAATTTGTACACTAACTGATGTATAAAATAAAATCTTGCACTCATGGTCTTTTTTTCTCTCTATCTTCTCCTATTTTTCCTTTATTTTTCTTTTAACAAATCATTGTTAGCGTTTTTCTTCTCCTGTATGTTCAGATAAAAGACGATAAAGGTTTAGATGAGCCGTATCATGAGCACTGGTTGACGGGTTCCTGCGAGAGCAGCCTCAGAGCGCTGCTGATCACAGTCTTGTTTTCTGCAGAAGAAGAAGAAGAAGATGAAAGAGCGGGTGTATGAGGCAGACGAGTGCGCGTCGCCGGCCCCGAAAAAGAGGAAGTCTGAGAAGAGCCTCGCGGAGACTCCAGATGCCGACGGGGACACGGACACACACCACATCAAGGTAGTGCTGCGTCTGTCGCGGTTCTGACTCTCGCAATTATCACTTTTCTCGCTATTATCACTTTTCTCGCAATTATCACTTTTCTCACAATTATCACTTTTCTTGCAATTATCACTTTTTCTCGCAATTATCACTTTTCTCGCAATTATCACTTTTCTCGCAATTATCACTTTTCTCGAAATTATCACTTTTCTTGCAATTATCACTTTTTCTCGCAATTATCACTTTCTTTTTTCTTGCAATTTTCCTTTTTTGCAATTATCACTTTTTCTCGCAATTATCACTTTTCTCACAATTATCACTTTTCTCACAATTATCACTTTTTCTCGCAATTATCACTTTTTCTTGCAATTATCACTTTCTCGCAATTATCACTTTTTCTCGCAATTATCACTTTTTCTTGCAATTATCACTTTCTCGCAATTATCACTTTTTCTCGCAATTATCACTTTTTCTCGCAATTATCACTTTTTCTCGCAATTATCACTTTCTCGCAATTATCACTTTTTCTCGCAATTATCACTTTTTCTTGCAATTATCACTTTCTCGCAATTATCACTTTTTCTCGCAATTATCACTTTTTCTTTCAATTATCACTTTCTCGCAATTATCACTTTCTTGCTTCTCGCAATTATCATTTTCTCGCAATTATCACTTTTCTCACAATTATTAATTTTTCTCGCAATTATAACTTTTTCTCGCAATTATCACTTTCTTTTTTCTCGCAATTATCACTTTTTCTTGCAATTATAACTTTTTCTTGCAATTATCACTTTTCTCACAAGCAGGGTCCCCGCGGGTCCTTAAAGTCTTAAAACGTCTTAAATTAGATTTTACAAATTTAAAACCATAAAAAGTCTAAAAAAGACTTATTTTTACTTATGAAAGGTCTTAAATTTTCGATGGCAATTTGACGTAGACATATCTAAATGTTTTCCCAATTAAAACTATCTAATTAGCGTACTTTTTTATTTATTCTTTCTTTGTGGATTTGCTCGTACACGTGACATTTCGCGTCACATTCGGCATTCGCGGCAGCATTACGTCTGTCTCCTGCGCGCGAAACAGGCAGCAGGAGAGAAGAAGCAAGCTGGTAAATGTCAGTTCAATTGTAAGTTCATTCTTTAGTGGTGTGCGATGTGTATTGTCTATTATGATATTGTAATCATTGTTTTACTTTAAACTATGTACGAGTGCGCACTGCGAGCTTACGTCGCATTTCTCTCATGCTTGCTCTCACTGCGCAATGTGTCAGTGTAGTTATAGGTATGTCCTAAATGAGTTTTTGTATTAGGCATATATATGTGTGATATGTGATATTGTATGATAACAACATAATATGATATATATATTTCGCTGACGAGAATTTCACAATGAAACCGTAGCAGAGTATCAATGCAACAGACAGCGATTCTTTTTTTTTTGACTGAAATCCGCGTTTTGAACGAATCATTTTAACGATTCAATGAACAATCGCTTGTTCTTCCTGAATGAATCAGCCGTTTGAACGAATCGGTTGATGAATGACTCCCTAAGACAGTGAGTGACTTGCCACCACCTACTGGCGGTTTTACTTTCACATTTAAAGTAGCCTACCCTTTAATTAAAATGTTGCAATTAGAAATCAGTTCATATTTAAATATTGATTAAAATTTTTTAAAAAACGATCTCATAGCTTTATTTATGCAGTTGTAAATGGAGTGTAAATATATTAATGGCAGTTCTGATGCTGCTTATGTGTCTCCTCTGCACTGCAAAGATGGATTTTGATTTAATTATTTAATTTAACTGGTAACAGTGGTATTGTGTTCTTATTCTAATATAATTTAATTTGAATGTTAGAATTTGACATAAAAGATGATGCATACCTCTTAAGTAAAAAAAAAAGAAAAAAAAAGTCCATATATAGGTGAAAATGCCCCTGGAAATCAATTTAAGGTTGCAAATATTGCCCGTTAATAAAAAATTTTTACAATTCTGTCACTGCTGTGAACTGACCACTGCATGGAATATGAAAAATATGAATATCTTCGTGAGTCAGCTGTCTACAACAGGCCTAAACCAGCCATGGCACCAGCACACAAACACAATCAGTAAAATATCATCTAATTATTAACAAAACTTTGAAAATATCGAGACATATTTTTGTCAATATTGCGCACCCCTAATGTAAGGTATTAATTTTGATTTCTTCGGGTCTTAAAAAAGTCTTAAAAAGCCTTAAATTTTCCTTTCAAAAGTGTGCAGATACCCTGACAATTATCACGTTTTCTCGCAATTTCGATTTTTCTCGCAATTTTGACCTCGCAATTCTGAATTCTTGCAATTTATATCTGAGTTTATTGTCTGAATTGTCATATAAAGTCTGAATTGTGAGAGAGTGGCACTGTGTCCTGTTTATGGGAATAAACACTGTTTATGTTTATTCTGTGGGATAAATATTCTGGTTCACGTGTCTTAAATCTCTGAACAGAAGAAGAAGAAGAAGAAGGCGAAAGCAGAGGCAGAGAACGGCAGCGCAGCCCCCACCGAGACCGACACACACCCTGCTGAGATGAACACACACCCCACCGAGACCGACACACACCCGACCGAGACCGACACACACCCTGCTGAGATGAACACACACCCGACCGAGACCATAGCAGATCCGGCACACATACCCTCCAGCGAGGACTCGGACAGCGACCGCGAGACAGTGCGTTCACGGCTACTCCTCTGCTACTCTCAGTGTGTGTGTGTGTGCTGATGCTCAGTGTGTGTGTGTGCGTGTGTGCTGATGGTCAGTGTGTGTGTGTGTGTGTGTGTGCTGATGCTCAGTGTGTGTGTGTGTGTGTGTGTGTGTGTGTGCTGATGCTCAGTGTTTGTGTGTGTGTGTGCTGATGGTCAGTGTGTGTGTGTGTGTGTGCGTGCTGATGCTCAGTGTGTGTGTGCGTGCTGATGCTCAGTGTGTGTGTGCATGCTGATGCTCAGTGTGTGTGTGCGTGCTGATGCTCAGTGTGTGTGTGTGTGTGCGTGCTGATGCTCAGTGTGTGTGTGTGCGTGCTGATGCTCAGTGTGTGTGTTTGCTGATGCTCAGTGTGTGTGTTTGCTGATGCTCAGTGTGTGTGTTTGCTGATGCTCAGTGTGTGTGTTTGCTGATGCTCAGTGTGTGTGTGTGTGCGTGCTGATGCTCAGTGTGTGCGTGCTGATGCTCAGTGTGTGTGTTTGCTGATGCTCAGTGTGTGTGTTTGCTGATGCTCAGTGTGTGTGTTTGCTGATGCTCAGTGTGTGTGTGTGCTGATGCTCAGTGTGTGTGTGTGCGTGCTGATGCTCAGTGTGTGTGTGTTTGCGTGCTGATGCTCAGTGTGTGTGTGTTTGCGTGCTGATGC